>CM069445.1:22169857-22328189 GCA_035610835.1 Ophiura sarsii | reverse complement strand
AGTGAGTTCCAGAGAGTTGGTGCAGCAACCGACCGAAAATGCGCGATCTCCAAATGAAGAAGTAGTCCGTGGAACAACAAGTAAAAGTGTATCAGATGACCGGAGAGTACGTTTTGGATGATATGGAACAAGAAGCTTAGCAATATGTCGGTGAAGTGCCATGCAAGCTTTCCAAGTTATAAGAAGAAGTTTAAAATGAATCCTTTCGCGAACAGGAAGCCAGTGGAGATCTTTCAATATTGGAGTGATATTATCAAATTTCCTTGTCTTTGTGAGAATGCGAGCAGCTGCATTTTGAGCAAGTTGTAGTTTGTGAAGTAAGTGATCAGTGATGCCAAAAAGAAGAGAATTGCCATTGTCAATACGAGAAGTTATAAGAGCATGGACGATAGTAGCTGCGGTTTCAACCCGGGTTTCAAATGTTAACATTGTGCAAGTGTATAGCGGTTTGGATGAATAAAGTTTCCCTTTAAAGGGAAAGCCAAATCTAAGATATAAACAATCTTGAATTATGTCCATAGCATTATGTGGGGACTTTTGTGCACTTCTAAAAAAGCTAAACAATAATTTGGCAAAAGCAAATTTGAATTTCAATAATTTAATCGTCGCTGTTCTGACATACCGGCACATCACGAAAACCAGCGTTTTGAGAAAATCGTGTTTGAAATTTTTACAATTTTTAAAGACGTGTTAGAGAGCATTTACATCAAATGTCACTATCATTGTCAAAGAACACTAACAGATATATACTTATGTTTGTTATGAGCATGTTACAACAACAAATTGCAATTATTAATTAGGAGTAATTATGTCATAAAGTCATGTGCCGGTATGTCAGAAAGAAGAAAAACCTTCATATTCGTCCTACAGTGATATGCCAGTGATATGCCGGTATGTCAGAGCTGCAGTTACACGGTGGTCGATGGCAGAATATTGTGATGTGCCGGTATGTCAGAATACAAAATGAGGTTTTCATACCGGTATTATGTTAAGACCCTGGCATATCACACTAATTAGTGCGGTATCTCATTGATTAATTACCTTTTTGTCTCAATTTTTTTTTTGGAGAATAAAGAGTTTCATTTGTAGATCATAAAATGCAACTTAATTCATTTTGCTCAAGATGGCACATGTGCCGGTATGTCAGAACAGCGATGATTTGGATAACAAAAATTGGACGAAAATTCTTTGGACAAAAGACAATTGGACAAAACTTCTTGGGACAAAAATTATTTGGACACAAATTCTTATGACCAAAGAAAATTGGACAACAATTCTTTGGACAAACATTTTTTGGACTAATAACGATTTGGACAATAATTTGTTGGGCAAATTAATGTTTGAACGAAAATTTGATTGGACAAAATAATTTTGGACGAAATGTATTTGGATTAAATGTAGTTTTCCCTAATGAGCATTGAGCTATTGAAGTGAGGGAGAGACGGAGATAAGAATTGAAGAGATAAAAGGTAAATTTCAATGGTGATTTTTGTCCCATTTCATATTGAAATAATCCTTACTGTTTGTTGGTGAAATTTTATGATTTAGGAATACAAAATGACAAAAAACAACAGAACAAAACCAATTATGTAAAGAAATATACAGTTGTGTGATATATTTACTATCTAGTAGTGATGATATCGATGATGATAATAAAAAATAAATCACTGAACATTTTATGCCAACATGCAACTTTTCCTTAATTGCCTGATCAGGCCAAAAAAAGTTGACTTGCCCTTTCAGGGTCAAAGTCAGGGTCGGACGGGGTTTTTTTTGTTTGTTTTTTGTTGTTGAAAATTTACTGCACTAATACCCGCACCAGATACATTGCGGGGGTATTTGTGTTTGTGCGCTGTGGGAGTACACAATGAGTATAAATATGCATTTTGGGAGTTGGATTTTTTGTTGGTACAGGAGTGCACTACGGGGGTAATTATTTGTACTGTGGGGGTATTTTTTGTATGTACATTGTGGGAGTTGACTAAGATAGATGGCGCCATTCATATAGTTGGGTGGCAAAGTGTATGTTTTAAGATGACAAATAACACACACAAAACAAACAAATCGTTCTGGGGGTATATTTGTTGTTGCTTTTAACACGTTCGCAGTATCCTCATATACCATTTGGACACTGTTCATTGTGGGGGTACGCCCACAATGCCGAAATACTCCCACAATGTCAAATCATACTCATATCTACACCCACAATGTACCTCTTATAAGTACACAAAAACACGTTTTAAAGAGATTCTTTTTAATTTTTAATTTTTTTAATTTTTTTGTTTTTTGTTTTTTTAAACAAGCAGATACTACTCAAAACACGTTTTCATCTTTCTATATTGTTATGTGCTTCTTTCCATTTAAAAAAAAAAAAAAATAGCGACCCTAGATTTCCGAAAATTCGGGTCGGTCGGAAAGGGCAAGTCAACTCTTTTTCTTTTGCCTCATTAGCTGATGAGTTGTCATTATATGTATATGAGTGTATTATAACAGCATCAATATACAAACACATAAGTGTCTAATTCATCACGAGCCCATGCCGAGCTAATTAGTCTAGGTGAAAAGGCTGCATGATTACAAAATTAAAATTACTAAATTTCTGCATAATCATCATCATCATCGGTCGTCCTTGGACGGAACAATGGAAGCAGCTTAGTTGCGAACATAATACCATGGCTTAATCACATCGATCATGTGGTGCAACCGGACTCCATAAAAGGTGTGTCATTTCAATAAAGTATATCGTGATCAGAGAATCTGCTGACGTGTTTGAATAGCTATTGAAGCATCGTAACTGACGGGAAAGCTTAGTAGTATAGCAACGATAGCATCCTAACAGACAGAAACGCTTAGTAGTATAGCGATGGTAGCATCGTAACAGACTGGAAAGTTTAGTAGTATAGCGACGGCAGCATCACAACAGACTGGAAAGCTAAGAAGTATAGCGACGGCAGCGTCGTAACGGACGGAAGAGTTAAGTAGTAGTGTAGCGACGGCAGCATCATAACAGAGTTGAAAGCTTAATAGTATAGCGGCAACAGCATCATAACCAACTGAAAAGTTAAGTAGTAAACATGTAGCGACAACAGCATCCCTTACAGACTGAAATGTAGCATAGCAACGGTAGGATCGTAACATACTGAAACACTAAGTAGTGCGATAACATTAAAGAAAGCTTGTAATAGTGACAATAGCATTGAAACAGACGGGAGAGCTTACGATTGACGAATTGATAAATCAAGCTCTTGTTAAACAGTTTACAATGGAATCCACAAAAAGTTCACGAAAACTGGTAGACGTCTTACATACCGCGTTTGTATTTTTAGTAACCATTCTGATAGTGTATGGTGAATATGATCAGCCTATTAATTGCACTGTTGGATGTCAGATACAGATTCTTAAGTATAGTTGGTGGCCTGATGGGCCTTATAAAGAATTCACTACTATATCCACAAAGTTCCAGTGTCCATCTGAGTGCACGTGTATATTAGGCAATCAGAATGTAACATTAGCTTGCCCTCATGGAACATCATCTGGGCAGGTATTGTATCCACCAGATGTTGAGAGATTGTCTTGGAGTGCCACAGGCATACACGGAATTGAGCAGAATGCATTTACAGACCAACCCGAGCGGATAAACATGATTGAATTGCACCTGTCAAACAACCAGATTAGTCAGTTGGAACCGCGACAGTTTGAAGGACTAAACAACCTGCAATTGTTAAATCTGTCCAACAACTATATTGTGGAGCTGCACCCACAGTGGTGTGATGGACTTAACAACCTGTGGGGGTTATATCTGTCCTACAATAATATTGTGGAGCTTCATCCACAGCAGTTTGATGGACTTAACAACCTGGGTATGTTAGATCTGTCCTACAGTAATATTGTGGAGCTGCATCCACATGCGTTTGATGGACTTTCCAACCTGGATGGGTTAAATCTGGCCTACAATAATATAGTGGAGCTGCATCCACAGCAGTTTGATGGACCTAACAACCTGGGGGAGTTATCTCTGTCCTACAATAATATTGTGGAGCTGCATCCACAGCAGTTTGATGGACTTAACAACCTGTGGGTGTTAGAGCTGTCCTCAAATAATATTGTGGAGCTGCATCCACAGCAGTTTGATGGACTCGACAACCTGTGGGAGTTAGATCTGTCCTACAATAATATTGTGGAGCTGCATCCACAGCAGTTTGACGGACTTAACGAACTGTGGGTGTTATATCTGTCCTACAATAATATTGTGGAGCTACACCCGCAGACGTTTGATGGACTTACATACCTGAACGTGTTAAGTTTGAACCACAATGTTATTGTGGAGGTGCATCCACGGCAGTTTGAATCACTTACACACCTTGAATACTTATTCTTGTCAAACAATCACATCAAAATGATATATTCAGAGGTATTGTTATATTCATCTAAGCTAAAATTCCTTGATCTGAGTCACAATAATCTATTTTTATTTCAGCTTTCAACATCCGTGAAATATGATAGTCTACTGTATCTTTCTCTTTCTAAAAATAAGTTGTCAAATTTTAACCAAGGTATATTTCAGAGCATGACTAGACTGAAATATCTTGACTTATCTGAGAACAATCTGAATGCATTTGATTCTATGAATTACTTTGTGAATGTTTCATTGGAATTTCTTGAAATAGTAGATATGAGATCAAATATGCTGCACAGAGTGACCAATGAATCCTTTCAACTTTTTTATAATTCCACACAAATTTTTGTTGACAATGCTGCTACTTGTTGCTTTATCAAATCAGCAAATTGCACTGCAACAATACCACCTTCACAATTTCTTACATGCGACCGATTACTTTCAAATCAAATTCAAAGAATTCTCATGTGGATATTAGGCACGTTTGCAGTTATTAGCAATATGTGTGTATTGTGTTATCGATGTCGGCGAAGACGACCTAAAAATAGTGTTCAGATGTTTTTGATCTCAAATCTCTCTGTGTCAGATCTGGTCATGGGCTTATATATGCTTGTTATATCATCAGCAGATATACATTATCAAAACTACTTCCCATCCGAAGCATGGCGATCAAGCATTACCTGTAAAGTTGCAGGGACCCTGTCCATCTTATCAAGTGAGGCTTCTGTGTTTTTTGTAACACTACTAAGCATAGATAGATTCATGGGTGTCAGGTATATGTATAGTGATAAACGATTGGGCACAACATCATCTAGGATAGTCATAGCTATGCTCTGGATAATTGCCATAGTGTTGAGTATTGTATCAACCATTTTGTCAGAAATAAACCCTGAATTATACAACAATTCTGAGGTATGTACTGGTCTCCCACTCTCTAGGAGTAATACTTTTGAAACAACATACTGGAAATATGTTGATGACGAAATTGTTGATGATCATAACCAACCACTTGTATTCAATAATACTCGTGACACTGTTATTGGAACTAAACCAGGAGTATACTATGGTATAGCAATATTTTCAATTTTGAACTTCATAAGTATTTGGATAATACTGTTTTGTTATGTTGGGATCTTCATAACTGTCCGACAAACAGCTAAACAAGCTGGGAGAATTCAAAATCAAAAGGAAGAATTCCGAATGGCTATCAAGATGGGATTGATCATTCTAACAGATATGATGTGCTGGTTGCCTATCATTATACTCTCTATCCTTGTACAGAGTGGGAGACAGACAGTCAGCCCTCATGTCTATACATGGATCGTAACTGTGGTATTGCCAATCAACTCTGCTATCAATCCATTTCTATATACTTTAGCTACAGCAACATTTGATTTCATACAAAAAAGAAATGAACAAAATCATAATGATGTAATTGCACAGTAATAGGAAAATGGCAGTTAGCACACCACTTCCAATACATACACATTTTCACAAGAGGCATTAACGATGGTTAAATAATTATGATATTGATGGATGGTTTGTTCACAGATGCATGGGCTCTAGATATTGTAAATGACCATTTGTAGGAAACTGTGTTTTTACTAGGAATGTCAACTGCCAATTATGGCAGTTTTTGAACCCCATTAGAACCATTTTAGCCATTTAGCTAAGTATTTTTGCCAGACATGGTTTCAAATCTAAAAAAACGTTTGAGTCTACAATAACTTCCCAGTATATTTCTGTGTGTAAAATAAATATAAGTTAAGCAAATTGTATAGTGTTAAGTTATATGTATCAATCGTGTAGTACTGTAGTAATATAAAAATCAATTCTATTATCAGACAATATATATAATAATCTGTTTTAGGATTTTTCTGGTAATGTGAATTTTATTCGATATTTATATGTGGAAATGGTAAGGTGACGTAAAAATCATTTGCGATAACTCTAGGATCTATTGGATAGTCAAGGATCATTTCTTCTGGTTTAAGCTTGGGCACCAGTGCAAGAATACAGATTTTTACAGAGCAATATTATGTTACCAATAATGTGATGCGATCTGTGAAAACCCGTCGGATGTCGCAAAATGTAAACTATGGGTAAAATCTTCTCTTTTTTTTAAGATTTTTTTTAAAGAAAATTAAATTCCAATACTTTGTGTCATCATCTTTCATGAAATTTCACCTTCAAAAATTACTTAAGTCACTTTTATTATTAACCTTATAATGTTATTCTTTTGAATTATGTCACTTTTATTATTAACCTTATAATGTTATTCTTTTGAATTATGTATATTTTTTGGCCTGTTTTCATGATTTCTTGTTTTGTAGCTTTTTATGACATCACAATCATCATTCACTCATAACCTTTTTTGTAGTGATCGTAGAAAAATGATCGAAACAGTTCTGTAATCAGCACAGTTTTGGCTTTCTTCTGATATAAATATCTCTAATATGAAAAATGCCACCATGTGGCGGGTTTTCGCATCACAAATAAGCACTTGTGACTTATCCAACTGTTGACTCCAGATGAATGTTGCCGATCTGTTCAAACGATGTAGTATTTTTATCAATTGTGATAGTAGATTTAAAAATTACCAGTATTTCATATCCAGTACCTTTGTTTTGTTAACATACTTTAAATCATGATGGCCGCCAAAATGGCGCCCTAATTGCAAAACAATAGCTTATAACAGCGTATATTGCATCATACCATGTTCTAAACTGCTAAACTAATGTTTTTAGATAAACGACTCACCGCTGTGAAAGTTTTGACAATTTATCGCATTCTAAAATGGCCGCCAGATGGTTCGAATTTATGTTAAATAACCTAAAACAGGTGTTTTGCATTATATAAATACTATGTAATACTTATACCGCAAAAGCTAATGAAACAGCATTCATTATATTTCTATATGATAAAACTTAATATTTAAATTATTGAATAGATTCATCAGGATCGGTAGACATAAATGATAAGATAAGGTTCTTATACTGATCCAAATAGTATACTCACAACTGTGGACGTTTCGGCAACACTGTTGCCTTTCTCAACACTTGGTAGATTGTGTGAGTTATTTACTGTCACCGACGCTAGAGGGAATTTTTCTCAGCGACGGTTTTGGAGTTGCCAGTTCGTTTCTTGACTCAAGACAGTAAAAGTTCGTCAACAACGTGTGAAAGGTGATATTGCCCCTCGTCACGGTTCATGGTGGTGCCCCCTTTCTTTCTTATCTCCACTGCTTCTTTTATCCATCTCTTGTACCGATCTTGTTCCGTGCCTATGACCTTATCCCTTTTCCATCCAATCACATGATTACTGTCCACAACATGATCCGTAATGTCCGACTTATGTATGGTTGATTGTGAAGACTTGCGGCTGGCCCGGGTGGCAATGTTCTTGCTGAATTTCTCTGCTTCAGTCTTGTGCTCTTCCAGACGAGTGCCGAATTTTCTGCCCGTTTCACCGACATAACTTAAGTTGCAGTTTTTGCACGGGATGTTGTATACAGCATGCGTGGTGTTGAGTTGATCACGTTTATCTTTCGGGTGGACAAGTTGATTCCGGATGGTACAGTGCGCTCTCATAGCTGTTGATATGTTGTATTTCTACATTACACGCGATACTCTTTCCGAAATCCCTTTGACATACGGTATGACAACAAAGCCTTTGTTTTTATTTTCCTCCTGGTGTTTGGGGTCCTTCTTTGGTTTGGTCTTCTTTTTTGCCATCTGTTTCTTGACTATGTCAAAGGTCCACTTAATAGGATATCCACATTGAAGTAAGGCTTCTTGCACATGCTTTTCCTCCTCTTTTTTGCCCGCTTCCCCCGTGATCACTCGCTCTTTCCGATCGTATAATGTTCTTATGACGCCCAATTTCTGGTGTAGAGGGTGATGTGATTGGTAATTTAAGTATTGATCTGTGTAGGTAGGCTTTCTGTAGACCAACAGCTTCACTGATCTAACTTATCTTAATATTTTAAATATTTTAAAATGTCCAAGATGGTAGCCGAAAAATGTAATCCTTGAATAACCCTGGGTGATCATTTAATGACCCCAACTCACCATTTAATGATCCGAGCCGTCATCTAACACATATCCTACACTGCAAATTGAGTGTTTTGAAATTAAACACCTAAACATGTTTACTTTCTGAGCGCGTGTATTCAATTGCTAAGCACTTGATAGTTGCTTAGCAATTAAACATAATCGACTTAACAAAACATGTTTAATTCTTAAGCATAACATATATAAAGTCTAAGCTATACTTTCATCATACAATTTGGCTGATGTATGTTCTTTAATGAAATTTGACCCTTTTGGTGGCCATTTTGCCGGCCATTTTGATAACATTAATTTTGGTAATATCTGAATATGTTTTAGGACCATGAAAAGAAGTTTAAAAGTCGGTTGGGGAGTCCCGGGAGTGCACGGAAGACACTCCCTTAAAATGCACCTCTAATTCATTATAACGATTCTATACCTTCATGTTAATCAAACCATGATAGATTGAGCAACTAGCGAATGTAAGTGGCAAATAAAACTACAACACTGAGAAAATTGCCCTTTTGTACTCCCTTGTGCCTTAATTTTCTTTATATTCTAGCAGCCTTTAGTACGGATTATTCCTTAAATAAACATCAGGTCAAACTGACTACTGGTGGATAGAACATTGTTCAAAGATATGAATAGCACCAAATAAACAGATTGTTCATAAGGCTACAAGGCCCGCTTAGCAGCGCTATAAATTGGTGCCCTAAAAACCGTCACCAAATTTAAATATTCGCCTTCCATCAAAGCTGGTTGCTATATGACATAATTATCGTGTGCAACCAACCAGCTGTATTGCAATGCCCATTGAGTAGTTTAAACGCATGAGCGTGGATGTAATTTGCAACATAATGGAAACTCACTCATGCAGTTAGCAAGTAGTACCCCTCGTACACGCCCCGAATTTAAATATATGCACAGGGCAATCCTCTCGTAGTAATTGATAACAATAGGTTTACCAGACCGAATGAATAGCGCTCATAAGCGGGCAATTTATGTCATGCAGAAAATGGCCAAAAATCTATTTTGGTCACCCGCTCCATTGGAAACCTTACTATCTAAGCACTTAATTTAGCCTAGTTGTAACAAAAAAAAT
This sequence comes from Ophiura sarsii, assembly GCA_035610835.1. Lineage (NCBI taxonomy): Eukaryota > Metazoa > Echinodermata > Ophiuroidea > Amphilepidida > Ophiuridae > Ophiura > Ophiura sarsii. Next base: position 22,318,642 of record CM069445.1, on the reverse strand, counting down.
GCCGTGATACATTTTTCTTAAACACATTTATTGCCTACTAGTGGACCGCTCGAAATGGGTTTTAGGAGAAGTTTTTGGCACGGCGCAGTGAGCTAAAATGAACCCTAGGTCAGCAGTTGACTACATCGACGACCATAGACAAGTTGTCCTAGATAATTCCACATCAAAGCGGTAGATAAATCCGTTTTCCGTGTTCCTACACCACTCTGGCAGCCATGAGTGGTGACATTCTTGGTGGTGACCATTCCTGCCCAAATTAAGTGATGCAAACTTGGCGGGTTGATTAAACCACAGATATAAGAACACATGGATTATCATATGTATTGTACTGTCATTTCTGAAAAAGCTGATACCATGTATGCTGCGCTCGCACCTGGGAATGAGGTGAAGTTATATCAATTGCTTTTCAGAAGTTATTTAATGACAGCGTTAAAGACTACTCAGGCTTTTGTTATGTTTCCCGTTGAGCAATCTTGACCTAGACACACTCATAGCTTCAAGGAATTGTATCCAGTCCCCCGTCCACGTGTTCCAATATCTGTGTTTAAGCTGTATTCAAGTTACCTATGAGCGTGTTTCTACTGGGGCACTGCAAAGTAAACTTTAAGAGAAACGCTAAGAGCGTGTTTCTACTGGGGAAGAAACCGCTAGTAAACGGTAAGTTTGCCAAGTAGAAACAGGCAGAAGCCGCTAAGAATCGATATTTTTGGTAATCCTAAAAACCTTCACAAACCAGGTTTGTAAAACCCCGGTTTGTAACCGGTAAGAATCGGCAATAAACCCGATAGAAACAGAAAGGCGATTAATCTTAGCGGTTTGTGCCGTGAAACGTGCCACGCTTGGTTATACACATTGTGAAGCAATTTTTTCAGGTGCGGTGGCATTTTTTGGTATATACAAACGGTCAAATGTCGTGGCTCATCGACTAGGATCGATAAACTTCGCGGTAACTTTTCGCGAGTAGAACAGAGGGAATTAAAAACTTACCGATTAAATCTTAGCGTTTATTAGCGTTTACTTTTTGCAGTGCCCCAGTAGAAAGTTTAAATGAATAAATCCTCACAATGCAATGCAATAACATAATCGATTTACAAATTTGACCTTATGCAGCCAAATCGCTATAATAGAGATGCCACGTAATATGATTTGCCGAGGATTTGCTGCCCCAGCAATGTTTCCAAACAAATCACAGCTAATGTCCCTGTCACACTGTTGCGAATAGAGCTAACGTGTGCCCTACGTTTTTGGAAACTTGGGTTCTATTCGTGTAAGTTGTCATTCGTTCGTGACACGTTTGGCATAAGTGGTATTCGTTAGCGGCTCGTAGGGGTTCAAAACGAACAGATGGGTTGGATGTATATGGCCGAACAGCGGACGAAGAAGCAACCTACACCCAACGTGCGAAACGTTCACACACCGAATGATTAACGTATACATAGCGTATTGATCACTACGTTGTCGCCCGCTAAAATGTTGAACATGTTCAAACAAATTCCTAAACCCCCAGCGCACCCCTATACGAACCGATACATGTAACGATGACAAACGTGTCATTATAAACGGATGACACCCAGGCCCGTAAGCAGGATTTTTTTAGGGGGGGGGGGGGGCGTATTTTCCGGAAAAGGTACATTGGTACCAAAAAAAATCGTAAAAGGTTGCCCCCAATTTTTAGTCATCTCAGAGCGGGGGGAGGGGGGGGGGGGGGGGAGGGGGGTTAGGACATGTTTTATTCAAAAACGGTTTACACAATGGGAAATGGGCCGTTTTTCGGAAAATTGGGGTGGGTGGGGGGTGTTTTCACAACCAAAAAGGTACAATAGTTACAAAAAAAGTACATTGGTACCAAAAAAAGGTACATTGGTACCAAAAAAGGGTACTTTGGTACCAAAAAAAAGGTACATTGGTACCCCCCCCCCCCCCCCCCCCCTAGTTACGGGCCTGATGACACCTTACACGAACGTACACCCACATTTCCAAAAACGTCGGGCACACGTTAGCTCTACTCCCATTAGTGTGACAGTGGCACGGGCCATTGCATCATTACTTATACGGCGAAGTGAACACCGCAGAAGTAGTGTAGGATTGCCTAATTAATCCTCACCATTATTTTCTGGTTCGTTGGATTCTTCTTTATCATCGGACTGTCCGTTCCGACAATGCTCTGCGTTAGATTTGTCTCACTATTTTCAACAAAATCCGTGGATTCTCATATAAAATGGCCAATCCTCGAAATAATTCCTTTCATTATGTTTCTGTATTATATACAAAATGGCAAGTATTTTGCCATAGTACATGTATGCCCTGATATTTAAATATCCGGGTGTTTTTTTAAATTTGATACATGTAGTTGCAAGGTCAGTTGCACTTTACTCATGCATACATCTCAGATTCAAGTCTGTCACTATCACATGACAGATTTCCCGGGAGTATGCAACATGGCAATATGGATGAGCGGATTCAACTCCCTTGTGTAAGCAGTCATAGCGCAATAATATTGTAACCTGAATGTGCTGTGACTTGATTAGGTTAACACCTGTTTACGTCGCATATTTGCTATACAGACAGCCTGCCAGCAATACAAATTATGCTCAGAAAAAATCTCAACGGCATTTTTTGTTAGAGCAATTCCAACCATGTGTAATAAAATTACCATGATGTACCTTACATGGTATGGGGTGTTGGCAAATTCCAGATTGAAGTTAAGTGTGTAATTTTGCCCAAAAACCGTGATTTTTACACGTTTTCGACCAAATTATTGCTTTTAAAAATATTTCCATTATTAAAGGTTCGATTTCGTCATGACTGGTGTCAAATGAAAGGTGACAATATCAGCTTTTATATGATATCAGTATAAGCGAAGATAAATCAAGAATAATAAAACAACGAGTGAAAAAACATAAATCTTTATCATTTTTGGCCTAAATTTCAAAAAATGTAATTGGTTAAATGCTATTTTGAGATTAAAAATAAAACCACAAGTTTCCCATATTTATTACAAAACTGCTCCTAGTAAACATAAATAATTTAAAGAAGAAACCGAGTTGCTTGTTTATCACAATTCATCGCTATGGCAATTTTTTCTCTAAACAGTTATGTTTACACGTTTTTCATCAAAATACTGTTTTTAAGGATATATCCATCATTAATGATCCGATTACATCATATTTGGTGTCAAATGAAAGGTGATGGAATCAGCTATTATATGTTACCAGTATAAGCGAATATAAATCAATAATAACACAACATGGGTGAAAACATCACTATTTAGCATTTTTGGACTCAAATTCAAAAAAGCTCGTTTTACATCAACTAAAAGTGACGATGTCAGCTTTTATATGAATGATACTAAATGACCGAATATAGATAATATTTAACAACATTTTAAAAGTAAAATACTCTAAAGTGTTTTACAATTTTAACTAAATCTTGAATTGCTAGTATAACATTTAGGTCCAGGGGGCGAATCCCCTGGAAGCTCATGGATTTCCCCCTTTTAAGAGGCTAAGGAGAGCTATATTTGCATGCAATATAGAACAAGAACTAAAGAGATGTTGATGGTGAAATGTACACAAAATGGTAGCAAATGTAGTGATAATCAATAGGCCTACTACTACTAATCGTTACTTACCCCACTGCAGTTATAGGTAAATTAATAATTGAACGAACAACGCGAACGCAGTACAAAGATGATCGCGCCCGAAAAAAAGATACGCTGCTTAGTTGTGTTCGTTCAATTAATAATTTACCTACAGTGGCTAAAGTGGCTCTTCTTGCGATCTGGTTGATATACGGTATTTCTTCTTTTTTTAATTTTAATTTTTTAATTTTTAATTTAATTTGTTTTAATTTTTAATTTTCCATGCGTCTTTCCGCGCGCCACTCGTACTGATGCAATGCGCCACAAGTGGCGCGCGCGCCACCATTTGAGAAGGCCTGATTTAGCCAATGTGAATTATACAGGGTGTATCGAAATGATCCATACCGGGTTTCAAAAATATATAAAAATATAAAACAAATAGTGTTTCAAATTTAAACACTTGCGATATGATGGTGGAAATGTTTCCTACTTATTCTGTTAATTTCATTGAGATATCTCTTTTTGTTCCGCTGTGGCAATACATAATCGAAAATGAATGAAAAACGTATTTTCATATTTTGGCTCACATAATTCATCTTTACAGCTATTCTCCCTAGCACTAGTTCAAACAATGAACCCACACCTCATATGAAAGGAAGGTTTTAAAAAACCACTCACGCTTAACAAATCCTGACATATTCAATCAAACCTTTGTTTCTATGCACTCAACGATCGATTGTTATCAAAAAGCTAATTCAAATAAGAAGAGAGTGCAATAATTGGATCATTTCGACAAAAACTTGAAATCTATTACCGTTACCAAAAAGTCTGTATTTTCCATCAAAAATGTCCGATTTTCAAAATCTTAACATTCCTAAGAAAGCTGGAGCAAGATATATGAAAACAGTTTGGACAATATCAATAAAGTTTATACCAAAAAAATTGTATTACCTCGGTATAGATCAATGGGCTATTCCAGATAATAATGATCCCTCCCCTATAGAGGACCAAAAAAATTAGGCCGGAATTCCATGACTCCCTCTATGAAAAGTATATGGAATTGCAGATCAAACTTCAAAAAAGTATGGAATTCCAGATCAAACTTTAAAAAAAGTATGGAATTCAATGATCAAACTTCAAAAAAGTATAGAATTGGTGGGGAAAAAGTCTGGAATTCCGATGTCCTCTATAGCATGTATAGGGTGGGGGCGGTCTAAATTGTGAAAAAGTCTGGAATTCCAAGAACATCTGCCAAAAAAGGTATGGAATTCCATTGAAAATTGGTTGTGAAAAGTCTGGAATTCCGATATCCTCTATAGGGGGGGGGGGGGGGGGGGGTCATTATTATCTGGAATAGGCCAATCATAGACACCCTGTACATGTCTGAGAAAGCTAGAATTTCTTGTAATGGTCAATTTGTTCCAAAACCATTTTTTCTTCTTAATTTGTGTCGAAATATTGCATGAAGGATAAGCCTTTTCTCTATATTATACGACGTAAATTCGATTACCGTACATACTGCATGACTGGTACCAAATGAAAGGCAATAATGTCAGATATCCAGTGGCGTATCCAGGGGGGGGGGGGCGATCCCCCTCGTCGTGTCAGTTGTGATTGGCACTGTCGGTTCATTTGACTAGAGGAATCATGTAATTATGATGGTCAAAAGTACACTGATGAACAATTATCGCGCGCATATATGTCCCATAAATGCAATATTCTTTGGTACAAGCTTTAGAGCCAAAGAATTACTTCAATCGTGCCAAAAATAGGTATAAACTCAACAAAAAAATCCATGCGCTATGCGCGCATTACTTCACTCAGACTCATCTTGTCGGTTCATTTACATTTCTCGCCCCCCCCCCCCCCCAATATGAAGAACCTAGCTACGCCACTGCATATATCATATAATTCGTCGCATTTTGAGTAAATCGCGTTTGAAAATGTGTTCGTACTACTAGCAAGTCACCCCCTGAGTCATTACTAGTGTATAATATAACTCATTTAAAGCATTAATGAGTCATCTGACTCATTGCTGGTGCATCATGACTCATTTAAAGCATTACTGAATCAATTGACTCATTAGTGCCGAGTCAATTGACTCATTAGTGTTGAGTCACTTGACTCAGTAAATCGTTGAAGTGTCTCAGTACACGGGCAAACATAAGACTCATCAAAATGAGTCAATTGACTCAGTTAATATTTTCTGTGATTGGCAGGAAACACGTGCTAAGAGAAGCAGTTAATATTATGCGATCTTTTCCGAGTGAACGCCCGCTATCCTTGATTTTACTCTGGAAGCAAATTTTTGATCGTAAATCGTAAAGTGTAAAGATCTTTTAAGTTACAGAGCGATACCCACTTTCCATTGTTTGGGCAAACAAACCCTTTTTTAGTTGGCCTAACAAACATACCGTCTCTCCAGACCCTACCCTAAAAATATCTCATCATCCAATCCATGAAGGGTTGATAGTTTTTCACATGTGGGCCAAAGTTTGCCTGTCTTCCGTTTTCTTTCCCTTTTCCATTTCCTTCCCTTTTTTTATCTCATCTTCTCCCTTTCATTCCCTTCCTTTGCCTTCCCGATTTTTCAGGGGGCACTCTGCCCCCACCCCCTTGCCCTCGCTTGGCTACGCTACTGACCTTGATGTGCACTGAGTTTTAAAATCATATATTCGCATGGGTATTATAAAATGGGTCGGTCGTCGGGGCGGCCCGTAGAACAAGGTGTTTTTCTTATGGTCTTAGTGCAGAATCATTTCTACTCGTTTTAGATCGGAATATTGCTTTGAAGAATATCGCTTTTATATATAAACTTTTATTTAATAAGGACTGGTGTCAAACCGATATCATCGCCCGACGACCGACCCATTTTATTTTTGGTTGATATTTTAAAATGTGTATGAAATGTTGTGAAAATAGCTGAAATTCAACAAAATAAACAGTACTGGAGCTCAATTTTTTTACCCAGTTTCGGGACACCATGTCAATGGCAACCCCCCGCCCCTTAACATTTTCTGCCTCGACAGTCCCCCCCCCCCCCCCGCTCTAAAAAAAACCCTTACCGACCTACTGAGAGGTCCGTTTGCCCAAAGAATAGGGGGGGGGGGGGCCTAAACTACAAATTGGTGTAGGCCTAAGTTTTTCTCTATATAATTCAGATGTAATTTCAGCCGTTTTGTAGAAAATGTGGAACAAATGCTATTTCTGTTTGGAATCTAATAAATACATTTCAATTAGCATAATAATTTGTTTTTTTATTGTAGTTAAAATGCTAAAAATATAGGTTTTTCGGCATCTACATTTAAATGTGTAAATATTATAAAATTAATAACAATTATTATCAAAACAATGAATATATAATATCAGTCATTTGTAGACAATATGGAACAAATGCTATTTTAATTTGAATCTAAAAACTTGTTTTCACTCCATTTTTTATTCCTGGTTTCTATTTTGTTTATATGGGTATCATATAAAAGCGGACATCACCTTCCATTTGACACCAATCATTGAAAAATGGAATCTTTCGAAATCACCGTTTTACAGTGAAACCGACCAACGATGCCGCGCAATTGACGCGTGACATAAATGACAATGATAACACCCTATATCCCAAATAAAGTCAAGTTTAGTGATGAATATTTATATGATCAATTTGATAAAGTAACCTCATCTGCGTATCCTCATTTCTGTATTTAATCAGTGTGTACACTTTGTACATACTCTTAGCTTTATCTGTATGTAAACAAATGATTCACCAGGCATGCAACCCAGGGAACACGCATTTGAATTTACCGCGTCAGCTGGACATTATGCCATAATAGGTGCAGTCATGCACGGTAATTCACTCAAGTCCTGTGCGAGTTCATTAAACCAGTCCCCTATAATGTGCTTGTTTATATCCTATATAGGTATGTATAACACCTTGAAATAAAGGGCATTCTTGCTCTGTTGCTTTGTAGAATAAAATTGCTATTTTGGATTATCAAAGCATTTTTTGTTTTTCCTCTATATTATTTACATGTTATATCAGCAGTTTTTCAGAACATATGGGACAGATGCTGTTTTATCTTGAATCTTAAATTAATACCTAATTAAACAACTATTTCGAAATTTGATCAAGAATTGCTAAAAATTGATGTGTTTTCAATCACAATTCTGATATTCGTGATTTATACTCGCATATATTTGTATCATATTAAAGCTGACATCCTCATCTTTCATTTGGCACCAGTCATGATGAAATAACATGTTTAAAAATAGAAATATCCTGAAAAACAATATTGTGGTGAAAAACAAATTAAAATGACAGTTTTTGGGCAAAATGTCACACTAAATCAATATATAGATTTTGCCAACACCCCACATCCTATGCAGTGTCATACATATTTATGATTCCACACGGTTGGCATTGCTCTAACAAAAAATGCCGTTGAGATTTTTTCTGAGCATATTTTTTATTGCTGGCAGGCTGTCTGATAAGTACAACAGCTGAACAGCATGTGCTATGACATTAATGCTTTCCACGCGGCAGGCGTCTGCAATGACAGTTCCAAAATACACAAAATGTAAAACTATTGAATTTCATTACCATATTTGGAACCACCATGAGATATGCATTAAAATAAGAACAAACATGCTTAATATTGGTATAGACATAGTAATTCTTGAAATAAGCATTTTAAAGTTGGGAGAAATCTGTTTTGTATGGTAAAACCAATAACCGCGTGGAAAATGTTAATATTTTGTAGCAATATATATGTAGTTCACTTCGTTATGGGCAAATACATAAAGAGGTGAACTAAATATTGTTGTTGATGTATATTATTATTTTGGCGCGTAATGGATCATTACAAAATAAAACATTACGTAGGGGGGAAATGGTGTAACAACCCCTTATATGCAATACAGCCGTTTGGAACGTATCAACCTTATGTGTCAATGTAACTGTAACATTCTTTTTCATAGAAGAGCGAGCTAAATTCTTTTCTTGGTTTTTTTACCAATGAATAAATAAGAGAAAATCATACCACAGTTAAAGAGTTCATAAAACAAAACGGATTTTTCTACGACATTGCTAATGTTACGATCATAACGACCAAGGCCGAAACTACCTTCTCGAGTTCACTGAAATATAAACAATATAGAATACATGTACATTGTAGCCTATATTTAATATCACAATAACATAATGATTTTCTCTAGATTTTATACAGATTTCAATCAATGTAATTAGAGTAATCAACATATCTACAAAGACAAAGATATTATAATACACAAACGTAACCAGTTCTTGTTCTACGAAATCTTAACACTTTCCACGCGGCAGGCGTCTGCAGACGACATTCCAAAATGTTTCAAAAATGTCAAAATAATTGAATTTCATCACCATTGGAATCACCATGAGAAATGCATTAAGATAAGTACAAACATGCCTAGTATTGGATCAGTAATCCTTGAGATAGACTTTGAAAGTTGGGAAAGGTTTCTGAAAAATCAATTTTATATAATTGGTAAACAATATCCGCGTGGAAAGTGTTAACCATTAAAGGGGCATTAAGAGATGTGGTGGAAGCAGCGCCCTCAATTACAAAAATATATGATAAAAACTGGGATTTGTATATTTTTACAATTGTATTACATGTATGAACTTATACCTATAAGGATTAAGAAAAATCAACCCTCTTTGTACAACAAAACGTCGATTCAAAAATGCTGATCTCCGCTAGATCAGCATATTACGTCAGCAGTATCCCCCTGCAGCACGCATGATAAATATCGCGAACCATATTTTCATAGAGGGCGTTTTTCAATAAATAGCGATGGTATTGTTTTAATCAAGCTTTGCTGTATTTTTGTTAGTAGAAACAACAATAATGGCAATTTTTAATGTTCATCTTGAATTCTGAAGTAAATAAAAAATAAATGAAAAATGTCAACACCACTTAATGTCCCTTTAAATAAAATGTTTAATGAAAGCATAAATACTGGAAACAGCACCTGCCGCCTGCCAAAAAAATCTCCACCACACAGTTCTTAAATTCAAGTCTTTCGTAAAAGGAATTGTCTTATTCTGAAACGTTCCACTTTCCTAATTAGAAGTAAGTGGAGTGAATACTTGTGGGAATGTGTGTAATTCTCATTATTTTGTTGCAGTGGTGTCAATCAACTGCCACTTGTGTCTACCGATTGGTTTAAATAGCTCCTTAGTTTTGAGTTCCATGTATGATAGTATGATACTGCTTAACGCCTGTCAGCTGACTCAGCTCGCTGCTCTCACAGCATGCGCATCGGCGTGTCGATAACGTCTTGACATAAGGCAAAATAAGAAATAGTTTGTTTCAATTAGCAAGCCTGAAAAGTCAAATGCGAAATGCGGGTTTTTTTTGGTTTTGGCTCAAATTCATAGTGGAGATTCACTTGAAATGGTTTTATTTAATCAAAAGGTTCCTGGCTCGAATCTGAGTAGTGAGGAATGTTGTAAAATAGCTTTGTGACTTTCAATCTCCAGCGGTATTATTAAGATGAAATAATTCAGCTCCAACATATGTGATGAATTTATGGAATCATATATTCAAAATCCCCTTTATATTAAAAATGAAATCAATGGGAAGTCAACATTTATGACCAGCCGTGTCCTATCATCGTCGTCTGCAATCACCAGGGAGAGGGAGTCGAGAGTAGGCCTATGTGTCCAAAAAATCTGAGCTGGCGTTTCAGTTGCGTAGCTAGGTTTCTCATATGGAGGGCCGGGGGTAGGGGTTAAAAGTGAACCGACAAGGACTTTATCAGGCTCTCAACTTTTGAGAATTGCTGCCGAGTCAGGAATTCGAGCTGAGAGGTTCGGGGCGGGGTGGTTGTGACGTAGTGTACTCTAAACCAGCACAAGAATTTGAGCTCGATAAACCGACAGTGCCAATCTCAACCGACACGGACTCGGATATTGGTACGCCAATGTGGTGGTTCGTAACACGGTTGATGAAAGGCTCAGTCTTGGTCATGTCATGACATGATCTGTACAGTTGGTGTTAAGTATGATCCTGTAGCATGAGGTATAATACATATCTTGGGAAATCACCCAGGGTTCACAGGATTTATGCCTATAAATTATGTCTATAAGGATTTATATACATATGTAATTTATAAATGATAATCGTTATGGTAAATACCATAGGAAAAACGGTTTTACAGACATTTGCACATGCCAGCAAACTAAAGGTACATAGAAAACACCGTCAAACAATACAACGGGTCGTTAACAATCAAATTCTATCGATTATAATTTAGTACCTCACGACGAATATTAGCAATCGTCATTTTATCGTATCAACGAGGTGTTTACCCGAAATTTCATAACACTTTCATTGACATAGTCTTCAGACGCTGGATCTTGTCCTTGGATGCTTTCACTCTTAGCTGCTCCATTTCCGGGATCTTGTCCTAAGATGCTTTCCCTGTTTGCTCCCTGATCCTTTTCTTCATCGCCAAGGATTTCAAGGTAGGATTGCCTGATATCCATCTCTATGATGTTGTTCGCCTCATCGTTGTCTTCCAATGTGTCCATTGGGTGCAAGTACGAATCTCGTGGGTTGGTCAGGCTCAGGTTAGATTGATGGACTTCTATTGATGTTTCGTGATCTTGACTATGAACTTCATCCACAAACTCAGCAGAGGTTTCCGGATATGAAGACAGGTGATTAACAATGGCGTGGACAATATCATTGAAACATGGTCGGTTCTTCGGGTCAATCTTCCAGCATTGTTGCATAATGTTGTAGCTGAGCAAAGAAATTAATAAATCGTGTTAATAGTTATTGTTCCCTTCAACTGCAAGACAGTGAATATTTACATAAAGTATTATGAAAATCCGATTTTCCATTTCACAATCGAACCAATTACTCTGTATTTTAGTAACTAAGGATAGCTGTAATTGTATTGGGCCACAAAATCATTATTTTGGTCACAAAATAATTCTATTCAAGTGCTTGCTGTCCAAATATATTTCATTATTTGCATTTTAATCTATACAGATATAACTGATTCGGATTATATCCATAATACAGGGTGAGTCAAAAAAACCCTGCAATAGTGGAAAGCAGCCATTTTGTTTTCAAAACCAAAATTGAATTTTAAAACTTTTTAAACGTTGCAAGAATGACATATTTAATCCTAACTTTGTGTGAAAAAATGAAGTCGATCGTATTTTTTGCTTGTCTTTGGTGACCCTCTTTGCTGCACAGCCAAATTTACATGTTTGTCCACGAGCAAAGTGATTTTCAATTGAAATGGCACACATTGCATTTTCATATTTGAATATCCCACCAACAAAAATTTGGAAAATGTCAATTTGTTATTAAAATTTAGAACAATCAATTTCCGACTTCTGTATTCGTTGTAACCGAATAGCGTTGTGAATACATAGGACCAGCCAACGACGCACGAAACCACGCGCACTCATAATGCAATAGAGAACAAAGACAATCTCGCGACTAGCGATCAACATGCATCTTTAAGAGACAAGTACTTGACAACAAAAGGGTAGTTTACAACTTCCTGAAGCAAAGTGGGTTCTAATCATACGAGATGATCAAAACGTCATTATAAGCATTTCATAGCATAGGTAGGGTATATTTATTATGTTAGCTCACATGTAAACAAGAAAGGATGCATCAAATTCCAATAACGTTACAAATGTACTCAAGTTTCCAAATTTGAATGAGAGACACATTTTGCAATCTGATGCCTATTTTGGGTATCTCGTGCACAACCGTGTGAAATGGGTGCACGGGTAAAAAGGTTCACCAAAGGCAAACGGAAAATGATATTGACTTCATTTTGTCACACAAATTTAGTAACAAATAATGTATTCTTACAACGTTTACAAAAATTCAAACTCCAACTTAGTTTTTAAAACAAGATGGCTTCTTTCCCCTATTGCAGTTTTGTTTTTTACTCACCCTGTAGAGCATTTTTGGCATGAAGTCACTTGCGATATAAAAAAAAGGGGAATGGGGAAAATAACAGACCAATATTCAGTATAATTATTTTAGTAATATAAATTGTTTTACTTACATTTCCTGTTGACAATTTGCGGGACAGGCCAATCTATTTCCATCTATAATGTGATAGCATACATCTCTGTTAGCGACACGTCGGTATGGCTTCGCCCCATGGGAAAATATTTCCCATAGCAACACTCCAAAAGACCACTAAAGATTGAAAACATGTGAATAAAACCAAAAATGATTAGTTTTAAAATACTGCTCTTTTCATAGTTTTATACAAAACCAAGAAACACCTCTAAACTATTTAATTTTGATTAATTTGTATCATTTGCTCGATCTTCGTTTGAATTTCGGGTTCGAGACTGTGTATTTTTAAGGTCTTTGTTAATTTAATTCACCCCCATTTTGTCCGAGTCTATATATTACTTAATTTTAATAGTAGTAGTTTTTTTTTGTTTTTTTTTGTTGGTTTTTTTGGGTTGTATTTGTGTTTTTCTTTGTTTTGTTTGTTTGTTTGTTTGTTTGTTTGGTTAGTTAGTCGGTGGGTTTGTTTGTTTTTTAGAGGGAAGATGATCTAATCAGATACTGTAGAAAAAGTTTATCTTACATACCACATCAGTCTTCTCATTGTAGATCCGTCGTTCAAGGCTTTCTGGAGCCATCCATTTAACAGGTATCTTGGCTTTAGCGTCTCCACTCACATAATAATCGGATTCATCGAGACCACGGGACATGCCAAAATCGGCAATTTTCACAACTAAAGAAGCATCAACCCTATAAAGTAATAGGCGAAACCAGTGAACAAAGTTTGTGCGTACTATTTTCTAAGGGCTCTTTTAAAATCATATCATTGTAAAAGTGTGACGATACAGGACTTCCGTCCAGTTTCCATCATTAACTCTCGGCCGTCTATTTTTAGTACGTGGTCTTTGGGGTCCCTCAACAAATCTGTTTTTGTCATGATTAATATAATCAATAACTAAAGAAAGTTGGATTTATATGAGTGAGGCGGTGAAACTTTCAGCGATTTGAAGGTCACATATACATTGTATTCTAAATCTTTCCTAGGCAGCGGTAGAGAGTTTGAGAACCAAAAACAAAAAGGCAAGATTATACGGAAATATACCGGCTTTTTATTGCTATCTGCCGTAGCCATTCAAATCTTACTTTTAACGATTTTATTTCGTGTTCATTAGCTTACATGCAATTTCTTGCCGCTAGGTCCCGATGGACAAATCTCTTACCAACTAGGTAGTTCATCCCATTGGCAGCGTCCAAACCAAAGTTTAATAATAAACTTTGCTTTTCCTTCATTTCCTGAAAGTATTAAAAGTATTATCAATTCAGATCAAATAGGCATAATATATTTAGAAACATGATGGGGAAACAGGTCTGAAAAAGATAAACATAAGCACTCAAGAATATTAAACTCTAGGGTCCGTAGGCTTTGCACAAAAACGACTTGACACTTTCCACGCAACTAGTATTAGTGTTACCATAATATAAACAGATTTTTCAGAAACCTTCCCAACTGTCAACGTCTATCTCAAGGATTACTGAACCAATATTAGGCATGTTTGTACTTATTTCACTGCATTTTTCATGTAATGAAATTCAATAATTTTGACATTTTGTGAAATTTTGGAATGTCGTCTGCAGCCGCCTGCCGCGTGGAAAGTGATAACTAACTTTAAACCTGGTACAAATACAGAATAGTCTTCACAGAAAGGATCTGTTTATGCTTTGATGAGCTCATTCTACATTATAGACGTTATTCATAATTGGCGATTTCAGGCTAAAGAGGGAGACATACCCGATGTGACGTCACTAATCATAGCGAAAGCGAGGCCAACGATGGTAAATTACGTCACACGACACCAATGTTTACCTTATCTTATAGGGGCTAATTTTCAGTGTTATATAAGCCTAAAAAGGCGACTTAAATTTACTTTTGGTCGTTTCCCTTAGATCGGATCGTGTGACCTTTAGGTCACGTGATACGTAAGCTCCAGGTTTGCCCAATTTTTCTTCTTGAATAAACTCAAAGGGTGTTAGGTCTTTGTTATAAACACAAAGAACAAAGAAAAACAAATCACCTCGAGGGGAACTGTAGCAACTTCAAGTCGGTTGGGTAATATCTGACTTTTTCAACTTCCGCACAATGTGATATTTGAACATGTCAACAGGGTATCAATCTGGCAACACCCGACTTATTTAAATCAGGTGGTTGTTAGACAAAAGATAGGGCTACTCAATCATAAAGTCATCTTGGGAAAAAAATCTACCAACTGGTTTAGGCTAATGAAATATGATACCAAGTTTCCCGTTTCATATTTTTAAAAGAGTGGGTAGGTGTCTATTTCATTATTCATTATTCATTATTTCACTCGATTTCATTATTGCATCTGTAAGGGGTGTTCACTACTATTGATTCGTATATATTACACCTTGATTAACACTTTAACACTTTGAAAAACAATTAAGGAAGCATTTGTAGATGTGTTATTGAAAATGTCAACAAATCTCTCTGAAATATTGCAACGTCAATTACATCTGAAATCTGAGTAGGTTATGCAAACAATTTCATTATTAACCATATACCATGACACCACTGCCATTCAAATCCATTAAAATCAAACGGAAGATATGTCTGGTATTTTGAACCACTAAAAGTTTTGATTTTTTTATTCAACTTTGTCAGAAAATGTAATTTTTGCACAAAATAATGAAAGTTTTGGTAAAACTGAAAAGTTGGGTCGGTAGGGAAACGGGAAACTGGAACTTTCATATATTAGCCTGAAGGTTCTGCCAAACTTTTAGTATTTTCCTTTCCTGAAATCAGTATAATTAGGAGGATTTTCCTTCAATGAGCAAAAGAAAGATGGCTCATTACCATGGTTAATTTTTAATACCATATCTTTACATAACTACTAAATTGTCTTTCACCTCCAAAACTTTAGGCAAAATCTAAGAGATGACGTGTCCATGATGTTGTCAACCTAGAACAAATTGGCTTTTATCGAGAATAAAAGTTCCTTTAAAATGGAAAGGAGCGCTCAAATGAACATGCCTTGTCTTTTAGTTATTATTTTAAAGTTATTTTATTTTTACAAAGACAAAACAAATGTCTTCCTGATTGTGTCTTTATTATTTTTATTAATGTATTATCGATATTTTGTTGCTTTATTTATAAAAAAAACGAAATATATTGCATACTCATTGCAATTATAGTTTATTACTTCGTCTGGTTTTGATATTATTTTATGTTTGGTAAAGACGAAATAAATGTCGTCCTAATTGTCATTCATTAATATTTTAGATATTTTATTGATATTTAAACCGGTTGTAAAGATGGAATGTCATCAATTGTTATTTCTCACATTCGCACTGGGGTTTTTTAGTTGTTGTTGTTGTTAAATTAACTAAAAAATATATAAATTACATCTTAAAGAACAAATTTCGTATTATGATTTTAATTTATTTCATATCTAATTTAATATTTGCTTAATTAATTTTAAAATTCTTTTAATTTATTTTGATAATTAAATTATTTCATATTTATTTCAATTATTAAATAATTATCATTTTAATTATTTAAAATACATGACTTATCGTGAACAGCTCACTGTCGTCTGCATTACGCTGCGCATGAGTGTGCTGTATTAAAATAAACCATGTCGTACTTCCATGAATAAACAAAGAAAACTGGTATCGCCCAACACTAGTATCTTTTTTTCAATAAGCTAGGCCCTCTACATGTAGAACATGGCAGCCTCCGTGTGCATGACGGCGTTTCTATAAAGCATATAAAGCCAGATTTTATCTTTAACATGACATATTCTTCTCAGAATGATGAGTTTGTTTCCCATTATAAAGTACAATGGGTTATTCAAGTGTCTCGCTAATATTGACCTGACAAGAAAATCAGGAATACAGGATAAACGATGTAAAACGTGTTTTGCACTTCCCTACTTATATCCTGAGTATCTCAGCCAATTCATAATCGATATTGCTGTAATTTGACTATTTATTTGATAGCCAAGAAGTAGTCTTAACAGAATATTTAAGTTTCAGGGCGATATGTGATTTGCCGTAATCGCGCTGTTTGCTCTTGGCAAACGGTGTTGCGGTTGATTTGATACACCCTATACATTCCGTATCATGTATATGTTGTGACAATTTGGTTGGCAATCTCATGATGCAATTGCATTAACTAGAAATACCCTAATATCTTCAATTTCTGAAAGCCATGCCAATATAGGAACCCCCGCCGTAGCGGGCGCCCCCCAAAAGACCAGAAATAGATGGCTACGTTACTGTTGCAAATAAGAAACAGGTATGTGCGAGATGCATTAATGTATACCTTGGGAGCTTTCTTCAAGAAAGATTGCAGATCACCATTCTTCATTAGTGGAATGACCACAACTGGAGCGCCTTGTGTGTCAAAGGTCAAACCAATCAAGCCCAGCACATTGTCATGGTGAAAGTCTTTCATGATGAGTCCTTCTTCAAGAAATTTGATAGTTGTGGAAGGGTCTGAAGAATCTATAGTTAGAATCGAAGGATAAATGGTAAACGTGCTATTGCAGTACGGCAGTGAAATGTACGAGTAATCAGGGAATTTAGTATAGCTTAATGGTAAACTGAGTAATTGGTTGTTGGATTTATAAAATTGTTACATTATCTGCAAGCTGTCTACACGAAGCAGCGTGATTCTGATGAGTGACCGATGGGCGATATTATATTAAATCTTTGACAAGAACTTTAGAAGAGATGCTTTCTAAATATTAATTATTATAATGAAAAAACGTTCACTTATACCTTTAATGGTTTTAATGGCAACTTGAACAGGTTCCAAATTCTCTGTTGGTTGTAGCGTTGCCAAATATACTTTCCCAAATGCGCCTGACAAAAAACAAACAAAAACCGCAAAAAATACAGGGTGTATCAAAATGAACTGAACCGTGTTTCTAAAATACATAAAAAATACAAAATTATTATTGTTTTACATTTAAACACGTGCAATATAAATGTGAACATGTTTCCTATATTATATGTTAATTTCATTGAGATATATCTTTTTGTTCTCGTGTCGTGTGGCAAGACATTATCGAAAATCGATGAAAAACGTGTTTTCAATTTCAATCAATCCTCTCTATACGTACCACTACCCCCAACATTTCAAACAATGTAGCCCACACCAAATAAGCAATATTCAAAACTCCCGCGAAAGAAAGGTAAGTTAAAACCACTCAAGCAGAACAAATCCCGGTTTATTTGCGGATTAAAAATCAACATTTATTTCCAAATTTCACCCACAAAAGTATGCAAATAATAAACAAGTAATGTGAAAAGTTGAGATATGGCGACCAAAAATAAACCCTGTCCTATCGGCACGGATGGATATCTCAGATAGGGTTAGTAATTTCACAGATTTTTTAAATTGATCATTTCGACCAAAATTGAAATATACCATCTTTACCAGAAAGTCTGTATTTTCCATCAGAAATGTCCGATTTTTAAAATTTAAAATTCTTATGAAAGCTGAGCGTTTGCGCAAGATATACACCTAGCACATACAGTCCCTGACCAGGTGCTTTGAGGTTGGCTAATTCAAAATATATAATCGGTACCAAACATCTGAGATATACAATAAATGAGCAAATTTCTTCTCCGCAGTTTGATACCTCATTCAACAAAATCGAATGGATACTTTTAAAGTTATGGCGATTTCAATGACCGCGCATAACAACAGCAAATTTGCACTAGGTATTCATTGAATTGTGTGTGATTACTGTCATAACTGTCACATAAATCAATGATTTCCTATACCTAGTGCAACTTTGCTGTTGCAGGGCGCTGCCCCTAATACCATAATGGTGCAGTTTGGCAAGGAGAATATTATGGTCTATTGTGTCGAATGCCTTGGGCAGGTCCAGGAAAATACCCATTGTGTGATCTTTCTTTTTGAGTGCTTGTGTGAGGTTAGTAGTAAGTTCAAGAAGTGCCATGTAAGTTGAGCGTTTTGATCGGAATCCGTATTGTTCATTGACTAGAGTGTTGTTTATGTCCATGAAATTATATAATCTATACAACACAATGCATTATTATTTATATCAGGCTTTTTAACGATACAATAAAACTGTGTATTGAATATTGTTCAACCAAAGTACCCGGATGCGACCAATAAAATATTGACGTCCAATATTTTTTGTGCGGCGCAGAAGATGTGCGCGTGAGTATATATATATGCGCAGATGAAACGCATGGGGTCACATTTATTAAGTTGGGACCCTATTGCGTCACATGCATACATTTGACAAAAAGTACATGTGATAATGCTCTAAGCATAATAACTCAAAAAGTATACATCCAAAGTGTGCAAAAGTATACATTGTTAGAAAGCTTAGATATCTAGTATTGTGAATATCTAGTGTTTGTTCCAGTATATAGGGTGACTTAGGAAATATATAGGGTGAAACAAAAGAAATACCGTTAAACTTCATCTATAAGCACCCATTGACTAATAGTTAATAAGCAGAGAATAGATAAAAAGGTATGAGCGCCCTCTTTTGATCTAGAGAAATTAGCACGAATTTGTTTAGTGTATTCGATATTCAATACTATAAAGTTGTATTACTCTCTAAATAATTTCATGGACAGACGAATTGCTCAATTGGTAAAGCGCCCGGTAAAGCGTCAACTTCGGTATCACGAGGTTGGTGGATCAATTCTCAACTACACCTTTTGCAATTTCTTTTGAAATCCAAGTGATATAGAAATTAATGCAAACTTGAATGTAAAATTATTACTCAATTATACTAGCTTTATTGTTATTTTTCAAAAAACAAGCGCATAATTAATTTGATTGTATAAAGTAATGATCTTAATAGTCCAACCTTTTTATAAGCTAAAACACATTTATACTACAAATTAACCACAGCAAAATGTATTCATTGGCTTATTTTAAATGTTTCACACAGTAATCTTAAACGTTTCCTTCATCATGATTTAAGGGCAAATTATGATGATGCATATTAGGTTGGTAGATCAAGTTAAGCAACAAAATGAAAGTAACTATGCAAACCACTATAATCCTGGTCTCACAGTGAATGAATAGGTGAATGAATGGATGGCTATTAAATCAATTTATTTCCAATAAGATAGAGGGCCGTCCATTTATATCGACCCATCAATCATACATGTAGTTATAAAACAGTATCTGACACAGCAGTCTCGTTTAGATCAATTGGTTAAGCCGGCAGTTAGGGCAATTGTGATCGCAGGTTCCAGATGACAATTCCTGGTTCGAATCTCACTTCAAGACTTCTTCTTTTGGAAAGTTTATAAATATTTACGGTGTATATCAAATTCTTAACTTTGTTTTTACCATGAATAAATAGTGAATCTATCTTTGTCTTTAATGTGGGTTTTCCCTTTTTTTTCCTCTCTTTCTACTATTTTTTATTTTAATTTTAATGTTATCACAATCGTTTATAAATAGTACAAACATTTAAATCAACCTCAACGACTTAGTATTTTTGTGAAGACATGCATGGATGGAGTACAATGAGACAATACGTTGATTACAATTCACTGCTTTTCAGTTCTGCTACTTATGGTATTTTGTTAAGTTGTGGTTTTTGTGAGTAGTTGGCCATTGTTGGTTCTAGATGACAATTCCTGATTGTGTTTATAGAGACACATACATGTACATGTACATGTATATGGTTCACAGTTGATCGATACTGTTGATCGCATGTAGCATGTCTATCGAATTTGGGGCAGAGGACTTCTTTAGTGATATAGACACAGTTTCGTAATTCTAAAACTAATCCGTTATAAATCAATAACACGTGGCCACTATACTACCATTTACATGAATGTAATGCATGACCTTCAATACCACGTGAGCTGCTCAAACTATGACATGTTCATTAGGCGTGCAATTTAAAGGCAATCCGTCAAACGTGTGCATTATAGTTCCGAAAAACTTAAACAGACTTAAAAAGATGGATGGTGCCGTAAATAAGTCCTTCGCGTGATTTCTTTTATTATTTCCACTTAGTTTTGTTTTATTTGTTTTGTGCTTTGTGTTTTTCCAAAAATAGGTATGGCACAAACGTGTAATATCGCGTTTCGAATCAATGAGGACAACAGGCAAACAGTCAAAACGTTATTGACTGGCCATGGCTTGCGTGTCCAGTTTGATTAAATTTTGTTTCATTTAAAATATATATATATAAAAAAACCAACGAAAAAGATAGATTCCTTGTTCATTCATGATAAAAATAAAACACTGTCAAGAATTTGAAAATTATGACCTTTCCAAAAGAAGAAGTCTTGAAGTGAGATTCGAACCAGGAATTGTCATCTGGAACCTGCGATCACAATTGCCCTAACTGCCGGCTTAACCAATTGATCTAAACGAGACTGCTGTGTCAGATACTGTTTTATAACTACATGTATGATTGATGGGTCGATATAAATGGACGGCCCTCTATCTTATTGGAAATAAATTGATTTAATAGCCATCCATTCATTCACCTATTCATTCACTGTGAGACCAGGATTATAGTGGTTTGCATAGTTACTTTCATTTTGTTGCTTAACTTGATCTACCAACCTAATATGCATCATCATAATTTGCCCTTAAATCATGATGAAGGAAACGTTTAAGATTACTGTGTGAAACATTTAAAATAAGCCAATGAATACATTTTGCTGTGGTTAATTTGTAGTATAAATGTGTTTTAGCTTATAAAAAGGTTGGACTATTTAGATCATTACTTTATACAATCAAATTAATTATGCGCTTGTTTTTTGAAAAATAACAATAAAGCTAGTATAATTGAGTAATAATTTTACATTCAAGTTTGCATTAATTTCTATATCACTTGGATTTCAAAAGAAATTGCAAAAGGTGTAGTTGAGAATTGATCCACCAACCTCGTGATACTGAAGTTGACGCTTTACCGGGCGCTTTACCAATTGAGCAATTCGTCTGTCCATGAAATTATTTAGAGAGTAATACAACTTTATAGTATTGAATATCGAATACACTAAACAAATTCGTGCTAATTTCTCTAGATCAAAAGAGGGCGCTCATACCTTTTTATCTATTCTCTGCTTATTAACTATTAGTCAATGGGTGCTTATAGATGAAGTTTAACGGTATTACTATGAAATGTAATTTACTGTATGCTTCCTAATTTAAACATAGTGCATTGAAATAAATATTGAATCCCAGATTTGAGAAGCCAAAGGCAAGGCCCTTCCGGTCATATATTATTTGTAGGGGTTAATTAACTGTCAAACGAAAATACAGGGTGATCAAAATGTGTCAATTTTCACATAAAAAACTATATATTCTGTGTGGACGGTATGACAAAAATGTATATAAATGTTGTTTGTTCAAAAGAAACACTTAAAGGTAGATGACCCGATCACATTTCGATTTTCAACTTGAAGTTTTCTATTCTACATGAAAGGTCATCCTTAAAAAAGTCGTGTTCCAAAGTTTGAGTTGCATAGCTCTAATGGTTCTTATTTTACACGCACAAGATGCTGTGAACTGTACCCATTGAGTAGTACACAAACTATATCGGTGGTATACCACCATTCGCGGTAATTCGACGTTATTTCATCGATTTCTCCGTAATTATACCGATTTAGGCCGTCAAATTTCAGTATGATGATGAGAAAAATACGAGCTTTCATATGATATGAAAATCTCCGTATGTTTGAAATAATTCTGTGTTACGAAAATGTGATCGGGTCATCTACCTTTAAATGAAGTTTATGAACATACCTTTCTGGTAGAAAGGTACAATTCATTCAAATTTGATTATACAGGGTGTCCAAAAATGAAGAAAACAAATTCGGCTGATTACTTACAACCTCATTTCTGTATTATGAATTGATTACAATGTTATGCCTGGCATTAATTGCACTGACATCTTGCTAACATACATAGTTAAGTCTGTTGATCTATAGAAATTAGCATTGGATATTGAACAATTTGAAAATGATATACTAGTAGGGTGAACTAAAAAGTGATATTATTGTGCGGATTTGGTGGATAAAATAAGCACTTCCTAGGTAATTAGTATCAATATGATTAACAAAGATTATCTAAAATATTAAGGAACATTCAACATTAGTCCAACTTCATTAAAACACTGCAGAGATCCCCCCCCCCCCCCCAGTTACCATTTAAAATGGGTAATAATCTGCCATTGATACATTTTCAGCTGGTATTTGTTGTATGTAATTAATTAGTAATATTAATTAATTGGGGATGTAATTAACACTAATTAAGGTTTGGTAATTACAATAATAATACTAATCACACAAAATAGTAATTCAATGAACTAATATACACAAGATGTAATCATTTATTTTGCCCATCATATTTGAAATACATAGTATGCATCCTCACCCGCAAGGATCCTCACCGCCTCCACCCTGACTAATTGTAATTAACGAGTTATAGTAATTAATCTCAACTTGATTTATACATTTTTCTTATAGATTTATAGATACTATTAAAGCAATAAATTATCTTCCAAATGAGACTAAATATACTCAATTGTGATGTATGGTTTGAAAAATATAAGCATTTGAATGGCAAATGAGCGAAAAAATGTTGCCCATCCCATTGGAAATACATAGTGTGCATCCTCACCCGCGTGCATCCTCACCCGCCTCCACCTGACTAATTGTAATTAACGAGTTATAGTAATTAATCTCAACTTGATTTAAACATTTTTCTTATAGATACTATTAAAGAAATAAATTATCTTCCAAATGAGACTAAATATACTCAATTGTGATGTATGGTTTGAAAAATATAAGCATTTGAATGGCAAATAAGCGAAAAAATGTGACAAATCCACCCTTTTTAGGGTCCCAACTTAAGAAATGTGACCATGGGTACTTTTTGAGATCGGCGTCATGATCTCGCTGAGATTAAGGTCAGATAGGGCTAACTTATTTAGTTTTTATCAATAAATGATAATAATAATATTGAATGTCTTATTTTCTGGTGATACAAGAATATATTGCACTCGCTATTAAAAATATATTCTTGTATCACCCTCAAAGCCATTCAATATTAGATATCGGTGAGTTCAAACAAGATATGAGTCTATTTTCCTTTGACGGTAAATACGTAACATTATTGAACTGCAACAATCTTGTTGATATCTTCGTAATGCCGTACTGAATTTGCTGATAATTTATGGTCATGTTTTTTATACTGGGTACAATTTGTGTTACATGTCCCTTTTTCCATAAATTAGGTTCCTTTTTCAGTTTTGCATTATATCTGAAAAAGTTTACATTTTAAGTTGGTAAAAGTATACATATTCTGAAAGCATATACTGTAACAGATGCAAATAGCATACAATCAAGTTGATTATACAGGGTGGCCCGAAATTGTACAGGGTGTAACAAGCAAAATCTTCTAAAAAAGAAGGGTTTCAATAATTACTTCCACTATGTATATGAAGTGATGAGAGAAAAGTTCAGTACAGATTTAAAGTAGTTTAATAAAATACCCATCCAGACATATGCAAATTAAATTTCATTATGAATCTGAAATTATACATACAGAGTGTCTAAAATTTGTTTATTTAGTTCCGGAAAAATGCTTCTATACATACAAAGACTAGTATTTTAACAAAATTCAAGTAGATTTCAAATAAAAATGCATCAATTACATGTACATGAACATTGATTGATTTTAAAAGTCACCCTTTTCTTATGTAAAGGTGTTAATTTTAAACATATAGGGTGTTTAAAACATTACTTTACGTATACGTGATTATCCACAAATTATTAAATTGAATGAATTTAAATTTGCATCTGAAACATGATTTTACATTTCAATTTGAAGTGGCAAATGCTTAAAGTGGTATGAGTTTCAAATAATGTTCAATAAAAAGTGGGCCCTTTAACTACAGGGTGACTCAAATTTTCCTAATGGCACATGTTTAGTGGCATACAATTAATTGCGTTCATCCTTCTTACACCTTCATGATGTGCAAAGCACATTCAAATGAACAAATTAGGTTAGTTTCCATAATGTTTGAACCCAATATTCAAATTTCAAGAGTCTGATTTAAGATTGAATTATAAAATGTTATCGTTTTAAGTTGTATTCAACATAAAGGGTGATCCAATGTTGATTGGCAAACTAGTAGTCACTAGTATCGTATCAACTTACTTTTCAAACTCAAGTTTTCACACTACTTGAAGACTTATTTACAAAGAAATGTTGCACAATATTTCAGCATGATCTTCATTGGCGAGAAGATACTGGTTATTGTTCCCTGGACGTAGGTCTACAGCACAGTATATCAGACTTGCATAGGGTATGATGGCAGTTTGCGAGTCTAGAGTAAAGATCAGGTCCTTCCTACATGAGGTTAATCTTCTTTTAATTTTTAATTAAATAGTTAAATTTATTTATTCAAAAGGGTACCTCAACCTTTCTATACTTTTAAAATGAACAGTTTGGTGCAGGCAAATGTTTGCATACATTCGCAAACTGCG
This sequence comes from Ophiura sarsii, assembly GCA_035610835.1. NCBI lineage: Eukaryota > Metazoa > Echinodermata > Ophiuroidea > Amphilepidida > Ophiuridae > Ophiura > Ophiura sarsii. Next base: position 22,293,496 of record CM069445.1, on the reverse strand, counting down.
ACCAACTTACGTTTCTTAACAATCTTTTGAGCTTCTTAATGCTAATTAATGATTCCTTAATTAACTAATCATATTTTTAATTCAAATATGCTTCAATAATGTTATGTTTTCAATATAGAATTGTACCAAGAGTGAAACAAGTGCATTTTATGTTTGCCCAATGTATATTGCACCATACTTGTTCAACTATGCACTCCTCCTCCTCCGCATACTCCTCCTCCGCATACTCCTCCACCCCTGACTAATTAGGTTTAACGAACTATTGTAATTAAGGGGGCTGTGCACCTTCAGGTACAGCCTCCGTAAAACTGCCGTAACTTCTTTATTATTAATTAAATCTATATAAAAGTATACATTTTCTCGCAGAAAAGGGTTCAATGAATCCAACCATGATCATGAAATTGACCAGTTTGGGAGAAAATTATAAAAAACACGTTTTTTGACCCATTTTAGGTTTGGAAAAGATAACTCAAAATATATTTTGTTAAATTTTATCATACTAGTTTAATTATATTCCTCATGCAATTCCCTAGGAATCGTTTTTTTTTTTTTTTTTTTGAATTATCGAACAAAAAGTGCCCAAAAATATGATTTTTTACCAAAAAACGTGATTTTCACGATTTTGGAGGTTAAAAAACAGGTTTTTTGGCACTTTTTGGTCTGTAATTCAAAAAATAATAAAGTAAAAATTTAAAAAAAAAAACGATTCCTAGGGAATTGCATGAGGAATATAATAAAACTAGTATGACAAAATTTAACAAAATATATTTTGAGTTATCTTTTCCAAACCTAAAATGGGTCAAAAAACATGTTTTTTATAATTTTCTCCAAAATGGTCAATTTCATGATCATAGTTGGATTCATTGAACCCTTTCCTGCAAAAAAATGTATACTTTTATTAAGATTAAATGAATAATGAAGAAGTTACGGCAGTTTTACGGAGGCTATGCGAAGGTGCACAGCCCCCTTAACAGAACCATTGTAGTTTATATTTATCTTTTTAAAATAAAGGCCAAATACTTTCTCATCAAAATAAGACCAAATTTGAGTATGTGTGATAAAGAATAGCCAAAATATATGCATGCAAAGTAATAATATGTAGTGCAAATGTAACAGATCCACCTTTTTTGGGTACCCAGTATAAAAAACATGACCTTATCTTGTTAAAGTCATATTATGTGATTTTTCCAAGTTCCTCTATGGTCACGCGTTATGAACTCGCCTCCCAATAGGGTGGTGCCGTTACATTTTTTAGTTTCATGCTGTCGTTTTCCTCAAATATTTTTAAAACCACAAAAGCTATCTCAACAAATTTGGTATCATTTTAAAGCCCGAATAACAAGCTATCTGCCTACAAAATGGCATTGGTATAGCTAATACAGAATTGGAGATACAGCTGTTTGATGTTTGGGGACCAGGGGTGGTGCTGGAAGGGGTGCCGCTGGAAGGGGTGCCGCCTGTACAAACTCAATGGGGATAATCCCATGTGTTGTTCTTTTTACAATAACTAGTCATCCCCTAATGTTACAAATACCATTCTGGTCCCATTTTAAAGGATAATTAGTAGTCTTTAAGTATGTAGTTCAACAGACTTGTCAACTATTTGTAACAACTAATTAATTATGGATAAGACCATGAACATCAGCTTTCTTCCTATTCGCTACACAGTCAACATGAATAATCAGCCTCAATTTACCGGATTTATAAAAATGACTATAACAGAAAAAGTTTTCAACCTATGATAGCAAAAGTATACATTTTTGGAAAGCTTTTAACTAGAGGAATTCAGAAACGCAGATTATATCAGGGAAGGGTTCATTCTTAAACAAATATTTCTGAAAATTCTAAAAATATATAAAATAAAAATTGGAGATATTCACTAGCCGGTATAATTACCATACCGACGTAGTAACTTTGACAAATATATATCATCTAATGGGTAATTTCATGAGGAATTCAAATATGTAAAGTAAATAATGATAGGGGAAGGTATACAAATATATGGATCTCAAATTAAAAATTAAAAACTGTGATATTTTTCCGAACATTTCCGATCATACCATTTTAGTTCTTGGTCGTACTATAATTTCAATGGCATATTTGGTTTCCTCGTGCAATTTCCCTTCAGAAAATGTATACTTTTACTACCTCAGGGGGGTATACAAGCAAATATAAATGTGGTAAGTTAAAATCATGTCGTGAAAGCCAAAATCCGTGTGTAACGCGAAAGGAGGCGAGCTTAAAACACACGACCCTATACATACACCCCTATACGAGTTTTTATAAAGCGCCATTTGATCATTTAGATCACGGCGCTGTAATATCCAGGCAGCAGCTAATTGAGGGCCAAGTTGCGACATACACACAACCATAGAGACAGACAATAGACGATGAGTTCCTGTATTACCTAGGAATATGTGTGTATAGACACAGACCGGGATGATCCCCTACTCTTTACGAAGGAGTCTATCATTTCTTTTTAACATGAAAGCAGATTTTCTTGCAGATTTGCATTTTTTATCATAAATCATAAAGATCTTCTTAGTTACGGATCGATACGATTCCTACATATTGTCCTGCAATATTTTTCAAACGGCTCGCGAGTCTTAAATCGTTTTCGAATTTTGAATTGTGAACTACGGGGATTATCAAATAGGAAGAACAATATACAACATTTACAGAATCAACTTCCGTAACTGCTAAATTTACATGGTAGTAACTTAATACGTTGTTTTAGCGTACCTTCTCCAAGAGCTTTGTCAATGGATAAATGACTATATTCTATCCTAACATCATCTTCATTGATCGTTACATTGTTAGACAATACGACTGGTTCTCTGAACATTCCAGGTTCTGGAAGCTCTGGTTTTCAACAAATACATAAATAACTATGTTATGTTACGTTAAAATGTTACGATTTAAACCACGCATTTTTGGCGTTGCTCGCGTTTAGTGGCTCTACTACCGAGGCAGATACTCCTTCAATCAGAATCGGTCAAAGTTATCAGGTGAATCCACGTCATTGTCCATTCAACAAGTTACATGACCCATTTGAGAATATTTGGTTACTAAGCCGCTGATTGGGGAAAAGATTTTTTGCGTGATTCCTTCCACTCTAATCAGGTGTTGTCTTACAAAAATAAGTTATAACAAGTCATAAACTATGGTCAAAGTGGCATAGAAGGGGGCTGGGAGGGGGTCATGACCTGTCAGTTCACGCAATTACATCATAACATATTTTTTTCTCGTCCCGTTGAAATCACTCCATCGACATTGACTTGATTTTACGTGAGATAGCAAATAACTTGATTTAACACGAATTTCAAACTTGTTTCCCACGTTTGTGCCAAGTATAACTACCGTATGTCCATAACCCTTGACCTCCTATTACCGTTACTAGTCTATAAATCACTGCAAAACAGCAGGTATAGGTGACAACATGGAAAAGCAATTGAACAATATTAATTTTTTACTTTAATTTCCAAATTCATGCGGTTTTTGAAATGTACTTACTTTCATGTAGCATTCTCAATCGGTTCAAGATTTCTTCATTTTTCTGCTTCAAGTTGGAATATTTTCTGTAATACCAGACTCCAAATTTACCAACCATGAATGTCACAATGACGAAGATGATAATTAGAACGGTAACTAAAGCATAGGGCCACGGATAGCTTGGATACTTCAACCGGCCAACATATGTTTGTACATTACCATGCACTACCTGAAAAATAACGTATTTATCTTCGTTGGTGAACCGTTTTGCTTTTGACGTATATAAAGCATTTATTTGCTACCATATCACTCAGCGGAATAAGGTTAATACACAATTCACTGAAGTATTTAGTATTGTTTCTGTCAAACGTTGCCAGGACAAAGAAAAGGGTAAAGACAATTTCTAATAAACCAGATGAATCCCGTTTTCGGCAGCCTGGTGCTAACAATTGGTTTCCAGTTTTCAATACGATTTATTCCGTTAAAATATACTACCGGGTTCCAAATTGTCGGTTCCTTTCATCTATGCTTAGCACCAGGCAGCTGGAAACGAGATTCAAACCAGATGGTCACATATTTTTAAAACCGTGGTTTGTATACGAATGTTCTCGATTAACACTTTTAGAAGGTAGTCTAAAAAAACTACCCAAATTGCCGCAGAACGACATTTTTGTACGCTTCGCTTGCGTTTTTATAATGATGCCTATATCCTGGTTATTGATTCATCTTCATATTCGCACTATCTTATCTTTTTCCCAATAAGGCGTTCTCTCTTGGCGTTGTTGTTGTTGTTGATAAGACGAAATAAGTTGACCAATTATTCACTAATCCAAAATTGTCTATAGCACGAATTAACCAATCAATGTACTCATAAATTATATCGAAATTTACTCACCACGACGTATGGGAATCCTTGTTCTGTGTTGTTTCCGTTAAAGTCTCCTGGTCCTGGATCACTTTCTGGTATATCACAGATCAGACTTTTGGTATCAAGAATACGCACCGTTGCTTCTTTTGGACCAACATAGACCTTTACATCCTCTTCAGAACTAGCATAGTCGAGATGTTTTCCCTTTTGGATATCAAAATAGCGGACACGTTAATTGCAATGACTAATTATAGATAACATATATAAGGACATTAAATTCCATTTCGCTTCATTAAGAGTTATCCTCTTCCTGCTCTACGTTGAATGTCCATTAGCCATTGCTGCTGTTTGAAGTAAGAATTCTGTAGATGCCTCTGATTTTCTTCTGGAATCTTTCATTACATGTTTACTGAAGTTTAGGCTTTATAACGGATCAGATAATTACCATTAAAATAAGAATGGATCCAGTGTATCTTTGCAATTCAGGTACAAAAACATCGTATTCAGGGTCCGCGTAGAAATCCAAGGTTGAAGTGTTGTTTACGGACCACTCCTTCAGACTTTGCACATCACCTATAAGAAACCCAAAGTCTAGCTGTCCATTAGGTATCTCTCCTAAACGCTTGATTCTTCGAATTGATTCTTCTTCCATCTCTTTGTAGATAACTTTGATATCTGGGGTCTGGCACACCATCATAGTATCATTTATAACCATGCACACCTGTTGAAAATGATAGGAATATTATTTGAATGAAAGTTCATTAGAATGAAAGTTCATCTTTGAGAAATGTTATACTTCGTTCAATTTTCTGGGTTACTGGAATGATCAATTATCATGCCAGTGCTAACCCAAATTACTAAGTATACAATTTCTCAAATCAATGTGACTTTAAGACTCCACAACGCTCGAACTCTTTGCGCTCACACGTGCGTAGTAGCAACACCACAACAAAATGACGCAGCCTGATCGGTCAACAGTGGTCCACGCTTGCGGTCAGCGTTGGAGCGTTGTGGAGTCTGCTGAGTGAGCCCTTAAATACATCCCTTAAATACATCGTCCTGAATACTTCCGCTAGGAAATTGAAGGACAACCTCGAACTTAGGTATTAAAATACCTATAGATAATAATGTTGCGCTCCTCTGTCAGTTGCCCCTGTAGCTAGAGGTGATGACCCGCAATTTAGGACACGTGACATTTGTTACACGCAATCTCGTTATAAGGACGGCTGCCACCAAATGCGCGAGTGTATTTGACCCCATATAAGGTAGCGTGTACCGAAGATCACGTTTCTTGCTTATTCATGTTCTACTCACATCTGTGACGTTTTGGATCCCGGAGTAAACGATAATCATAGGGTACTGAGCTAAATTCAAATTGCTACCCGTCACCCGTATTGTTCGACCTCCACTGTAAAATGCACGTAAAGAACAGTTTAAAATAATGTAGGTTTTTGTGAAAGGTATTAAATCTCGTACACTGTGAAAAGGTTGCTTAAAGTACGTTGTTAAAAGTACTTTTCTTATCCGTACTTGGTTGACTAGTTGATTAAAATGTTTTCAATATTATGTAGAAAGTTAGGCGTTGTACTAAAGTAAAAAAATCCCCAGCGTTGAGCAAATCGTCGAAAACAATGTTGTTGTTGGAAAGTTGGTGGAAATTGTTTCTGTTGATAAAATATGTTGCGTACAAATATTTCACTTCGGCAACTGTTGCCTGAGCATTGAGGAAAATCACGCAACAGTTGGTGCAAGTTACGCACATGTGAATTTTAGGCAACTTTTGTCCAAAAAAGCCAATTGTGTGATACGCAATCGTCATTCAATCATCGTGGCGTCTTGTGCACGAGCCGAGATCTCTGGATCTGGATACATTATACTCTGATAAATAAAACTGCGAATCCGCATCAACATCAGAGTTTGTGACATCTGACAGGTGTTTTGTGAATCCGGTTTTGAATGTTGGAAGCTTGGTCTGACAAGTAGAGGATGTGATAGATCGGTCCAAATCGAATCATTGTGGTCCATGGGAATAAGCTTAATTCGTCATGTTCGTAGGTTTTAGTCTTTACAGCTTATCGCTGATAGGAAAGATTATCCTACTCGGTGAGTGGGGCGAGAAAGCTTGAACCAGTGGCGTAGCCAGAGCTAGGGGCAATATTTTGAGTCTGTCGGTTGAGATTAGCATCATCGGGTCACTTGACATATACGTGTTAGGGTTAGGATGCTGAGACTATGTTCTGTATTCGGATTGAGAGAGCGGGATTTTGTCTGACTATTCATTAGGATTGCTGGCCAGTGGCCATCAGAAGGCTCATTAGCTCTGATGGGAGAGAATTGGACATGCAATAAGCCTACCGAGGTAGCTATTTCAAGCTGCTTCAACAACTGTTTCTTTGCTCACATAACTATTCCGTTCTTGGTTTTTGGTGGGGTTTTTTCAAAGAACATCTTGAAGCTACCCTTGAAACACAGCCTTATAATGTAGACCCGCAAAGTACTGATGCTTTGACATCTCCTGAGACATGTGGACCCCTCAAAGTGAATGCAACAGAAAATGGCAGATACCCCAAAAAGCTATCTGCAAATGCACAACGCCTAATAAAACCTCGTGAAATTAACAACAAATTGGTATTGAAATACCCAGCAAATCACTAAACAAAAGCCCAACAACCAATAAACAACAATTGGCATTAAAGTACTCAACAAATTGTCAAGGAAATGCCCAATATCCGATCAAACACACTATATTAAACAACAGTTGGTACTAAAACATTCAACAAATGGTTTAAAAAAATGCTCAACACACAGTATAATTATAAATAATTTAGTTTAAAACCCGTCGTATACGGTATGCCTATTATTTCTATACCCAGTATAATGTCACGCATATTTAAAAGCATATTATACGATTTTGTTCATGGAATGCCCTCTATCTGTGATTTTTTTTCCTAGAAATGCATATTTTGTGTCAAATTACTTTATGACCATGAAACTGAAATATCTTGTTAGTTACAGAGCCATACGATTCCTAATTATATCAAAATCACGGTTTGAATACGTTGAAATAAACTGTCGAAGTCTGCTCCGACAACTTATTTTCTATTGATCCCGTTTTTCGCTCGTAAATAGAATTCCATGGTTTGACATTGCCGCCGTTTACAGTGTTTCCTGCTACGATCGCAACTGTACACAAGTGAACAGAACACTATAGAACGCTTTATGATGAAAATGATAACATAATGTTGAGAAAAGCCATAAATTGGAAGCAGATTTCCACTATGACTTAGTAAATTTCTATGATGGCTTTTTAACAGAAAATACAGTCAAGATAGATTTATTAGTCCAGGAAAGTCTTTCCTGATAAGACAAACTTCATTATAAGAGAAAGACAAATATGTGTAAAAATTTGAAAAAGATCACATATTATTGTTTTAAGCAACAGTTCACAATAAAACGTGTAACAAAGCAAATGCTCAACACTTACTAAAACAGTTCCCATTTTTAACAACAGTTGGTATGAAAATACACTCAATAAATGGTTAAATAATTATATTCAACTGCTGAGCGACTGTAATTGTTGATAAAAACATGTTACCCAACGGTGTTGGGCACATTTTACTCAACAGTTGAGCTGCTGCATACTTGAACAACGTTGTGTAAAATGTTAAGTACATTTTCAAGCAAACTTTTTGCAGTGTATACCGTATAGGCCTATAAGTATCCGTTACACTGCAAAAAGATTGCTTAAATATTTGAAATATATGATATACATAATTTTATTTAAAATATTTGACTAAATTATATAAAGTGAAAAGATAAATTTTTCATATGTCTTTGTTTGTTATAGATTTTGTTTAAATTTGAGTTTACCTAAACTGTCAATTGTTGTGTGCGTGGCAGGTTTGAACAGCATAACTCGGGTTAATTCCTACTTCGGGACGCCCCATTTGATATCCAGTGGGAGACTTTGTATACATTAGTTTAGTACTCGTTCATCTGGTACCCACGTAAACACAACCTGTGGTCTAGACCGGGTTCGGGACAGTGTATTTTAAGGTCTTTGTTAATTAAACTTACGCCAGTTTGTCCGAGTCTATATATTCTTTAAAATATTCAAGCACAAACCTTAGAATACTGGTTCTTGGTTGAACGTCATATACGTTAGGATTCGGTTTGTGTGTAAACATATGTTCCGATGTCCTTTCAGCTCCGTCAAATGATATCGAAAGTCTGTGCATTTCGTTTTCACTACCTTGTGTAGTGCGACAGACCGCTGATGTGGAATTATTCCTAGAAGAATTGAACAGAACATAATTGTAATAACACGCACGACATAGATATGCGGACCCCGGATCGAAACGCATGTGGGTATTTCCTTTGCTGCATATATATAGCAGTCACTTGGATATTTAGAGACTAAAAGATGGACGTTTTGTTTTGGTTGCCGTACTATGGTGTGACAATGGATGGGTTTGTCCCTACTTTTATCGTAGTGGATGCCGGCGCAAGAGAAAATAACTGGGGAAATTGATCGTAATATTTTAATAAAAAATTGACCACCTTTTTTTGAAAAATCGACGCAACCGATGACATCATAGCCATCCATTGGGGCCTGACAAGAGTTGTCAGAAATATTGCGGGGTCCAATTAAAATGACTGAATAAAGTAATTACCATATCAAACCACACCCATTGCATTAGAAGTACTCTTTCTATGATGAATGGTTCATATGTTTCATTACGGTTTCATTACGGTGCCGCAAGTCATTAACAGATTTTTCAGCACCTTTCCAAACTTTCAAAGTCTATCTCAAGGATTACTGAACCATTACTAGGCGTGTTTGTACCTATTTAAATGCATACCTCATGGTGATTCCAAATATGGTGATGAAATTTAATAATATTGACATTTTTGGAAAACTTTGTGAGATTTTTGGAATGTCGTCTACAGACGCCTGCGGCGTGAAAAGTGTTAAAACTCGAGTCACAAGTTACTTAAAAGTACTTGCTTCGAGTCACAAGAAATGTCAATCTCCGAGTCAATCAAGTCACTGAATTTGTCAATGGGACCAAGTCATTAATCTCAAGCAAGTCATTGGGAGAAATGCAAAGTCAAGTCACAAGTAAAAAAACCTCACATCCCTGATGTGTAGGCCTATGCAACGATTACATTAAGTCGGCAAAATTGTATGTAAAGACCCATGTATTCACTAATTCGGTGAAATAATGTACGACCCATGTATTTACTTAGCAAGTCTATTTTCTATATCAGAATAAGGAAACGGTGTACTTTAGGTCCCAGATACTGGACTCTACTGGTATCGTCGTTCAATACTGGTACGAAGTCAGTGTTCCAGTATCGGACAATACTCATCATCATCCGTCGGCTGCAGAGCAGGCGACTACAAGATTTCTCCATGCACGACGATCAGTGGCGAGTGCGGCAATCTGTTTTTCTTGGATTGCACCTTCTTTGTCCCCGAGTAATTGTCTTACATATGTAAGGTATGAAGTGCGCGGTCGACCTGGTCTCCTTTTGCCATGCGTTGGTAGGTATAGAGCATATCTTTTTGCAGGCTCTTCTTCTGGTAGCCGGAGGATGTGACCAAGGAATCTCAACTGCCGTAGCCTTACCAAATGAATAAGTGGCTCAGTGCTGGTCATGGCGTAAACGCTGGTGTTTTTGGATGTGGTCAATCCGCCTAATATTCAGCATAATTCTGTAGCAGGAGGTGGCAAAGGCATTGATTTTATTTTCCATGTCTTGAGAGATCACCCATGACTCGCAGCCATAGCACAGGATAGTAATGCAGGTGGTGTTAAACAACTTCACTTTAGTTGAGATGGGTATTTTGGGACTCTTCCACAGGCGTTCCAGCTTCCAAAAAGCACACCAAGCCAGTGACTTTCTTCTTTTGAGGTCACTTGAACCAGATGCCATCATAGAGCCAAGATATCTGAAATCTGACACATGTTTGATGGGATCACCATAGACTTGAAGTGTTGGATGGGGGTTGCAGTTAATAGTCATGTACTCTGTCTTAGGTGTGCTAATGATGAGGCCAAGGTCTGCTGCTGCCGCCGCTGTTCTGGCTAGCTGGGCCTGTGCCCGCGGAATTGAAGATTCCAACAAAGCAATGTCATCAGCGAAATCTAAGTCATTTAGCAACTTGGCCAGGTGACGACTGGAGCGACGAGGATGTGTTAAGACTCCCGAATCTAGCTCTGATGGGGCCTTCTTCAGTAGGTAGTCGACCAATGTAACAAATAGAAAAGGAGCCAAAACATCTCCCTGCAAAACTCCTGTGGAGACATCAAATGGGTGTGAAATGTTTCCATCTACCATTACAGCGCTTCTAGAGTTGTTGTATAGCACACTTATAGCATTGACTACAGCTTCTGGAATTCCATAATGTCGCAGTACTGAGAACATCACCTTTCTGTTGATGGAATCAAAGGCTTTCTTGAAATCGATAAATGTTACCGCAAGCGGGAGCTGATAGTCTTGGAAACCTTCCATGATCCTTCTGAGTATGTGAATTTGTTGGGCACAACTTCTCCCTGGTCTAAATCCTGCCTGGTTGTTCCTCAGGATGGAGTCAACTTGGTCACGGATCCTGTTTAGAAGGATCCTGTTGTATACTTTAGCAGCAATCGAAAGGAGGGATATTCCCCGGTAATTGGTCATGAGGCTAAGGTCTCCCTTCTTGGGCAGAGGAACAATAATACTGGTGGTCCATTGGCTAGGTGGTATGAGAGTCGTGTAAACTTCTGCACAGAAATTATGGATTACAACTGCCATTACATCGCCGCCACTCTGGAGTGCTTCTGAGGTGATCGCACAGTCAAGACCTGCTGCCTTGTTGTTTTTCATCTGGCGTATGGCTTTCAGAGTCTCCTCGTGTGTAGGTGGATGATCTTGGATTGGCAAGTCATGATCAGCAGGCTTGGGCAGATCAGATGGTGTTTGACCATTGTCATTGTTGAGCAGAGAGCTGAAGTATTCCTTCCATTCTGCAAGCAGATCTTTGTCACTTGAAGGGGGCGTACCATCTCTTTTCTTGACCTTGACGCTCGGCTTTTGATCTTTCCCTGAGAGATCATGGATAATTTTCCATGTGGTGGTGTAGTCACCTTTCATATCTGCCAATCGGAGTTCTTCCATTTGCGTGTTCAGCATTGCCAATTTGTCAGTTTTATACGACTCGTTCAGACAGGTAGCTTCCTCCATCTTTCTCTGGACTGTCGAGATTTGGATATTAGATACCTTCTTTTAGCCTGATCCCGCTCTGTCTTTATTTGCTTGGTTCTGTCTGCCACCCAACTTGGCATCCCACAAGGTTTGCATTTACCAACAACCTTCTCTGCCACTTCTGATACAGCATTTTCAAACGAATCGTACCTCTCTGTTATTGGTATTGACAAGTTGTTGCACTGGAGGGCTTCAAATCTGTTTGACAATTCAAGTTGAAACTGTTCTCTTGTAGCAGCATCCTGTAATTTCTTCCAGTTGAACTTTGGCCGATTACATGGTTTCCCTTTGGTAGTTCTTAAACTACAGACCAGTTTGATGCTGACAATCCGGTGATCGGAGTCTAATTCCACTGAATTGTATGCCCTGCAGTTACGTAGGGAGTTTGTCCACTTGCTGTTGATAAGAATGTGGTCCAATTGGTGTGTTGAACCTGCTGGATGCATCCATGTCCAGAGACGGGATCTAGGTTGAGGAAATCTCATTTGTGATACAAATACTAGAACACAATTATGTACCAGTATCGTCCAATACTGGGACAAATCGTTACTATTAGCACGTGTACCAGTATCGGCCGGTACTGGAACACCAAAAAAGTTCCAATATCGCTCGATACTGGGACAATATTTGGTGTTCCAGTATCGACCGATACTGGAACAGTAAAATCGTACCAGTATCGACCGATACTGGCAACTTTTATGTTCCAGTATTGAACGATACTGGTATACCGACTTAAAGTATACTTTTAAAGTATACTTTTTCCCTATATTAATATTTCATTTTTTCTGATAATTCAACGCCAATACTACGATCAATTACCTTACTAACAAACATGGTCCACCTATCCTTGCTGTTATATTGTAACCAGCATCCAAATACATGCCTTCTATGCTTACTAAGGTGCCACCATCCGCAGGGCCTGCGATAGGTCTGAAGGATACGATAGACGGATTCTGTGAGCAAAAACACAATCAACAGCAAAAGCACAATCAACATGATCAGTAACATTTATAGTTGTAAACAGTTACTTAATTTCAGTATCATTACGTCAACTATTTAAATTACGTACTTTGTATGTAAATGATATGTCTCCGGTGCTTTGTTGTGGAATTCCATCTGATCCAATCACTGTTATCTTTAGGTTTTCTTCAGCGTCTATGTCACCTGCTAAAGTTCTGCAACTCACACTGCAAAACAAAATAAACATTAAATATACAAAGATTATGTTAAAACTTTCAACGCGGCAGGCGGCTGCAGACGACATTCCAAAATGTCATCAAATGTTTAAAAAATGTCAAAAACATTGAATTTCATTACCATATTTGGAATCACCATGAAAAATGCAATGAAATAAGTACAAACATGACTAGTATCGAGACTAGTATCGGTTCAGTAATTCTTGAGATAGGCATTGAAAATTGCGAAAGGTTTCTGAAAAATCTGTTTTGTATATCATGTATACGAGGGGGTATCAAAAAGTTCTTGACATCACCCAGAAGTGAAGGAGCTATATCGATGAAATTTCGTCAGTGTAATCACTGGTCCTTAAAAACTTTATGGTGCAAAAATGGTCTCATAAGTATGTTTACTTTTTTACAGGTGGCGCTAGATGCCAAGGCCATGTAAATCAATGACGTCTCCCAACGGTGCTGTGTACATGGTAAACGATAATGGTCCAAAAACGGATCCTTGTGGGTAGCCTTCCAGAGGAGTATGAGTTTAAAATTGTTGTCATTTACAGAGATTAATTGAGACCTACGAGTGACAAATGACAAAATTTAAAACAAAATCTGAGCCTAATATTCTTCTGGAAGGCGTCCTACAAAAATCAGTTATTGGACCATTATAATTTACCATGTACACATCACCTATGGAAGACGTCATTGATTTACATGGCCTTGGCATCTAGCGCCACCTGTATAAAAAGTAAACATACTTATGAGACCATTTTTGCACCATAATGTTTTTAAGGACCAGTGATTACACTGACGAAATTTCATCGATATAGCTCTTTCACTTCTGGGTGATGTCAAGAACTTTTTGATACCCCCTCGTATGGTAAAGCCAATAGCCGCGTGGAAAGTGTTAACACCTCCTTTTTTAATGCTGTAATGTGTTTGGGAGTAACCGTTCACAAAATATACAGTTTGAATAAATATTCATGGCCAAATCTTTCTTTTAATCATGTTAACCCTAACGCCCAAGTAGTGGGGTTTTTTGGAATAAAACTCGAATGGAAAACAAATAGGGCTTAGGCCATTTTTATGGGGTCAAACTGGCGCCAGTTTTACGAGGGCATATAGGCCTAAATGTATAGCCTGCCTTGATTGTGCGTGCCAACAATGGGGAACGTGTGTCACTTTAAACATGTCAAATGGAAAAATTCCAGTTATCGTTCAATACTGGAACATAAAAGATTCCAGTATCGATCAATACTGGTACAATTTTACGGTTCCAGTATCTGTTGATCCTGGATCACCATATCAGCCCTCTTTGTACAACAAATCGTCGAATCAAATCTGGTCTAGGGCTAAGATAATAATTTCACACTATAGTTGTGGAGCATGGATCCATTTTAAGGTTTTTCCGGTCCTGGTCAAGGCTGACACAGAGATTTGTATACTAAAATGTTCTTTGAGGTTGGTAGAATTACAGCCTAAGTGGACATCCTTGTTAATTAACCTTGACCTTGATTTAGGGGATAAGGTAACATGTGTTTTAATGTATTTCAAACGATGTGTGCGTGCTCTCCAGCTATAAACTGTCACAAGAAAGATAATTATGCTGGGCATAAGGCTGCTTTCGTGATTTCTTGAGTGGCAACAGCAAATATTACCAATATTGTATTCCGAAGTAAATTGTATAGAAATACAATTCTTCAACACTACTACGTATCCCTTTAATGTCGTTGTGACCGAGCGCTGTGAAGACAGTGAAACGTGTATAATCTTGTCCTGATAATTAGCATAAAAGTGAGCGGTTATGATGTGATTCCCCATGTAACATGACTACTCGTGACAAGCCATGAAAATGCCCACCCACCCGCCTAAGTTAAAGTACACATGTACCTGCCCAGTGTAAGTTCTAACACAACATGGTTCCTCAATCTAACTGGGAAACATACGGTATTTGGGCAGGTAAATTTCTCGTGGTAACTTTTAGAAGATGCCGGCCCCACTGGCTGATACCAAAACAAGGTATTTACAAAAAACTGGTCAACATCCTAAAATGAAATTAACAGACGACACAAAGGAAATTTGAAAAAGAAGATTTAGACAGTGTATGATGTATTTTAACAAAAACTCTTTGTTTTAATGCTGGGCCCACTTTTCTCTCTGAAACCCTCCATCGTCTGACTCATTTATTCTATCCCATGAGGACCCACCTGTGTATCTCAACATTTGATGATTAACCCGACTAAAAAAACTAAGAATGTTTTAAATGAATATTCTTTTAATATGCAAATATGGTTCGCGTTATGTATCACGCGTACTGCAGGGGGATACCAAGGAGTATATATAATAGGAGGGGACACTTAGCTCATTTGCATATTTGTCATTAATATGATTAACCCTGCCTTGACCCTATGCCCTGCTGTGAGAGGTCACAGATACCGCCCTCTAACCTGAGAGGGGACTTTTCTTTTGTTCTCATGCACAGCGTTGGCGATGAGCGACCGAGAAGTATAACAAAAGCGTACATAAAACAGATCGATTCGAAGCAGTAATTTGAATACATGAATTATGCAACACGTCACACAACGTCCAGTCTAACAATGATTGTGGACCGTATAAATGATGCAATTTTTTGTGTTCGAAATTGTCATCATTTTTTACCGTTCTTTCAAAAATAAGGAGTATAATCACATTATAAACACATTTTGTGCGAGAGTAACATACAAATATGGTATAAAATGGCAAAAATGGCACGATAAAAATCCGTTCGTTATAAATAAATGGATAAATGGTTAAATAATTAAACTATCACCAACCACACTCGTCGATCTCTGTGGCGTGCATCGTAGGCCATGTTGTTTGCAAACGGCAACACGGGTTCGATCCCCGGTGTATCCGTGAATGCCATGCTTTTTATATATTTTTTAAAACTTGACGGTGGATTAATGTAGCATCATATTTATGTCCATTTTTGTAAATTATAAAGGCCCATGCGTTTATAGTTGTTGTTTTTTCTATCATTTATCTCTTTGATTTATTTAACTTAATAAGTGATTTAATTTGATTTAATTTGAGTTCGGTTTGATAATGATAGCAAAACTTGTTGTAAAACCATTTTACCAGTCAGCGCAAGTTTGTGTACATCACGTTTAGTTTGTTATAGCTAGGTTAATATACTATTTGTAACTATATGTATACAAGAAGCAAACACATTTCCAAAAACAGAGAATCATGAGAAACGGGACCGTTACTAACGTTAAATGTAATACCATTGCCATGATTACCAATTTAAGGTTTTTTTGAAAATCTGTACAACCGATGAATTTCTAGAAAATCGTTGATATAACTTCACTCAGGAAAGTCAGATCTTGTAGCAAAACAATAAGCTAGCTTTTTAATAAACGAATTGGGAGACGCAATTATGTCGAAATCTATGTGGAAAAGGGAATCAGATAACTATTGATAGACTCGATCAAGTCTTGTACCACTGAAGGGTGATTAGAGGTAATACACGTATCGGCGATGGGGAGTTAGAGTTTGTTTCAGAATATAAAAAGAGCAACACCATCAGAATATATCTTACTCTGTACAACACACATGTTGATGGATACTCGTTTGAAAATAACCCGCCAGTGTACAGATCATTCTTTTAACGCTTGTATTCAAAGGGTTGCTTGAAGGTCGTGCATTGACTTGATCTGAACAACGAATAATATGGGAGCAAAACCTTTTGTTATGGGCACGCATGAGTAAAGTGGATTCTCTGTATAATAAAACAAGATTTCTTATTTAAGATCTGGAATAAAGGTTACCAGGGGACATTCGCTTCAACGATGCTCCTATGCGTACGTCAACTGAAAGCCTGGTCCGATGGTATGCTCAGAGGCGCCATAGCCAGCACTCGGAACACCATCAGAAACAATTGATTTTGTTCTTTCTTTTGAAGATATGTGCATATTGTCTCATTCAGTAGATAGCGCAATCACATGTGGCACTACTTCAGTAGATAAGCGCATGTATAACCGCGGTGGCAGTGCTAATAGCGCATAGTTACGTGTGGCATTACGTGAGGCATTACTAGGTGTGCTAAGTTAGCACATGTGTATGCGGTGGCGCGCTATCGTCAGTAGATAGCGCATAGTCACATGTGGCAGCGCATGCGTCACATGTGGTATTACGAGTATTTAATATGTGTGCAAGAATTTTTAATTCAATGTGTGCTACATGTATCCTTCAGCTAGATAGCGCATGTATCACGTGTAAATGTGTGCTATTCAGTAGAATACTAACGTTAGAGACGGTTATAGCATATAATAATAATAATAAATTTTAATAATAATAACACACAGCGCATAAAGCAACGGCACCAATGCGCTTTACAAACAAATGATCAATATCTTAAAAAACTACACATACATTAAAACACATGATAAAAAGATTATAAATATATTCAATGCAAAGAACACCTCAAAAAATACAAACAAATTTGTTAAAACAGCCATAGGAGAAAAATACAGTCAGCTGCTATTGATAAAAACATTGCGATTTAAAAGTCAATAAAACATCAATTATGACAAGTTATATGCACTTTAAAAAAATATACGTCTCACAGGGCCGGGCCGGCCAGAGAAGTGCTCCCGCGCGGTCGTCACAATCAGGTGCGGTGTTTCGTAAAGCGGTATTATTGGGGGTTTTTTAAATTATCATCCAGTCCGGGAACATTAAAATCAAATCACATCAAACTTTTTTGGATAATGAGTATCGTCAATATCAATATTGTCTGCTTGATCTTACCATGGGATACCAAAGAATGACTCCGCGGCCGGCTAGAACATCGGGAACTTTTCCTAAGGCTTTTATGGAGCTCGGGGGACAGATATACTGTTGATTAGCGCATCACAAGAAGTTCTGTCACTTGCATTGCAGTACATACTCAATAGGAACTTGTCAACGATTTTGGTGGACAAACCAAAGAAATCGCACGCATGCGTAGAAAAAAAATGAAGTCCCCTTCTAGGTTAGAGGGCAGTAGAGAGCCTTTTCGATTTTCAGACGATGCCGGACGTACGAATATTTGATAGGTTACATTCGGTGGGGGGACGTTAGGATCCGTCCGCCACTGAATACCGCGGTTTCGTCAATGTTTATACGAACACATTTCACTCCCAGTTTAAAATGTTGAAAAACATCGTGTCAGGTATAACAGCGATTATTTTATACTCTTGAATCTTGTGCGTACAAATACAATGATTCTATACATGTGTGACACCGGTCAGAAGAGATTCATCATTGACTTGTTGAGCACTAACTACACGGTAAAACGCGTCACTATATTTGTATCAATATTTTTCAACTTTTCCGTGCCGATAATACTAATTAGTCAACATTTTGGCATCATGTTTAATCCACGGTTCAAATAACCGATGCCTATAATGGTTATAGCTTAACTGCTATTTTAATTTCCAATAACAAAACTATTTAGTCTTTGGATCGCCGCAAATGAGCTGTCCAAAGCGGAGGGGGGGGGGGGGGGTCTACGAAAATCATACGTAGCCTGTGACTCCCACGTTTGATTTTGGTAGAAGAAACATAAGTGCATGTGCCTCCTTTCTATACCTGCATCATATGCAAAATTAACACCCGATCGGTATACCAAAGTGAAATGTCTACCGATCAGTATAGGCCTACCCTTGTACATACCCTTGTATATACAAACAATAAACAGAAGGTAAGTAGAAAATTGGGTTCTCAAAAGTGTAATAAATTAACCAAAATTGGGTTCTAAGTGTATTTTAATTAATAAACCTATCTAACAAAGTACGGGCCATTCTATACCATCAAAGAGGGGGCATAATGAAAACCTTTTTGATTGCCACCCATCGATATACCAAATTTCGCGAAAAGGCACTCCAAAAGGTAGGCACGTTAATACGTAGTACCACTATATAGTGAGAACCCCGGGTCCAAAGCTATTGGTCGAGGTCTTTAAAAATAGATTGTAACAACATGCAACAAAACATAAAAACTGGTATTGTCCATCTTTTAGTTTCCAGTAAGTTAATGATTATATTAGCGCAAAAATACCAGGCTCCTTTTATGTTGCAAGTTTCAATGTCATAATAACTTCAAAATTATTGACGATACTGACACTTGAATTTGTTATCCAGCTCCAGCGGTTTTAGGATGATAATAATTTAGTTACAACATGGGATGAATTTTCTGTTGTTATAATCAAAATCCATCCATTATAACATTGAAACCAACGGAGATTTAAAAATTACGGCCGTTCGTGTCCACCATCGTCTGGTATTTTCAATTTTCGACTCTACAAATGACGTGTATTTTTTAATATTCATTGACATGATTATTCATTGTATATTCATGACCGTCTCTGCCTTCTATTGTTATAGACAATGAGTGTCCAGGGGTTGGGGATACTGTCGGACGTAAAATGCTCGTTGCGGCTCTACGAGCATTTTTGAATCGACATTTACTTGTACAAATAGGGCTATTTTTCTTAATCCTTATAGGTGTAAGTTCATGCATGTAATACAATTATAAAAATATACTAATCCCAGTTTTTATCATAATTGAGGGCGCAGCCTCCATAACATCTCTTAGTGCCCCTTTAATACATAACTCTCTATTCATAACTGAGCACCAGCAGCGAAATAATATTGCGCCATAATTATCCCATAATAATCGCAGACGTGCTAGGCATGAGCATTTAACATGTTTTGATGTTGATTCAATATAATTTTCAGATGTTTCACGATCGGTCAAACATACGTTACGCAGCAGAATCAAGGTTTATTTAACACATTTGCATCCCAGCTATCATCGCCGCGCCAGCTTCGGAAAATAGTATAAGCAGCTTCCAAGAAATCCATCCCATAATCGCGGCTTTCCACCTGACGACGATCATTTCCACTCGATAGAATGACGTTATAATTGCTGGTTATTATGAGAGCCATATGGGAGCCATATTTAAAACTGAAAACCAGCGTCCTGCTATCGAGTGGAAATCATCGTCTTTGCTTTCCACCACGTTGTTATCCCATAATAATCACACTTGGACCCCGGTAATTAGTTAGTGTCGGACAGTGTGTGGGAAGACCATCAGCGCAGGGAACCAGCGTAACCGTCTGCTCGCGAAATTGTATAAAGTTGCCGTTCTATTTGCAAATCCACTAAATTCAGTTATTAACACGACGAATGTCGCAGATTTTACAAAACTCTATCATTTGTTTTATATTATTTAAACCATTTCTCCACAATTGTAACAACATATGTGTTCATATTTTCATATCCAGATCTAATATACATTTTAAAGCCATCTGGGTACAAATACTGATTAAAGATACATGAGAAAGCAATTCATAGACTCTACCAAAAGACCTAAATCTGAATTCAAATGTCAACATCCCAGGATGTTGACAAAAAAGTTAAGATCCCGCCTTGGTTATTACCATTCCCAATAAAAGCGTGCAATACCTGCTGCCAGGTTTGTATTTGTCCTCCAAGCCTTCAGTACTGCATGATGCTCCACCGACAGTCACAGATAGAATATCGGTGACCTTCTGACCTAAATCACTGCCCGTTACAGTAATGATAGTGTCACCCTCATATGGACCTGTTGGCGGCCAGATCTGGGAATATGAAATACCACAATAACGCCATTTAATTATAAATTTCATATTTCATACTTTGTTGCTACTATTATGTGTGAGGAATACATGTATGGCTTTCGAACGTCTATTTTCATTCATAGCATGGATACACTAATGTAGTACTTGTTTATATTTATATCAACTCAACGAATATGATAATATGCAATCATCTGGCCATTTTTGAATATTGGCTCTTAAATACTAGAAACGTCTTATGATAAGGGTTGACATTACATGCTCATTGTCAACCTCATACCCAATTCGCTGTAGAAGTAGTTATATAACGGAAGTAACAAACAGGTAACCAATCAAGTCGCACAATATCTAATACCTATTTAAATCTACCTCCCTGCAATAGAAATCACGTTGGCATTTCGACGTGTTCAAATACATTGAGTATATTACACAGGTGGATAACATTGAATGAAAACAATAATAAGAGAACAACCCCAGCCATGGCTTTTATTATGATGCGTAAACTGTAAAAGCTGCTGGGCGGTTAAATTGAACCTGAGACCATAATAACTAGTTATTATGGTCTCAGATTGAACACGTATTATCAGCCACGAGTTTTGTTTTGGACACATTGCTATGGTTAATAATCCTATTACCATGATTACGGTAATACTTTTACGGCGAATAACCTTTTATAAACCACTTATTTTTTCCAGGTTTCTTTGGTTGGAACAGATACGAAAAATCTTATCAACCACAGTATGTATAATAATAGTCCTGCTAGACTGATTCAAGAATGTTGTGAGAGAATCTGAGATCATTAAAGGTATATTATGTGATCTTTCCAGGGAACGCCCTCAACATCGAAAAAAAAATTGAAAGAAGATTTTCTTGCAGATTTACATTTCTGATCATAAATCGTACATACATTCCAAGTTACAGGGCGATACGATTCTTAATTACTTCAAAATCATGATTTTAGAGTGAAAATAAACTGTCGGATTTTGGATTTCCGACAGTTTATATTTTTCACTCTAAATTCACTCTAAAACCATGATTTTGAGGTAATTAGGAATCGTATCGCTCTGTAACTTGGAATGTATGTATGATTTATGATCAGATATGTAAATCTGCAAGAAAATCTACTTTCTAAAAAAAATATTGAATAGAGGGCGCTCTCTGGAAAAGATCACATAATATGCCTTTAATAAGATCACCTTACCCCAGTCAGTACCGGACTCTGGCAATTCACACCTGTGCCTGTTGATATCCATTCACCTATGCATTCTGGACTGTCCTCTACACTGCAAATCTTTTATTCCTGGCACCACCCGCATCCAAGCTCTGGTATGGTATTCAGATTGGAGAGACATTGACTGCAATCTGGGCGTCCAACTTCACATTTATATAATGTAACTGACGTGAAAAATTGCATTATGTGATATTTTAACCAATGTACTCATCAGGTGGATTTTATCTATCGCCTCATGATCAACATTGCATTATCGGACTAACACAACTTTGTAATTGTGTACAGCATGATTATCGGGAAAGAACAATGTCTTGTTATTTTTTTCGTGTTCCTGGAGAACAACTAAAATTCAAATTGACCTGCTACAGTCATAATGAAACAGGGCTAATAAATAACTAGAGAGCGCGGTTCACGGCTTTCGTGGTTTGTAAGGCGGCGATGGTATATATTTACGTGCGGAAACTTATCAGCTCTCAGGCAGTCATCAGAGTGTTTATCGTATTGATTTTTCTGTAAAATCAAAACATTAGAAACGTATTGACCGTGTTGGTCAAATTATTCTTGCATGGTGCAAAAAGCAAGGACAGGGAACCAGCAAAGATGTGTACCGCATTATGCGCCAAAGCGCCCGAGCGCCCGAAACACTTTACTACCTCGTATTCAGTAGCCTGATACCGCCTAAAACTATCTTTCTACACTGCATCCGCATGGCACTGCCTACAGTTTTGATTGCTATTAGGCCTATACTTTTTAAACAGAAAGATCCCCAATATGGACAGCCATCCAATTTTGAATAGTATATAGATCGCCTCAAAGTTATATTGCTTCAAAGGATCACATTCACAGTCAGCTGCCAACGTTGAGTGAGTCTATTGTATACGACGCGATGTTGTTTTCCCTTGAAAAGAGGATGTCGATCTTGTGCAATTCAATATGCCAAAATGTCAGCCTTATACAATGCCAACATTAAGGCATTTAAATGTGGTTCAACGCCATGTGACTAGGGGATTTTCACCTAGGGGAGCAATAAAATATTAATCCATTATTTTGATATGCTAAAGTCATGTTTGCAGGGACGTTTCTGCTTGAAAATGCCATTTTCTAAGAAGATGTTTTTGTCATTACTGAAAAAAATTAAAGTATATTTATTTCCCGTGGCCCTGACCCCTATCTCATTAAAATTAAAAGCTTTAAATTAATAACCTTTTACGATCATCAATTTATTGCTCTTTACATTGAATCCAAACCTAGCTTGCAGCGACACCGTTTTCACATTTAAAATACAATTTAGAAACTGGGTTCAATTTGGCAAAAATGTCGTCGAATACTCAATAGTTCGCCACTAGTTTATTATATAGAGAACACATAGACACGTCAATGAGTAGTTATGGCCGAGCGGTTACGACTATGGACTAGTAATCTAATGGATTCTCCCCTCCTCGGTTCGAATCCTGCTGAATACCTTTTGTCAGAAAAAAACGGTTTAGTCTCTGTGTGTTGGAAAATGGCGTTTATTTTTACTGTAGGTGAATAATTGTCGTGGCCCTGACCCCTGTCCAAAAATGTATTACAAATTAACATATTTTTGATAAAGTTTAATACGTTAGGAACATTTCTTGTGCACAAAGTTTTTGCTACGACGTCTAAAAATCATCAAATTTACGATGTTTACGATCGCGTTGAAAATGCATCTTTATCGACTCAAAAAAGTAACAAAAATCATGTTTTTTATTAAATCGGAAATAAAAATCCTAAATTAATAGGACTCCCCCTTCATAATGAGTCTAAGATGATCAAAATTGATGGAGGCAATCCGTCACAATCGCGAGTTGTAAATGACCCAATTTCTATTTGTTTTCTTGAAATCTCGCTCCCCTGGCGGGCCGGGGCGAACAAAATAGACGGTATTTTCATGCCTTGACTTCTGACTGTTCACGGGGATCTCAAGTGAAGGACTGGTTAGTCAGACGCGTCCGCGTACCGAGATTTAGGCCTTTGCTGTCTGTTTTGTTTTTCGCATCCTAATAACAATGACGCAGTGAAATAAAAAAAAACATGACGTATCGTGTCATTAACCAGTCACGCTCCAGCAATCGGGTGCATAAACTCCTAAACGGAGCGTCTTTTCTGATACCAGTCCAGCACGTAGAGTCACGTAAAGTGGCAACACCATAAAGTACGGTATTGCAAAAAGGGTCGAAAACTATCATTAATGAGACGTCTAGCCAAATCTGAGAGCCACAGACATTATATAACTGGCGCAATCGTGCACGACTAAATTACGCAAAACAACCTCCCAAAACTATTTTATATTCATCCCTTTGGGCTACACCCAACGGGCTAATAAGCTTACGATTGGTTTATTCCTTATGATGAGCATGTGGAAGATAAAATACACTCACTAACCATGAAATCCATGCACATCATCTATTACTCGATCCCCGTTCCATAGTATATATAACCTCACACTCAGCATGTGTGCCGCCATATTGTATGTGTACTGTGGAAACATATAACATTGTCATGACGTTGTAGATCATCAAGTTAATCTAAAAGGATCGTTTAATACAAAACTAGTTTCAATTTTGATAAAAAAATGTAAATGAGTTTGAAGTCGAATTCGAACTACATAAGAGTTAGCAACGAAAGGTCGTTTTAAATCTCTCTCTACGGCCGAAACCTAGAATCGAAAGAATCGAGAAACCTACTAGAAACAAGCATCCTATACCACTAAAGTCAAATATCGTTCTTAAAATATTGACGAAAGACCTTCTGGCATCAATCAAAATTCGACTTACAGTTCGTTCGACGCATGTTAAGTCATCGTTAACCCTAATGGCACTAGTTTTCTGTTGGGTTCCTTCCACTTGCAGTATGCACTCATAACGCGTAGCCTATAATGCAATATTATAATATATTTATGTCTTAATATACTTATGTCTTACTATAAATCTGGAAACAGTGTTTGTTGGGCCGGGGGTGTGGGGGTGTGTTTGTTATTCTTATTTCTCCGTTAGTTTTGATCAAAGTGGTGCCTAATTTGCATGAAAGATAGAGGAAATAACGGGACGTGTGATAAGGTATATTTCAGTGTAAATTGGTTAACAATTGGCTCCAAAAACAGCAAAAAACCTCTCAAATTTGGCTCACAAATGCCACTAGAATTGCGCGATATTGTGCGTTGCGCGTACTACCGCGTAATCATACCGTGGTAACGCGTCACGTGCATGTTTGCGCAAGGGCTCACTGCCGCGGCACTATTTATACGCACTCCTACACATGGCGCATAAGCCACACGGGAAATGGTTATAGGCCTGTTAGGGGTTATGTGGTGTCATGCCGGGTGGGTATAACCACGGAAAATGGTTTAGGATGGGCCTAGGGTTATCATGGTTATAGTGACGTGGGACAAGTAGCATTGTGTGGGGGTTAATAAAGCAACCTGATTTCTTTACTTTAAGTGGCATACCAAACAATCCAAGGGACCGAGGGGGTTAATGAAGTAACCACGGGAAATGATTTAGGAGGGTTATTATTATAAATCAACCTGGTTGGTATGTGTGAGGGGGAGGGGGTTGTAGGGGTTTATGTTATTTATGCTGTTTGAGAGGTAGTGGTTAATAAAGTAGCCACGGTAAATGGTTTAGGTCGGAGGGTTATGAATATAAATCAACCTGGTTTGTAGGGGGTTTATGTGGTTTCAGAGGCTAAGTAGTGTGGCATAACCATCTAGCGGGTCCCGAGCGTAGCGAGGGTACGCCGCTAGTGTTATTTAAAAAAAACCTAATTCCCGGAAAAGTATACCAATCCTACTGAATCCTACCAATCCTACTGAATACATTCACAAGATTACTTTGATGCAAGCGGATTGCTCCAACATCTCTTTAAGGCGACGAAAAATCCTGTTCTACGAGCCCGACCGACCCATTCTTCAACAAAAACATTTTTTTGTGGAAAATCATTGGAAAATGCTAGCAATTCTTTGACAAATGTTCGATTTTGTTGTTGAAATTGTTGAATTTTATTTTAAATTTGTAATGAAATTCCGGACATTACTGAAAATTGCCCAACATTTCCCGACATCTTTGGAGAAGAAAAAAAGAAGAAAACCCATAAACGCCCGACCAACCGACCCTACCTGAGAGCTCCGTTTGCCCATAGAACAGGGGGTTGTCGCCTAATCCTAGTTTATCTAGAACTATTTATTTCCTCAGCTGATAAAAACAGGAGAAATGGAAAAGAGGAAAACATTTTCAAACTGTCCTACCTTTTCCTGCGGTAAATTCATTACTGACACACTAATGGGTCTGTTTACTCCAACCGATACTAGTCGCTGTCCATTCTGTGCTGCTAGTTGTGGGCAGTCTTTATAACCCTTGGTGGATCCATTGTTTTGATTCTGGACTCAGCAGGGAATTAAACATTAACCAATTAAAAAAATATTAGTTGACAAATAATGAAAAATGAACGGGGTTTTGGACTACTTGATGGCGAAATTATAGTTATTTAATAAAGAATAAACGCTTCCTGTCGCCATTACCAAAAAAGAACAACAAAAGTGTCGAAAAATGAAACGTATGAAATAATTGATAATTTTGGTGGTGCGCTATTGTTCCTGTTTGGGTATTGGGTATAGCAAATGTCATTAAGAGGGAAGTAGGGGTTGAGAGGTTTTATATTATAGATTTTTTTTTTTTTTTGGCTTTAAATCGCAGCCCAGAGAATTAACTTTCTTTTGCTTCAAAAATGAACAAAATCGGATATTCCTCTGCAAAGTTATGATAAATTTTGCGCGTCCAAGTCCGTCGCGAAGTCGAAAATGTCGTATATTAACGCATGTATTTAATTCTTATGTATCTCATTTCTGGTCAAAAATGTCATATTTTATTTGATTACTCAAATAATTAATGCATATTGGTGTTCAAAGATGCCTTAAATAAGTGAAAACTTCTTTTTTAAATCAAATTTAGTTAATTTGAACTTCCCCCTTCAAAGTATCCATTTAGAACAAATATCACGAAATGTCTTTAGAAGTATAGACCTTCTATCCCTGAATATATATATAGTTTATTTTATCGAGTATACATTACATTAATTCCCATAATTATGCTACTTAGATCCTCATCGTCTGTACACGCGCTGTTGTCATGGGTACACCTGTTGCTATAGATACACCAATCACATGTCCAGCTGCTGTTGGTACAGGCCACACATCTGTGAAAAAAACCGTTAAAATGTACTCAATAGATTTAAAAATAGACTATTAGTTGATAGATTTTTTCTACCCGAATTGTCTAATTCGAAATCATACTACTCTCGATGTCGTTCAAGTTAAATAGGAATAATGAGTTTCGAATCCCGCAACGGCTGCCACCCCATCTTTTCGTTCCCATGTGTACATTAACAGTTTGCCACCTCTTCTTTTCCTGTACCAGTACTTTCAGATCATTTGCTTTTTGTAATAACATTATATTTAAAAATAATCCACCTAATAATGTATCTGCTTCAAGCAGTCATCAAAAATATGGTTAGATTTTTAAGGCCTAAAATATATGTTTTTTTACATCAACCACGGCATATTTTAACATTCAACTCAAGATGGCTTCTTTCACTCGTCTTGCTATGTTTTCAATGCGTAGCAAATAAAGTTGAATTTCCACCATTCAACTATAGGGGCGACATTGTATATCTGTTCGAGTTCATTATGCGGTATAACAGTAGAGAGACTTGAGGAAAGTTTATTCCGAAACACGGCAATGCAATCTTATCGTAGATGGAAATGCCGATGTTTTGTTCCTGCTAAAAAGGGGCCAGTCTCTACTAAATACCCACAGCAAAGGAAAAGTCTTCGATTAAATAGCGGCGCTATTTGTAATGCATCCTATCCACACACAAAAAAGAAAAACATCTGTATCACTGAGTTTTATCGTGGAATTGTTTGTCTTTAATTTGTTACCTAAATACTTATGACCTTACATCCCATGTGAATTGCAGTCATAAAAGTAATACGATGTACGAGCGAATGTGATTTCGGTTTCGGTAGAATACACACTCAACTCCATAGGCACATAATCTACAGCAAAATAAAAACATAGAGTAATAATATTAATGTATATGAATAAAAATAAATCACTAGTCCTTGTTGTTTCATGCGGGCAGTTCCGGTTTAAAAGAAAATCAAATTGTGTGAGAGTTGGTGTCCTTCGGGGGTAGGGTATCGAGTTTTGACTGACTGAGGTTAAAATGTTATAATTATAATTGTAAGATATTGCTTTCTACTTTTTCCGTTGATCGTAAACAGTGGCAGATTGTAAAATGTTGCAATATACCTTTTTTGTGTACCATTGCACTGTACATTTTTCATTGGCGTCGTACCCAAGGGTGGCACCTTGCGATTTCGCCCATGCGATTATTTTTGGCCGGTTTTGTTGACAACCACATCGCTACACCTCCCCCCCCCCCCCCACCCCCACCCACCCACCCCACCCCCACCCACCCACCCACCCCCACCCCCACCCACTTATCAGGATTTCACGAGCTGGCAGCAAAAACAATGGGCACCTTTTACGATTTTTTGGGTACCAATGTACTCCTGGAAAAAACGGGCTTGGTCAGCCCCCCGTAAATTTTAATCCTGGAACCGCCAATGGTAAAGGGCGTCAGAGAAGGCGCTACTAGTACAGAAGCAGAAAAGCGTTTGTAGACTAGGAAAACTTTTGACGATTTTATTACGAGTTTAAACACTTTCCACGCGGCAGGCATCTGCAGACGACATTTCAAAATGTCACTGTTTATAGTTCCGAGCTAACTGTTTTTCGACAAATAGAACAAAAAGGTTTTATATGCAAAGTAAATAGATATAAATAAAATTTAATAGGCAAACGTACCATTTCCTGTAAGTATTGGTGGTATCTCGGAAGGCGTGGGAGTATTGCACGTCAGTCTGTTACCATGTTTAGTTGCAATTGATGGCTTAGTGTCATCAAATATACACTGGTAAAAGTGTTCTGCATTCAGCTCAGGTAGTTGTTCTAATGTTAGCGTAATCTATTAAAGGGACATTAAGTGGTGTTGAAAATTTTAAATGTTTAAAAATTCACTTCAGAATTCAAGATGAACATTAAAAATTGCCATTATTGTTGTTTCTACTAACATGTAATACAATTATAAGAATAAACTAATCTCAGTTTTTATCATAATTGAGGGCGCTGCCTCCAACACATCTCTTAGTGTCCCTTTAAGTTATCATGATTAAAAATATCATAATTCTAGGCGGGCGAGTTTACGTCCAGATGAAGAGAGTCTAAAGCGGCTACTATAAAAAGTAGTTGTACATTATATAGGTAATGATATGGCATCGCAAGCATGGTTTCATACCCATCTAACTTCAGCATGTAATGTACAACAGAATAATATGCACCCATCCCGTATGCAAAGTGGGTTGCAACATACTTTTAAAAAGGCTACAAAGCCATGATTAAAGGTGAAGGACTCGGGTTCAAATCTTTTGTTATAGTATCAATTGATGTCCCGCAGAACCTGCATATAAATGTTGTATACTAAATTGTGACGTCATTTTACGTAACAGATTACTCACCGAGCGCGATGGTATAGAGATTGGTTGACTCGAATGAGGAGACACATTACTGATGCTGACACACTGAACACTGCTATATGGAAGCCATCGGGTAGACATATCAGCCATTGGACACTCGTCATAACGAGTGCATCTGATAAATAAAACAAAAGAATAAAAACACTTCATCTTCATCTTCATCTTCATCTTCATCTTCATCTTCATCTTCATCTTCATCTTCATCTTCATCTTCATCTTCATCTTCATCTTCATCTTCATCTTCATCTTCATCTTCATCTTCATCTTCATCTTCATCTCCATCTTCATCTTCATCTTCATCTTCATCTTCATCTTCATCTTCATCTTCATCTTCATCTTCATCTTCATCTTCATCTTCATCTTCATCTTCATCTTCATCTTCATCTTCATCTTCATCTTCATCTTCATCTTCATCTTCACCTTCATCTTCACCTTCACCTTCACCTTCACCATCTTCATCTTCATCTTCATCTTCATCAATATCAATATCAATATAAATATATACTTCACTTTTCCCCTCTTTTTTGTCATTCCACCTAATAACTCACGCTTTCTCCAATGTACACCATCCACAATATGGGTCTCCGTCGTCCTCGGCATTGACACCGATGCATTCATTACACGTTGTGTAGGCTCCACAATTTGACACTTTTAGTTTCATAAGCTGAATATGAAAAAAGTAGTTTTAGATTATGGTATCTATTTGGTCTACATCACAACAAATCCATTGTTATTCACTATCGAAGTGTGATGGTTCACGCCATAGACTTTGGCGATCATTTCGATCGGGATTCAGTACTCAAAAGCGTGATCCAGTTGATCAGCATAGTGATTGTCGGAGTACACGTTACACTTCGATACTGAATATTTATGAATTCCCTGTGTCGTGATCTAAAAGGGGCGGCGATTAAACAACAGTAAATAATGTAGGCTATTTATTTAAATAATCATGAAAATGAAAAACTATATTATTAATTCTAAAACACATAAATATGCGTTAACGGTTTAAACACATAAATATGCGTTAACGGTTTGTCTGGAAATGTATTGGTCACGAGTGTTTACTTGTTTATAGCATGACTTATAGCATCATTTTGGACTAGCTTCCTTTCTAAATAACAAACGAGAAGTTGTCACCCACCTTCTGCTGAGTCAGTACAGTAACAAATTCTTTTGTTTCATCTATATTTGCATCTCTTAAAACTGGACCTGCAGGTTGACTGGATGAATCGGAGTCGAGGGCAAAACGCTCGTATTCTCGGCCATTTTGAGAACTTTTGATGTGATTCTTTAGCAAACGATACAAGCACAAATATGTGTTATGTCGAGGGGAGTCAAAAGAGAAATAAAAGTTGAATTTGATGTTTGGTATATAAAATCCAGGTGACTGATTTGAATTAAGAGTCGACTTAGCTTAATGATAGAGGGGTTAAATGGCATAGACAGATTTCTCAGCAAAATTAAATGAAAATATTATTGCCTTGTTCAGATGATTATGTAGAAACCCTATAGGGTTTTTACACGATATATCGTGTAATGATTTCTTCAAAAAATCAAAATAAAAGACTTTTTTCTACGCATTTCTGAAGACCTCTTATCATGCCTGTCACCTTTTTCGTATCTTGATTGAAGATCACCATCAATTGAATCAAGGAGGTCACGACTTTGCTTCATATAGCAGGTGACGGGTGGTCTTCAGGGTTATTCACGACGGAAACATGAAACATATTTGGTAGAAGCCATCTATGGCCATTCAGAGGAAAATTGTTAATGTTGAATTTATAGCATCTATATCGAAATTAAACACACTATCCAAATTCCCAAGTATGAATGTTACATGAAAGATTGCAAATCCCATCACTTACATTGATCACATAATAGAGTATATAAGTTACAATCGTTCACTGAAAACAAAAACTAGCATTCCCTACTAGAGAAAAGTTAGTTGAAACGATGTCTGTATCTACTAACATATACTAGTAGAGCTTGGCTGAACTAATATATATATTAGTACGGCAGGCGGAACCAATTCGCCAAACTAATATTTTGTTAGTTGAGCAACTAGTTCGGCCATGCCAAACTAGAATTTTGGAGCGTCCTACTAATATTCTGGGGTGCCCTACTAAAAAAAAATCTAGTTAAAATGGTGTCTCCTTCAACTAACTTTTCCTAATAGTGCCAGCCCTACAAGCTTTTCTACTAGTTTAACTAGTTGCAGCTAGCTGAACTAGTTGCTCAACTATGCTCAACTAGATGCTTGTACTAGCGTTTCTAGCAGTTTTATATGGTCTACACGTGAAATATACTGTTTATGGCTATGTAGGGCTTGCTGCATGGCTTTGATCTGCTTACTGCATGGCTTTGATCTGCAAGAAGAAACAACAACAAAACAGATTAAGTACATTATTGAAAATTTGCTACAATTTAAGTAAGCTTACTTTACTCATCACATAGACGATAATTTAAATTACGCCATGGCTGCAATAAACTCCCAACTTTAACCTACATCACTACGTCTACGTCTACGAGTTTATAACGATGTGTTTTTGTTTAAATACAATCTTGGATTTTACTCACTTTTGCGACATCTTTATCTCAAAAACGTGCAGCTGCGAGTGAAATGATCGCCGCCGTCACGTCTATGACCAAATTGACCACCACGCACGCGCGGCAACTTCTTTAGTGCGGCACTCTCGTCCGGCATCTGGTACGGCCGAAAAAAATCGTAGGTCTGCCTTTCGTAGTCCAACTAATTTTCAGACATTAGTTCAGCAGCACAATATAATTGGTAGGGCGTGTCCAACTAAAGGCGTTGCTACTATTCTTCATTTCATTCGTTGACAAATTAGTTCGACCACGCACACTCTGCTAGAAGTAACATCATTACTCGTTCAACTCGGTTCAACTAAATGCCTAACTAAGAAATTCTCGTTCAACACCCCTAAAAACGAGTTTTTGTTTTCAGTGTTGTCTGTGTTTTTATATGAAGAAAATATGAAAATACCTTCACCATCAATCCATTCTGCGTTCCCACAAATGCTATTGTATGATCTCGGTGTGTGGTGATGATGATTGAGGATGGTATGATGTCTGACCATTCCACAAGAGCAATAGAGAGAAGAGGGTTGAAGTTATTCGCAAGTGCCCAATCCAATGCACTGCATTGCTGCGCTATAGCTGTATCACGTCCAACGAGCTGCACAAATTGTGGAAAAGATGAAGAGAGAGAATTCAATGGGTTTGGATGAGAATTTTTCTCTGATTTGCCCGGCAATGACCTTTTTGTAAGATTTATAAATACTGTGGCGAAAGAACGCACTCCGGTGACTTCGTTCTTCCCTCTGTGGTAGCGAGCGTCAAGGCAACTAAGATGGTGACGATATGACGGTGTTCCTCATTATCTGACACTACTCTCCATGCGGCAGTCGTCTGCAGACGACATTCAAAAATGTCACAAAATGTTTAAAAAATGTCAACATTATTGAATTTAATTACCATATTTGGAATCACCATGAGAAGTATTGGTTCAGTAATCTTAGAGATAGACTTGAAAGTTGGGAAAGGTTTCTGAAAAATCTGTTTTGTGTTTGGTAAAACTAATAGCCGCATGAAAAGTGTTAAAAAGTGGATTCGAAATAATCGCTCACACAAGTATAAGGACCCTTTAATAGTAAAGAAATAGTGAAAAAGTGCTCCCCAATCAAAAAAAAATCAAAAATGGTAAAAGTACATAGGTAACCAAGACAACAATCACTCTTTTAGGCCCTACAAATGTTTTAAAATTATTTTTAATAACCACTTTCGTGCATGAATTACTATGTTAAACATGTTAAACTTATTAAGTGAGTTTTTCTCAAAATATGATTTTACTTTTACAGGAACTTATAACAAACTTATCACAGCGTATCACAGGTGTGCGAGCGTATGACCAACGTATGCTTAACGTATTATATCGAAATATCGAAAAATACGTTGGTGTACTACGTTGGTGTACCCTGGCCCGAGCAATTTGCTTGAGTCTGGTCCCTTCAGGACCCAAGCGTGTGTCTGTACGGACCGACCATGTAAACAAACAAACAAACGCTGTGATACGCTGTGAAAATTTGGAACACGTCGAGCCCGCGAATAATTATTGAGCATGTTCAAAATTTCTCGACGTACTCAACGTGTGCTTAATACGTTCTGCATAAGTTCCCGATATGTTCGTGGCACGTTAGACATACGTTTACATACGCTGACATACGTTAGACATACGTTTACATACGCTGACACACGTTAGAGATACGTTACTCGTAAGTTATAGGTTGGACCTATAGATTTATCCTTCTAGATTTTTTTTTTTTTTTTTTTTTTTTTTTTTTTATGATTTTTTTTTTTTTTTTTTTTTTTTTTTTAAATTCCTTCTTGACAGCTGACATAAACATAGTACTGTCACTTACTCAGTGACCTTAAGCTACATACACCTTTTTACATGGGTAACATATTGACAAATATATTTAAATGAAACTTATCCGTTAATCAGTGCAGAGACTTTGCCATTTATGCCATTTTTCCAGAAAAGTATTCAAGTCTGAATTACATGTGGCTTGGTATTTTAGAATATTGTAATAATACTTAATTTCGTGTTTGAAAGTGTCTAAATCTGGCTGTTTTTCTGTCATCTTTGCTCTATAAATATGGAATTTCGCCATTGTCATTATCAATGTTAGGGTGAAATCCAAATTTGATCCAAAAAGTATTGTTACTGGATTCATATTCAAGTCCACATTTGTTTGACCTTTAACCCACCTTTTAAAGATATTCCAGAATGATTTTGAGATTTGACAAGTTATGAAAAGATGCGTAATTGTTTCAGAGGTTTTTTTACAAAAAGTGCATAAGTCATCTCCTCTAATATTACATTTTAGCAAAAGACTATTCGTTCCTAAAATACTTTGATTGATTCTATATTGGAACCATCTATACTTTGTGTCATCGGAAAACTTAAAATTTAAAAGACATATTTTTTTCCACTCCCTATTTTCTATACCAAAGTCTAATTGCCACTTATTAATGGATTGTTTCATTTTCTTTGATTTTATAAAGACTTTGTAGAATAAAGTACAACCTTTTCGCTGTTTGAACAGTAGTTCCACGTTACTAGGTCTAAAAGGTGATACTAGTTTCGACCCATTTAATTGACTGATATTGAAGTTTGACTTAATTGCTCTTATAATACCATTATACTCTAGGAAATTGGTTTTCACTTGATAAATTTCTTCGAACTCGTCTTTTGACATAAAAGTCCCATTATCTTTCAGTAAATCATTGATAAAAATGACACCCTTTTCCTTCCAATGAGCATAGTTTATCGATTTACCTCCAATTTTTATTTTATCATTCCACCACAAATATTGTTTTGCAATGCGATTGAAGTCTAAAACACCGTTGTTAACAATGCATATCAAAGATGACCAAGAGAATAGAGTATCATACCAGAACTTGTTGTCTATCTTATTTTTTGTTGCATTAAAATGGAAAAAACCTGTACAACAAATATCGTCTTTTTTGGCATTTAAACATAATCTATACAATTTTATCCAACTTTTTTCACCTTGCGAAACCCTTCGAATCCAATTTATTTTCAATGCATTTATATGAGATTCCACATCTGGCATTTTTACACCTCCGTTCTCATAATTTTGCACAAACTGAGATCTTTTTATTCTGTCTGGCTTGCCACCCCATACATATTTAAAAATCATATCATTAACCGTTTTTATGAAATCTTTGTTCGGGTTTGGAAGCATTTGAGCAATATAACTTAACTTAGGTAGGACCAAAGATTTTACCACTACAACTCGACCCAAAACAGTTAGATTCCTTTTTTTCCAACTTAAAATCATTTTTTTCATCAATTTAAGTGACTTATCATAGTTCTGTTCAACCATTTGTGTCAAATCAGTATTAAAATAAATTCCTAAAAAATCAAAATGTCCATCAAAATTCCAGGATATCTTGACATTTTCACACATTTTCACAATTCTGTTTTTATATGACCCAATCCATACTGCTACTGTTTTATCTATATTGATTTTTAAACCCGACATCTCACGGAAAATTTTCAAAGTATCAAACGTGCTTTTTAGTGACCTTTCTGTACCATCTAATATTAAAGTTGTATCATCTGCGTATTGTGTTATCTTAAAATTCATGTCATTTATCTTGATCCCTTTTATGTTTTGATTTCCTCTAATCATTGAGGCCAGAATTTCCGCACATAAAACAAAGACATAAGGCGAAAGAGGGTCGCCCTGCCTACAACTACGTTGAATTTGAAACGGTTTTGAAATATTCCCATTTATTAACACTGACGAAAAAGCATTTTTATATAGAGTTTGAAACCATTTACATATATCCGTACCAAAATTGAAGGTTTTCAAAGTTTTATATATAAAATCATGTGATACGGTATCGAAAGCTTTTTCAAAGTCTATAAGTAATAGCATACCAGGTATTTTTTTGATTTCCGTATAATTTAACAAGTCATAAAGAAGGCGAATATTTTCTCCAATAAATCTGTTTGGAACAAAGCCAGTTTGGTCCTCTGAAATTAGATCTGGTAAAACTGATTTTATTCTGTTAGCAATACAAGCAGATGCTAATTTATATGAAACATTTAAAAGTGATATTGGTCTCCAATTCTTCAAAAAATGGCGAGGTTTGTCACCCTTTGGTAGGAGAGTAACATGGCCAGCTTTTTGTTCTTTTGTGAGAGAGCCTTTCCTGAACCCTTCATTTAATGAACGAAGAAGAAAAATGGAAATGTCGTCCCAAAACATTTTATAAAATTCTGCTGTAAAGCCATCCGGGCCTGGAGTCTTATTATTTTTCATGTTTTTCAAAGCAAAAGAAAGCTCAGCCAAATCAATTTCTCCCTCTAAATTGGCTGACTCCAATTGTGTTAATTTGTTAATATGTACAACATGATCATTAATGTTAATATTACTCTCTTCATATTTATACAAGTTTTCATAAAATAATATTATTTCTTTTTCAATATCCTCCTGAGAGATTGCCTCTGTGTTATCTTTTCTAACAATTTTACATATTTGTTTATTTACAAAGTTTCTTTTTTCAAGATTCAGAAAATATTTTGATGGTTTCTCCCCTTCTTCTATCCATTTAGCTTTTGACCGAACAAAACATCCTTTAATTCGTTTAGCACGTAAGTCTTCAAGCTCATGTTTAGCATTATCAAGTTCTTTCATTACCGATTCGAAATTGTGGTCTTTATTCAAAGCTTCTTCACATGATTTCTCCAAATTATTGATCAAATTATCAAGTGTTTCTTCAGTTTTATCAATTTCTTTCTTTCTGTTAGATGAAAATACCATGGTAACACCTCTAATTTCCAGCAATAATACTTCAAAAAATAGCTGATCGTCGATAGTCAACATTAATTCAGATGGGCTAATATCATTTATACAATCTCTATCATATGGAGAGGCCGCATATATTTTTTTTACCTTTGTAATTGAATCTTTAACCATATCTACATATTTTTCTTCTATAAGCAAATCATTGTTTAATTTCCAAGATCCCCGACCTTTTTTTATATTTTCACTCTTATTTAGACCAATGATCACCAACGAGTGGTCAGTTCTGTAACCAGGAGTTATATCAGAAAAATCCGTCAAATTAAGCAATTCTGAAGAAATCAAGAAAAAATCTAGCCTAGCTTGTTTAATTGGATTATTTTTTCGCCAGGTAAAACGTTTAATTTCTGGATTCAAAACTCTCCATGGATCACATAATTCCAAATCTTCTTTTATTTTTAGAACCATTTCTTTTGATTTAGGATTATTTATATTTATATAGTTGAAAGTATCCAGTTTTTGATCCTGAACTAAATTAAAATCACCGCATATAATATAGTGAGGATTACCAACATTTTCTACAACTTCTTTCAGATGATTATAGAAATCCGGTTGATCATCATTTGGCCCATACAAACAACATAAAGTGATGTCCATTGATAACAATGTAATATCAAGAACTATCCAATTACCAACCTTATCACGGTGTATTTTTCGTACCTTAAAATCAAAATTATTGTTCATCAGAACTGCTACACCCCTAGAGTTTGTATTATGACCTGCCATATAGATCTCATAACCCCATTCCGATCTGACCATATTTTCAAATTGTTGATCCCAATGTACATCTTGAAGACAGTATATCGAAAATTTCTTTTTCCTTAGATAATTCAGAACGTCACGTCTCTTTACTTTATTATTCAGGCCCCTGCAGTTTATAGAACATATTTTTATTGAGCTATCCATACCTTAAACCTTCATTTAATTTTGATAAATCATGTAGTACCCGAAACTGTTTACAATACATCAAAGCTGTCAAAAGCAAGAAGCAAAAAAGATAGATAGAGCTATGCAGCTCTGAAGAAGAAAAAAAATAACAACTATCAAGTGCTGAAAAAAATAAAATAAATAAACAACTGGTAAGGGATCTATAACCGTCTATTTGAGCATTTAACAAAAGTTGTCGACAGGCGACATTATCAAAAACATTTTACTCACAAAATTCTCAATTTTTCTTTTAAAATAAAATGTACCAATAAAGAATCACATTTTGAATATAAACTGTACAATTGTTACATTATTGAGTATTTCAATTTTAGTACTTTTTTTTTTTTTTTTTTTTTTTTTTGGCCTAAAAATAGGACTCGGAAAGCAAAATTGAAGGCTTTTCGAATCAATTTTATGAAAATTGTTTTGTGTTTACGTATGCTTTTCCAATAACCAAAATGGCATTAAAATGCCTTATGTATTGAAACTTACAAAAATAAAAAATAACATCCAAAAGTCATCGAATCAGATCACAATGTAATGCAAAACAACATTTTGTTTTTGAAAGCGTTTTTCATAGTCACATGAGTTCACAAAATTCTCAATTTTTCTTTTAAAATAAAATGTACCAATAAAGAATCACATTTTCAATATAAACTGTACGATTGTTACATTATTGAATATTTCAATTTTAGTACTTTTTTTGGCCTAAAAATAGGACTCGGAAAGCAAAATTGAAGGCTTTTCGAGTCAATGTTATCAAAATTGTTTTGTGTTTACGTATACTTTTCCAAAAACCAAAATGGCATTAAAATGCCTTATGTATTGAAACTTACAAAATAAAAATAACATCCAAAAGTCATCGAATCAGATCACAATGTAATGCAAAACAACATTTTGTTTTTGAAAGCGTTTTTCATATAGTCACATAAGTTTCAGTTGCTCTCTAGAGTAAGAAGCTTTCAAAATCAAATGAGATTAAATGATCCAAAACTGAGTTCTGAATTCCTTATTTATTCAGTTGTTAGGATTGAGTCTCTTCCAGTCTCCTCTTCTATTTGCTTTGTCCTTGAACTCCAAGATCACGTCCAACCCAATGGTCCGGATACGTGTCATCTTCCCTTCTCGACGTAAAGCCTTAGCATGTTGAACCAGCTTTCCTCGTTCCTGTTTCATACTTCCAGGGAGATCAGTATATGCCATTACCGGTTTTCTGTCTTTGAAAAATGGCCGAATTCTCTGCTGTTGTAGTATGCCATCTCTATCAAACAAGGATCCAAAACGGATAATTACAGGATCTGGTATATGTGGTTGACGACGTTGATCTTCACCACCATGTTCCCGTTCCTCTCGCCTATCTTTCCTTGGTAGCCGATGCACAGCAACGAAATAAATGTTTTCAATTTGATCTTCGGAGAGTCCAAAATCCGTTTGAAAAATGCCACTCATTTTGTCTCGAAGCTCCCCCGTTGTCTCTCCGCCATTTTGTGGCACACCGTAAAACAACAAGTTCTGTTTCCTATCATGCAACTCCCTCAACTTGTTAGCCTTTTCAATCTTTGTGACAAGCTCATTTTGTGCTGTGTTTATCTGTGGTACAACATTTTTCACAATGTCTTGTATTTTTTCCGCGTTATTTTCCACTGCTTTTTTTAGCTCGGTAATATCCTCCATGTTTTCTTCTACTTTCTTGTTCGTGTCCTTTATTTCTTTTTGTAGGCAATCCATACGCTTTGTCAATGTTGCTTCCATGCGTAACATAATTTCTTTCAACTCTGAGTTGGACACGTCGACCTGTCCATTGTTTGTATTGCCCGCCATAGTGCCGTGTGTTATCTCGTTGTTTTCTATCGTAGGCTCAGTACTCACTGTGTTGGATGCGAAGTGCTGTACATGTACAATAGCGCCGTGTGTTATCTCATTGTTTTCTATACGTATAGGTTCAGTACTCAAAGTGCTGTACAATTGTTCCTTGTTTTGGCGTATTTCTGCTTCGTGTATTCATCCTAAAATGATGTATACGTATCCTCCACAGTTGACTTCATTTAGTCCAACTAGTTAATTTCAATATTATTAACAGTTTCATGTAAAATAATATTAATTCCTGCTCGAAATAGACGGAGACCAAAAATTCTCAACCGTTCATAATGGATTCCGGGTTGCCAGTCCTTCTAGATATTTTAATATTTATTATCTAGGCTGCGTTTACTTGAACTGGCAACACTTGTCCCACCGTGTACGAAACTCAATTTCTGCAGCGGCATAAGTCACGTGTTCGTTATACGCCGCGGATACGCTGAGGATACGTCGAACACGGCAGACATACGCTACGAATACGTAAAGCGTACGTTGGTCATACGCTCGCATACGCTGTAATACGCTGTCAAAAGTTTGTTATAAGATAGTGATACCTATCAATACGTTAGTCATACGCTATGTATACGTTCAATACGTTATGGATACGCTATGGATACGTCCATTCCATCACCGATGTCGATTTTTCCTACGCAATTCGTTGGGAAGTTGGACGTTCTTGGACGTTCTTGGACTCTGACAATTTTCGAGCTATTTTTTTAATACGTCGGCATACGTTCAGGCCACGTTCAGGCCATACGCTATGGTGTGACAGGGCCTTTACGTTAAGAGCACGCTGTGATACGCTGTGAAAATTTGGAACGCGTCGAGCCCGCGAACAATTATTGAGCATGTTCAAAATTTCTCGACGTACTCAACGTGTGCTTAATACGTTCTGCATAAGTTCCCGATAGGTTCGTGGTACGTTAGACATACGCTGACATACGTTAGACATACATTGACATACGCGGACATACGTTAGAGGTACGTTACTCGTAAGTTATAGGTTGGACCTATAGATTTATGCCAACGTATGCGAAATATCGAAAAATACGTTGGTGTACGTTGGTGTACGCTGATATAAGTTAGGGGTACGTTGGGGATACGTCGTTTACGTTAAGAGCACGCTGTGATACGCTGTGACAATTTGGAACACGTCGAGCCCGCGAAAAAATATTGAGCATGCTCAAAACTTTCTCGACGTACTCAACGTGTGCTTAATACGTTCTGCATAAGTTCCCGGTAAGTTTGTGGTACGTTAAATATACGTTGACATACGCTGACATACGTTAGTGGTACGTTACTCGTACGTTACTCAAGTTGGTATACGTTGATGAACGCAGGCTGACGGGGAAACGTACAGCCAACGTAGTGATAACGAGTTGATAACGTATATGTGCCGTATGTCTAACGTATGCCTGACGTATTTCCAACGAGTTTCGACGTATTCTCACGTATTCACCTTATGCCGGGCGATCGTGTAAGGCCCAGTCACGTATCCATAGCGTATCCATAGCGTATTGAACGTATACATAGCGTATGACTAACGTATTGATAGCGTATCACTAACTTATAACATACTTATGACAGCGTATCACAGCGTATGCGAGCGTATGACTAACGTATGCTTAACGTATACTTAACGTAGCGTAGCGTATTCGTAGCGTATGATGATGGGTTGATGTGTTTAGCAGGACAGACCATGAAGAAGTGAGGATGAGATACTCAAGGGACCCATTTATATACTCAAACCCTCCATAAGTTCCCAAAACGCCAAATGCTCGCTAGCTGTACGGTACATACGCTAGCTGTACGGTAGCCCTGTCACACCATGACGTATCGCCTGAACGTATGACAACGTATGCGAAATATCGAAAAATACGTTGGCGTACGTTGGTGTACGCTGATACAAGTAAGGGGTAAGTTGGTGATACGTCGTTTACGTTAAGAGCACGCTGTGATACGTTGTGAAAATTTGGAACAC
The DNA here is from genome assembly GCA_035610835.1 of Ophiura sarsii. Lineage (NCBI taxonomy): Eukaryota > Metazoa > Echinodermata > Ophiuroidea > Amphilepidida > Ophiuridae > Ophiura > Ophiura sarsii. The sequence continues at coordinate 22,252,035 of CM069445.1, read as the reverse complement.
GTCGAGCCCGCGAAAGATTATTGAGCATGTTCAAAATTTCATGACGTACTTAACGTGTGCTTAACTTACGTTCTGCATAAGTTCCCGATAGGTTCGCGGTACGTTAGACATACGTTTACAAACGCTGACATACGTTAGACATACGTTGACATACGCTGACATACGTTAGAGGTACGTTACTCGTCGTAAGTTATAGGTTGGACCTATAGATTTACCCTTCTAGATATTTTAATAGTTATCATCTAGGCTGCGTTTACTTGAACTGGCAACACTTGTCCCGCCGTGTACGAAACTCAATTTCTGCAGCGGCATAAGTCACGTGTTCGTTGTACGCCGAGGATACGCTGAGGATACGTCGAACACGGCAGACATACGCTTCGAATACGTTAAGCATACGTTGGTATACGCTCGCCGATCGCATACGCTGTGATACGCTGTCATAAGTTTGTTATAAGTTAGTGATACGCTATCAATACGTTAGTCATACGCTATGTATACGTTTAATACGCTATGGATACGCTATGGATACGTCCATTCCATCACCGATGTCGACTTTTCCTACGCAATTCGTTGGACGTTCTTGGACTCTGACAATTTTCGAGCTATTTTTTGAATACGTCGGCATACGTTCAGGCCATACGCTATGGTGTGACAGGGCCTTATGGTGTGACAGGGCCTTTATGTAGAACGTATTAAGCACACGTTGAGTACGCCGAGAAATTTTGAACATGCTCAATATTTTTCGCGGGCTCGACGTGTTCCAAATTTTCACAGCGTATCACAGCGTATCACAGCGTGCTCTTAACGTAAACGACGTATCACCAACGTATTTCCATTAGGTTACAAGGCCCGCTTAGCAGCGCTATAAATTGATGCCCTAAAAACCGTCAACAAATTTAAATATTCGCCTTGCTTCCATTGCTATATATGACATAATTCTCGTGTGCAACCAACCGGCTGCACAGCATTGCAACACCCATTGAGTAGTTTACACGCATGAGCGTAGATGTAATTTGCAACATAATGGAAACTTACCCATGCAGTTAGCCCCAAATTTAAATATATGCACTGGGTAATCCTCTCGTAGTATTGATAACAATAGGTTTACCAGAGCGAATTAATAGCGCTTCTAAGCGGGCAATTTATGTCATGCGATATTTTCGCATACGTTGGCATACGTTCAGGCAATACGTCATGGTGTGACAGGGCCTTAAGAATGTCGACCATTAGCATGATTAGCGTAGCTGTAATCAACTTATCTAATGGGCCCCTCACATGTATCCGTGTGAGCTGGGCGGCCCCTTACCGTGTGAAAAATAGGTGCAGACGGCGGCACCCACGGTAGGCCGTTTCCCGTCCGTTCAGGGGACTTTGCCGGCCACCGGATTTTTGAGCATGCTCAAAACTCCTGGCGGGTGAGTAAAAGCGGCAGCGAACGTTGAGAGCCCGGTATGAGTACGGTATAAGGACGGCGCACCCGTTTCGCGCCCGTTCGCAGGGCGGTGATGGACGTCGACCATCTCAGCGACGGGCTGCGAACGGGCGCATGCTTCCTGGTTAATCGTTTGCGGAACGGACTCTCAGCAGGCATGTTGTATTATAGATGTTGGTCGTACGAATTTCGGAATGCAAATGAAGCGGCGAGCTTGAGCGCTCAGCTTAAAAGGGCGGTTTGATGACGTAATCAAGACGGTTCGGCCGGTGCCCAGTCATTCCGATCAGTGAGGACCCGGTATGGAGGTGGTATGCACACGGTGAGGACACGATGAGAACGTGAAGCTAGAACTGTATGAGGCCGGTGAGCCCGGTACCAGGCTGGTGATAACCCTGTACAGACCCGGTGTAGAACGGCATGGACCGAGGACCCGGTGAGGAGGTGCTAAGCACCCCGGTGAGAACGGTAAGCTAGAAATGTATGAGGACGGTGAGCCCGGTACTAGGCCGGTGAGGACCCGGTATAGTCCCGGTATGAGCCCGGTGACCACAACAAAAAAATCAATTCGCCGTTGTTTGTTTTTCTATTATACGGTAAGGTGGCCGCTTACCACCACCGCCCTGTGAACGGGCGCAAAACGGGGGCACCGTCTTTATACCGTCCTCAAACCGGGCTCTCACCTTTCGCCGCCGCGTTTACTCACCCGGCAGGAGTTTTGAGCATGCTCAAAATACCTGCCGGGCGCGGATGGGCCGGCAATGGGGCCGGCAATGTCCCCGGCAACGTGTTCAACGGACGGGAAACGGCCCACCGTGTGTCCTCATCGTGTGCCGCCGTCTGCACCAATTTGTCAGACGGTAAGGGGCCGGCCAGCTCACACGGATACATGTGACTAATACACAGATTCCCGGAATGTGATTGAAGCGGCAAGCTTGAGTGCTCAGCTTATAAAGGGCGGTTTGATGACGTTATTAGGGCGGTTCGGCCATAACCCAGGCGTTCTGGTCGGTGAGGACCTGGTGAGGAGGTGGTATGAGCCCGGTTCCAGGCCGATGAGGACCCGGTAATAGAACGGTATGAACCCGGTGACAAAACAAATCAATGCGGTCGTTACAAATTTTGCTGATTGTTCACCGTGTTGGACTCTGCTGTTTTTCTATAAGACGGTAAGAGGCCGCCCAGATCACACAGATACACGTGAGGGGCCATAATACTTACTATACTTCCAAGACAGTGACTTCCCTCCAGATATGTCAATCCGTAGCGATACCCATTACGAAAACATCCATGAATACCGTCAATAAACCTCTCGTCAATATCCTTTAGATTGAAGACACATAAAGCCGAGTGTTCACTGGGTGCATACCCATCTGTTCCTTTCTGTTTAGTAAACACCCCATAGAGTATATCGTCCCCTGTATTTACACCCATAGATGCGGCAAGGTCCGCTCCTGCTGGCCCAACATGGACAGCTTGTACCAGGTTGTAAATGTCATCTGGAATTGAACTCTTGCACTCTAGAGTCATTTCTGCGTAGCTTTGTAAGTAATTTCCACCACGATCATGTTGGCACACTCTGTTCATTTTTGAAACGTAGTTTCTATCACTTCGGTCGGTGATGAAATTTTGTCTTTGTGTCGTCACAAAATATGTATAGGGACTTCCATATGACTCTCTAAAAAACCCGCCAACGTATGTAATAAGAAATGGTGTGGACGGGTAGTTACCTCTGTTTAATTGTATATACGCACCTCTTTCTGTATTGAAAACTAGTTCAGGTATATCAGTCGGTGGTTTCAAGATTCTCCTACTCACAGGTTTTACATGGTCATCATACCTCTGCTCGTCAAATGTAGCAGCTACATAGAGTGTGTTAGCACCGTCATTACTGGGGCCTGGTGCAATGATAGCTTCCGTTGATAGTTGTCCAGGTGCAGCAACTGGTGTGTCATCATCTATTATAGGTACCTCTATACTGTCCAATGCCCTCGTCTGACAGCTACCGCCATTTTCACTCCCACACGTTATCAACCTATTCCCAGCGTAATCAACCAGTAAAATCTTGTTGTAGTTTACTGGACACACATCATCGCTACACCTTACCGCTGTATTCACCGTTTCCTCTCTGGTCAAATCTCCCGCTAATCTATACAGTCTGTCCCCTCCACCGATGAAGATGCTTCCAGTGCCGTTGTGGATCACAAGTCTCGTAAATATTGAATCCCGATATGGGTTCGAAAAGGAATCCAATAAGTAGTTTGATAAAGCTATGCCATTTGCTGGGGGAAAGTTTAGTATGGTAAGGATAACTGGTACAAGTACAAGAAGAACTGATATCTTTGCTTCCATAATTGATTTGAGCCTTGACTTTAATAGTCGTTACCCTCACTCATTGTCATCTAAATGGATTGCGTAAACGAAACCTGTAATCAAAGAACATTGAATTCAAATTATAAAGGATGTGCATTCTGACTACGTTTCCAATTCAGTCAATGGCAATTGTATAGCAATGGCCCTTTATCATTTTTACTTGCATTGTTTTTAACCATGTTGGAAATCTAAGAAGAACCACGCCTCTGTAAAAGGTGCCAAAGCAGTGATAACAATTACCAAACAATTAAAGCCTTAAGGTATTGAAATACTATAGGCCTACCTATAAACCAGCATTCAGCAGAAACCGTGCTATCAAGCCTATCATTGACTTTCCAATCACTTGTCACTCCACCAAGAAAAAACACAATTCAAATATTCAAATCACCGGCAGGAATGTAATCTACACATTAAAAGTACTATAACGCAGTACTAATGTAATTCTGAACATTCTGTACAACGTGTTGTCCTCTTGTATGTATATACAAGAAGTGACGTTTTCATTACTTCCTGGATCCTGTTAATGTGGTTGTATTGTAACACTTTATTGTACACACGACTGTCTGTGATCGGATTCGAATTGACCCCGATAAGGAAATGTGCCCGATTTAAAGCAATAATATGTGATCTTTTTCAATTTTTTAAACACATTTTTTTCTGTCTTATTATGAAATTTGACTATCAGGAAAGACTTTCCTGAACTCATAAATCTATTTTGACTGTATTTTCCCGTTAACTCCGTTAAAAAAAATCACATCACATCATACTAAATCACAATGAAATCTACTTCTAATTTAAGGCATTTTTCAACATATTTGTATGATTTTCATCATAAAGCATTCCGAAGGGGTGCACAGTTGCGGTTGTAACCGGAAACCCTGTTAACGGCGGCGTTAAAACGGTGTGAAACCATGAAATTCTATTTACGAACGAAAAAACACTCAGAAAATAAACTGTCCTGGTACCATGACAACTTATTTCAAAATCTGATTTTGAAATAATTAAAAAACATATTTAAAGGATAATGACTGCGTATCATGATAACAGTCATTATCCTGATTCAAAACCGTCAATTGAAATCGTCATTTAATGATACTGGACAGTACTGTACTTCACTAATCATAAAAAATCTACACTTTACGGCTTGCTTCACCCATTATCGATCTAGTGATCGAAAATCGTGCAAGCGAACCACTCACGCGTCATGTAACTAAAGGGTTCAACAAAAGAAAGTATACCACTTTGTTTATGTCATTTTGAGTAACATTCAATTTTGTTTGGACCAAACAGGCTAGATAGGCATTTAGATGAATCTTTTAGGCTTAATTTGATACCAAATTGCCCCCTAACAACAAAGATACACATACGCGGGAAGAAAAGACCACATGTTACCTGTTCATAATCAAATAGCCCGCTCGCTCAGGCACAACCCAATGCAGTTACACTGTGTGATCAATATCCATTTCATTCCCGGCCATTCAAAGTGCCACGCACAGCATTTTCTCGCGGCGTGCGTCGAAAATGTGACTTTTGAAAAGTGACCAATTTTCTTTAAATGGTGCTAATCATGGTTTATCTTTGTTGTTAGGGGGCAAATTTGGTATCAAATTATGCCTAAAAGATTCATCTAAATGCCTATTTAGCCTGTTTGGTCAACAACAAAATTGAATGTTTACTCAAAATGACATAAACAAAGTGGTATACTTTCTTTTGTTGAACCCTTTACTTACGAGGGGCATTCAATACATACCTGCAACCATTGAAAATCTCTGAACCGTGACATGTGTCAATAAAATAAACTTTTGATACTTAAACTGTAAGCCTTACCCCTTTCTCACGGAAAAATTCAAACATGTGGGTCATTTTTATCATGTAATTTCAGTACAGTCATAAAAAAGTAACTATACAGGTAATAAATGGACTTTTAACTCTAAATATATATATCCTACCTAAATTATTAAACTATAAGTTGTTGAGAAATTTATCTTCTTCAATATGAGATATTGCACGCTAGGATCGGTTGAATATTGAAGAAGTGACAATCCAAAATGTAAGGTAAAGTCACAATTTCATTTTCACATTTTACATTTCAACACGGGGGAGAGTATGACAGGTAGCGTGCGTGTGGCGTATTGATCCATCGGAACAATACGGCCGACTGTCCAACCTGCGCATGCATCCCCCAATTGCACTACCGGTAATCGATAAGGTACCCGTAGATGGGTCCGCGTGTAGATAATGAAAATGTGAAAATGAAAATCGGACTTTACTTTACATTTAGGAGTGTCACTTCCTTAATAATGACCCGATCTTAGCGTGCAATATTTCATTTCAAAGAAGACTAATTTTGCAACAACTTTATAATTTAATAATTTTAGGTAAGATATATATTTTTAGAGTTAGAAGCCCATTTCTTACCTGTATAGTTACTTTTTTTGATGACTGTACTATAAACATCATGGTCTTTGGGCACTGAAAATTGACAAGAATCAGCATTATAAATCAAGCGCCAATATTACACTGTTAACGCATATAAACACTGCACACAAATATAGTAACCACATTTTTTCGAGACACCCTGTGTTTAATTCCTAAGACCCTTAATAAATTCGAAATATGGGGAAAAAACGGATTTTTTTTCCTGCGCAATTTGACACCTCATTTGTCACAATATCACCAATATTGATGAAGCAGCGGCCATTGAATAACAAATGATGCAGTTTCCATTGTTGCACTTAATGCATGCCATAAACTTGTCTTTCAAATTTCCCGCCATTGTAACATTTGATTCCCCAACCAGTGCCCTGAGATCACGGTATTCACAGTGCTGAAATGCAATGATATAAATCGTCGCTGTTCTGACATACCGGCACATCACTTTACTTATTTCTGTTGTGTTGTTGGGAATTCTGTTTGTTGGGAATTCGTTAGCATGGTTAGTAACCTGCGATTATTAAAGTTTCCTGAAACGACCTGTAAAGGAAACTAATTTGCTAACGGTCAGGGGTTGAGACCTTGTTTGACCTTTCAGGTCACCATTGGCGAATCCGCGCTCAGTTTAATTTTTCGCGCGGATTTTAGGTTTTGTGTTGGGCTCGTTTCGTACATCCAGTCATTCTGCATTTTGGTTGCTACGGGTCATGTTGCAGTAAAAAAAACCACCCATCACACCCTTGTCGTTAAGGTAGTTATCCGTGTCTCATCGTAGGCCAATTTATGAATGTTGTGTTTTGCTATGCTTCTTGCTAGTGGGTTTTCGTTGAAATAATATTGTAAAGGAATAAAGCCACTCGCGGCATGGGATTTCGTTGACATAATCTGCAAAAGAAAAAAAAGAAGAAGAAAACAAACACTCGCAGGTAGTGGATTTCGTTGAAATCAAATTATAAAAGATTAAAACCACTCGTAGGTAGTGGGTTTCGTTGAAATCAAATTATAAGAGAATAAAACCACTCGTAGGTAGGGAATTTCGTTGAAATCAAATTATAAAAGAATAAATCCACTCGTAGGTAGTGGATTTCGTTGAAATCAAATTATAAAAGAATAAAACCACTCGTAGGTAGTGGATTTCGTTGAAATCAAATTATAAAAGAACAAAAACCACTCGTAGGTAGTGGATTTCGTTGAAATCAAATTATAAAAGAATAAAACCACTCGTAGGTAGTTGATTTCGTTGAAATAAAATTATAAAAGAATAAAACCACTCGTAGGTAGTGGAGTTCGTTGAATTCAATATATAAAGGAATAAAATCACGCATGATATGGGATATGAGTAAGGCGGAAGTGATTGTGGGCAATTGCTCACTACTTTCGCAATTGGCATTAGGTCTATTACGTATTTTGGATAATTGTCCTTGTGGCTCTGTTGGTTACCTACAGAGCTACGGATTGGCTGATCGTATAAACACAGTTATTTCCGCCGGACAATTATCAGAGTTTATTCACAATATTCCAAATTCCTCATTATAATAAATGGGTGCGACAACTGAAGTATGTATATTGATCACTGCGTGTTAACAATTATATGAGGATAAGAGGATAATGTGAAAGTGGCTAAAATTAAATGAACATGGATATCAAGAATGTGAAAATCGTGTAAATCGTGTGTATGTTGCGTAGGACAAACAGAAGTGAAAAATCGTGTAAATCGTGTATGTTGCATAGGGCAACAGAAGTGGAAAATCGTATACCAGTTATTCAGCGAGTTAATAAAATGACTCGTAGTGTAGCCAAAAATGCTACCAATACCACTCCACGCTTTCTCGTCTCCTCTCAATCTTTGTACGGTAGCAATGGTGCACGCCACTATTGCGCTCTGCAATGCTTTCCTATGGGGAAATAGCGTTGGAAGATCTGTAACTTTCGAGTTACCTTGCAACTCATTATTATGAAAATGTGTGATTGTATAAAACTGATTTGATTTTATCTTAATATCTAATTTTCAAGTTGGAGTGACCGATTAGATTTTTCTATCTATGCCCCTTTCGAACAGGCCTGTATTTTCGATACTGAAATACCGCCTCTTAGCGCATATCGATATGTGTAGCCATGCCAAACGCAGAGATGGAAATGCTCATACACCTTTCGACCTCAGGTTACCTAACCTCAGGTCGAATTCATTTTCGGACTTATCATTTTTTCACAAAGTGTGTAACCTTGGGTTACTACTGTGATTTATTTAGGCCCACAATTTACCACGTTTTAGTCAAAATCAACCTCAGGTTTTCACAGTTAATATCTTATCAACCTAAGGTTGTTAAATTGGATTTATTTTCAACCTGAGGTTGTGTTATTGAATTTTTTCTAAACCTCAGGTTTATTCATTACAGTATTCTATTTCAATATCATTGTTTTCCTAGTTCTTTTTTGACAGACCTTTAATCTGATTATATTGAATACATATTTTTTGATTTTAGCCGTGTCTGATTTTTGTATTACATTTGGTTACTACTGATTTGTTATACGCTGTAATTTACCATATGTTTTAATCAAAATCAACCTGATGTTTTCACATTAAATATCTTGACAACCTGAGGTTGTCTGATTGGATTTATTTTCAACCTAAGGTTGTTTTATTGAAAATGTTCTCTACCTCAAGTTACCTCTCTCGGTTAGGTATGATGAGTATTGCTGTTGTACATGACGAATTGAGAGAAGCTACCAAAATGTCTAAGTCCAAAAGTGAATACAACCTGAGGTTAGGTAACTTGAGGTTAGGTAACCTGAGGTCGAAAAGTGTATGAGCATTTCCGTCGGGGTGTATTTGTAGTATTCATACGCCGGTAAAATCACGAAATTACATTAAATCAACCAGTTTTTTTACAAAGTATAATGAATATATTTAAATAAATCCGAAAACATACATCAAATTGGATGAAGTTTTTGGCGAAAACTGACCATAATTATTTCCCAAAATCATTCGCCAATAGGGCCTAGCTGCGTAATATTGGTGTGCACCATTATTTGTGCGCAGCAGTAAATGACAGCATTTAAAGGTAGATGTTCTGATTGCTGGCCCAATTTTCATTTTGATGTTTTCTATTTTACATGAAAGGTCATCCTTAGAATTGTCACATTCCAAAGTTTGAGGGGCATAACTCCAATGGTTCTTATTTTAGAAGCACAAGGTCACAAGAAATTTGACCATTGAGTAGTACATAAACTGGCGGGTGGTTAACCACCTTTGGCAGCAATTCACAACATTTTAGCCTATAATTTATAAACGGAATATTTCTAACCCCTAAGATTTTGCAGACTTACTGAGAAAAAATATGGGGATTCTTCTAATATCAAAATATCTTGATGTGAAAAAAAATCATAGCCAAAAAAATCATCGGAAAATACACCTTTAAGGGGGGGGGGGTCTATGTTATTTTCACCAATTTTGGAAACAGATTTTCTCAATGTTACCGTGGGTTTACCCCTTAGAGTCACATATCAAATTGAAGCTTAGGTAACAGCGTTTCAAAAAATTCGCGTTATTTTGATCTGGTTGCTATGGTAACCAGTCAAGGCCTCTGATTGGCTAAACACGGGATCCAACTTTACTAGAAAACTAAATGTTGCATGTTCCCCATACTTTGGTAGATGATGCATGGGAACAATGCGCACGAACCAATGAAGCCGGATTTTTTTATACGGTTGCCATGGTAACCAGGAACCGACCAATCAGGTAATTTTACGTTATAATTCAAATTTGGAAAAATAAATTGAAAATCCGGCTTCATTGGGTTCTTCCTCTATTCAAGCTTATTATCCATACCAAATATCACCCTGATACGAGGTTTCGTTTTTGAGTTACGTTGGTTCCCATATTGCAAGTTTGTGTGTTTTCTAGTTTTGAGATATCGTGCAAAACGTATGAAAAATATTAAAATTGGCGAGAAAAAAAAAGTTGACTAGTTGGATAAAAACAGTTGTTCAATTATGAAAGAGCATGAATTAAGACACATTTGGAGCCATTTTGGGTGAAAATAGCAATTATATTATCATTTGTATTGATTTTTAAAGATAAATGGCTTAAAAATAGCCGGGTGAGAAAAATAAAGAAATACATAAGAAATTACGTTGACTTTGAAATTTTGATGATTTATGATGTGCAATTAATTATTTTAATATTTTAATAAATAAATTTGATCAAATGTTACAATTATTTGATCAAAAAATAATTAAAACTGAAAATGCTTAGAATCGCAGGGTGAGCGTTTTCTACATACAAATGTATACAAAACACCACCGATATTTTGAGACACCCGAAACTCAATCGACCATAACTTCAGAACCGAAAATCCAATTTACCTCAAACAAAAAGCATTTTAAAGCAGAGACTTAGCAGTTTCCTACTGTGCTAATATCTCATTTTTGTCCGAAGCACTTAATTTTACTATCTGACTAACATAGACCCCCGCCCCCTTCGGGTCGCATGTATTGCGTATACGAGGGTCGTTCAATAAATAATGGTATGGGATGCATGGGTGATTCTATTGACAGATAGTGTGATCAAAACAAAGTATGAACTTTTGTCTTTCAAACACTATACTTTTGGATTTCTAGGTATGAACTATTACGTAACTACACTCTGGACACTGCCTGAAATATGTCAATATTTGGCTGGATATGTAATAGGTTGAAATATGGGTTGATTGATTCATTTGCGTATCTCACAACAATGCAAGCACTGAAACAGATAGCACTTGGTGAATAGTAAGAACACACAATAATCTATGTCTGACTCTCTTTTTGAGATCTGAATTCCTTAAAACAAACAAGAAGGGACCATTTCAAATAAGTTTTTATTAAGGAAATCTGCAACGATAAACTATATAAAACAACAACGGATATGGAGGGATTATAATTTGATAAATTGTTGTGGGATGTAAAGCAATAATAGTGTGGATTTCAAGAGGAGCTGATCATCAAAATTCCTCAAACCGTTGGAATTATGTGACGATTACTTTAACAATACACATCTAGTAGCTCTAAAGATAGCAGTAATAAGAGAGATTGCGGCAGCCATATTTGATTGATGCATTCATGTATATCTTCATTTTGATTGTCAAAATAAGTATACACATTTATTTAAGCATTTGTCGATGTTTCTGATTAGATTTTGAAGGCACAGTAAGCTTTTATCTGGCAAATATCATGATTTTAGCCATTTTTGGCCCAGTTCAAAAATATCTGCCGTCTGCGCATGCGCATATTTTCTCTATGTTTCATATGAATAAGTTCGGTTAATTAGTTACCTATCCTATGGAATCGCCCAAACTAGTTAAAGTGCTTATATTTTCCTAATTTATTTGTTTTCCGCAACATTAGTGACACAGTGACTGGAAATTTGTCAGTGAGAATGGGCTATTTGAAATACTGATATTTGTATACTTTTTATTCAATTGCTTCCCCTTACTCTTTCCTTTTATACTACATATTTCAAATTACACAGGGATTAAACTTATTGTCTTAGGTATCATAATTATGCAAACAAATAATTGAATTTACCTCCTTCTGAGGTCATGTTATGCAATCTTCGTACCACGTGTCTCATACAAACAATTCAAATTTCCCGCCAAATAACTGATTTAGCAGTGTCCCAAGTGTAGTTACTTTAAGCTAATGCTATGACGTCATAGTTCATACTTGGTAATCCAAAATTGTATTGTATGAGAGACAAAGGTTCATACTTTGTTTTCATCACACTATCTGTCAATAGAATCATTCATGCATCCCATACCATGATCACTTTCATTATATATTGAACGACCCTCGTATTCATGAGGTTTTGAACGATCTGTAACTTACATGATATTTTAGTTTCATGGTTATAAAAGCAATTTGAACCCAAAAAAATGTGTTTCTAGAAAAAAAATCAGATATAGAGGGCGTCCCATGGAAATGTTCACATAATATCATTGATTTATAATTCTGTTCATAATATGCCTTTAATGTTACATGTACTGTACCACGTTTCTCCATCAGGATAACATGTCATCCAATGATTTCCTTTCATAACCTATCAAAACTAACTTGTTTCCACAAAACAAATTATATTCATATTCAATATACAGCTACCTTTGATCCACTAAACTTTGGCACACTAATTTTATGAAGTCACGTTATCCACACAAAAATGTCTGTCTCACATACATATGGAAAAATAGCAATATACTTTTTTAAAAAAAAATAGCTATGCTAAATCCGGAAATATAGATTTTAAGTGTTTTGGCCACTTACCAAAAAGTAAAATAAAACGCATTTCGCATTTGACTTTTCATGCTTGCTACTGGAAACAATTTTTTTGGGGGCATAATCTTACATAATTGTGACATTTAGAACTGCATATTTTTTTCATAAATCATGATCAATCTTCACTAATTTATAGTCTTTGGTAGCAAACGAGGTATTAACGTGTAGCTAACAATTTTCATCAAAGGTCTATCAATTATGTCATACGATGATCAAATTGAAAGTTATAAACTCTCACACCCAGTGTTAACTTTCTCTTTTTTGTGCTGTTCATGTGCCATGACAATTCCATTAGGTGTGCATAATACCAGATTTTTTTCTCTCCAGGATTTATTCTAATACAAAATAAACACCAACAATTAGCCAAATGATTTTATTTGGAGTATATTTTTTTATTTATTATGGAACATGAGTATAAAAAGTATAATAACATAAAGACCATTCTTCAATGTTTGTGTAGTGTACAATAATACAGTATTAATATTATAGTTGAGTAAATAACATATATATAACGGTTTAATAACAATATCAACTTAACAACTTGCTCATATACAAGGCCACTGGCCCTAATACATTCTCTGATAAAGAGTCAGTGAGCACACCCATTCCAGATACAAATACCACTAAATTATATTAGGATTCAAATTAAAATAACAATATGATGATGCAATTGTGAAACAAATGCAGTCTATTCAATTTGGAAAAAATAATATGGAAGTACAATACTCCTTGGACAAAAAAACACATAAAATGAAAGAAATTAAAAAATAGTGACTTCAAAAAGGAACTGATTAATTTGCACATTATATGCATTTGTTATGGCCCCAATATGTGCCATAATATGTGTCCATCCCAGAGGTTAAATGCTGCCCTCTGTTGACCTGCCCAATATTTTTTGTTTGTCAATAACCTGATATGACCTCATACTAGAGTGAGTGTTTGACTTCCTGTTTATTATCCCTAGGTCAATGTTATTCTTTAATAAATATTGATCAGATGCTATTGTCAGGAACTCATACATTTATCTCTTTTCTGTGCTCATTCAGGTAAGTTTTCATGCTCAAATTGTATTTATGTTAATGTTTAGGAATAGTTTATGCTTTAGGTTCATCTTTGACAAGCTAAGATCATCTGATGGATGAATAATAGATGGATTTAAATTGTGTTTGTAAATGATCATCGATACACATAATACAACATCATCAAAGAACAAAGGCAGATAACTTGTTGGAGTATTGTGAATCTAAAACCACCAGGGATGATAAATATGATATGTATTGGTGCCAAATGGTAATGGTTTTATGAAATGTGTATTGATCAAACAATTATGTATAAAATAACTTGGTGTCAAATGCAGGTTTAAGACTTGGAAAAGATGAAAGATAGTTCACCAGTTTAGAGCTCATGATGAGAAAGAATTGTGTGTACTTGATCAGTAATTTTCACATCAGGTTAATGAATAATAATTGTAGGGAAGATCGAATATGACTATTAGGATATGTTATAGTCATGAGAATAGTTAAGAGTGTATTTCAAATTGTAGGACTTTGCCTATAAAGTGAATTTAAGTTAGTATAGGGTCATGTGTTTTAAGCTCGCCTCCTTTCGCGTTACACACGGATTTTGGCTTTCGCGACATGATTTTAACTTTACATATTTATATTTGCTTGTATACCCCCCTGAGGTAGTAAAAGTATACATTTTCTGAAGGGAAATTGCATGAGGAAACCAAATATGCCATTAAAATGATAGTACGACCAAGAACTAAAATGGTATGATCGGAAATGTTCGGAAAATATCAGAGTTTTTTAATTTTTAATTTGAGATCCATATATTTTTTATACCTACCCCTATCATTATTTTTAGATGATATATATTTGTCAGAGTTACTACGTCGGTATGGTAATTATACCGGCTAGTGAATATCTCCAATTTTTATTTTATATATTTTTAGAATTTTCAGAATTATTGGTTTAAGGATGAACCCTTCCCTGATATAAACTGCATTTCTGAATTCCTCTAGTTACAAGCTTTCCAAAAATGTATACTTTTGCTATCATAGGTTGAAAACTTTTTCTGTTATAGTCATTTTTATAAATCCGGTAAATTGAGGCTGATTATTCATGTTGACTGTGTAGCGAATAGGAAGAAAGCTGATGATCATTGTCTTATCCATAATTAATTAGTTGTTAATAATAGTTGACAAGTCTGTTGAACCACATACTTAAAGACTACTAAATATCCTTTGAAATGGGACCAAAATTGTGTTTTTAACATTAGGGGATGACTAGTTATTGTAAAAAGAACAAAGCATGGGATTATCCCCATTGAGATTGTACAGGCGGCACCCCTTCCAGCGGCACCCCTTCCAGCACCACCCCTGGTCCCCAAACATCAAACTGTATTAGCTATACCAATGCCATTTGGCAGGCAGATAGCTTGTTATGAGGGCTTTAAAATGATACCAAATTTGTTGAGATAGCTTTTGTGGTTTTACAAATATTTGAGGAAAATGACAGCATAAAGCTAAAAAATGTAACGGCACCACCCTATTGGGAGGCGAGTTCATAACGCGTGACCATAGTAAAATAGTAATAGATAAAACTGTGACACAAATATTCAACTCCATTGAATATTATGTGAGAGCAGGGTCTATAGGTTGCTATAAAAGTAGCCCAAACTTAGTATAAGGTCACACCCTGATCTTTGTTTGGAACAATCAATTAGAGTAATGTACACCTAATTGGGCTCAATATCAAGTCACTAGGTAAGCTTGTTATGATCAGATGCTATTGTCAGGAACTCATACATTTATCTCTTTTCTGTGCTCATTCAGGTAGTAGACCATGACCCCATCCTGGAACCCGTAACACATTGACTATTCAACACTATTCCTCACTGGTGTTTCAGTCATAGATACAACATGAATTTCAAATAGTAAGCAACAGAAAAGGATTTTTTTTCTTCAATTCCAGTTGCCAGGTAATTTCCTAATTATGTCTAATTATGTATGCATAAAATATGCAAAGTAAAGTTTGTGGATAGATGAGATGAGCTATGATGATGTGACTTGGTACATGGGTAGTATGAAGAGCTTCAAAAGTATGTTAGCTTTTAGCTAATTTCCATTTGCATAATTAATTAGGCCCACTAATCAAAATGTTTAAACAATTTTTAATACATAACTTTACCCTGTTAATTGCTTGTTACGACATATTGCCCAAAAAACTCTCATTAATCTCTGTTAATCTCTCAGAGAAAAAAGCAAACACACATACTACAATAATTGACCATTTCAGACTGCTAAGAAACAATACTGCAAGCTCTCTAGTAAATATTTCAAGTAGTTTACACTTTCTTAAGCCAGTGGTGTCACTAATTAAATAAAACCTTATGTAATACAACTTTGGATCGTATGAACCTTTGTGTCAATGAAACTGTAGCATTCTTTTTTATCGAAGAGCGAGTGAATCATTGACTGTAACAACTGAGATGTTACATCTAATTGATTTCTTGTTTTCTTGAGTAAAACAAATAAGAGAAAATCATACCACAGTTAAAGATACTGCTAACGTTACGATCAAAATGACCAAGGCCGAAACCACCTCCTCGAGTTCTCACTGAAATATAAACAATACCGTCTTTGATAGAATACATCTACACTGTATATTTAGTTTCACAATAATATTGATTTAATTACACATATTTCAATGTAATTAGAGTAATTAGCAACATATCTACACAAAAAAAGATATAATAATACACAAGTAATAGTAACCATTACTTGTTCTACGAAATCTTATCCGATTACTGGCCCGATTTCAACTTGATGTTTTCTATTTTACATGAAAGGTCATCCTTAAAATTGGCACACTCCAAAGTTTGAGTTGCATAACTCCAATGGTTCTATTTTTAGAAGCACAAGGTCACAAAACATTTGCCTATTGAGTCCTACACAAACTGGTTGGTGGTTAACCACCTTTGGCAGTAATTCACCACATTTTCGCCTATAATTTCTAAATGGAACATTTCTGGCCCCTAAGATTTGACAGACATATTAAATGAGAAAAATTTGGGGATTCTTCTGATATCAAAATATCTTGATGTGAAAAAAATAATCGTAGCCCAAAAAAAGTGATCGGAACATAATAATAATAATAATAATAATAATAATAAATAGGCTCTTATATAGCGCAGAAACACCAGCAAAGGCCTCTAGGCGCTTTACAATAAAAAAAAAACCAGATACAAGCAATAACAAGCAATAAAATAAAAAAAACTTTTAAAAAACCGACATAATAATGCACATTGATAATTAAAACAAAGCATTAAAAATGAGTGGCCCGGCACTCAACAAGATCTATACAAAAATTTAAACATGCTAAAAGTTTTATAAATACACAATAATAAGTAAAAGAGTTGAATAACATGAATAAAATGGAGTGATGCAGCAGAACACATATTATACAGATGGATAATTGAAAAGATGAGTTTTTAAAAGTTTCTTGAATGTGGCTAGTGATTCGGCATTCCTAATCTGCTGCGGCAACCCGTTCCACAACTTTGGCGCAGATGCCGCGTGGAAAGGGTTAATATTAGATTTAGAAAACATGCTCACAACAACATTGCAGGTATTGGATTTATTACAATGTTGTTTTTAAATTTCTTTTGTTTTTCCTTATTGCAGGTATTATATTTAGTGACCCCGTTACTTTTTAAGTTCTGATATTTTTCACACACAGACACCCTGCACTAGGACACTAATTATAAATGAATTACCTTAACCATTGCAGCCTCTAGTGAACAGTCTTTTGTTCCAGGTTTGTCCAGCATACCAGCTGTTAGATATGCCATGCTCTCCATCACGTATGTTGTCATGGTCATTCGAGCAATCTTTTCTTGAATCAAACCAAAGTCGCTTAACTTGGTGTTGAATTGTTTGCGTGTTTGAGCATGCTCCACAACCATTCCTAAATAAATAAATACAAACACATAGTTTGGGTTGGCTTCCATTATAATTGTTTCTACAACATTTGATCCCATATTTGAAGCAAGATGCATGGTCAGCATCGGGTGATCAAGATGGTTTATTGTTAAATGTGTACACTTGTTTGTATATAAAGCCAATTAAGATATTCACAATCAAAGTCAATATTAACAGTGTGTTACATCGCAGACGGTAAGAAGGTAGGGACAGTCAAGTGGATCAAATTTCAAATAGCCCACCATCTGCCTTCGATGCCCCACCTAGTAGCCTTGATGCCCTCAATTTCTGGCTGTCTTTACTCCATTCATAGGTACATAATGGCCTTGGATAAAGTTGGTGCCCCTTTCAAATTGCCTTAAATTGCCTGCCCTTTTCATTTCTTATTTCAAGGCCTGGATAGACCTCGTGTGCGCACGTGCAAACAGGTGATGCTGGCTATATGATTTTGTATGGCATAGTTGTGTAACGGTTATCCCCCTGCTGTGACTACTAATACCACATCATTTCAATAACTCCTACCCCAGTAGCTTATACCACTTCACTGCATTAACCCCCATACCTACCCCCGAAAAACAACAACACCAAATAATAAATCCCCTCCCATGCCTTATACCACATTACTTCATTAACCCCCTAGGGTTTCCCCAAACCATCTCCAGTATATTCATAAGAAAACACATTACTCATCCATTTACACATCGTGTAGATTATATCACATTAGTTCATTAACCCCCTAGCTCTACCCTACCCCCCCCCCCCCCCCCCCCCCCTCAAACCACATTGTTTCATAAACCCCATTCAACCTGTGTCTTATACCACATTGCTTCATTAAGCGACTACCCCAACCAATCTCCTGTGGTTTGGGCCTCTACTTATAAACAACCATATTGCTTTATTAAGCCTAAAAACCATTTTTCAGGAGACATCTTTCCTTTGCCATAAAAAGGTTGATTTTAATGTTTGGTTTTTATGACTCAGCCTGTACACCCACCTTGCCACCATTGAGTAAGAAATGTTTGCCATCTGCACTTAGAGTTGCTTTCGTTCGGATTGATGCAGCATCACTCCCACTGAAAAAAATACCAGATTACATGATATAATATGTCATGATACTGTATTGCACTGTTATTTGTGTACTTCACACAACCAATTTCAAACTTTCATTAATAATAATAATAATAATAAACCATGCTTATTAAGCGCACTCTGTCGCAAGACTCCAGTGCGCTGAACAAAAAGTACAAAATATGAACACAGATACAAAACATTATAAAGTCATTTGCTGAAAGAGGTGAGTCTTGAGCGAGCTCTTGAATTGCTGCAGTGATGTGGCATTTCTGACATGAGATGGGAGCAAGCTTGTTCTTCAGTGTCCAGTTTTTAATCTCTTTGATGCAGTTCTCAAGTTCAGTTAGAGAAGGAGAGGTATCATCACTTGGATTCACACTGACGTACAGTTGGGAATCATCAGCGTAGTACATACCACAACTCCAAGGTAGCGCTTCACAATGTCTTCAATTGGTGACGAATATAGGGTAAAAATCTGCGGACCGGCAACTGAACCCTGAGGGACACCGCTGAGTAATCTTAATTACTTAATCATTCCCTTTAGATGTAACTTTTACAAGACAAGGCAATTTCTACAACTTCTATACAACTGTGTAGTGCTTATAGGAGATTGCCATTAACAAGTGATCAGTAATTTCAGCTAGGTAATGATGCATTATATCATGCAAAATTCTTAAGGAGCAGAAAAAGAATTCCAATAAGATTCTCTTTTAAACAAAGAAGTAACCCTATTTATAACAATCATGTAAAACAAATTCGATACTTTCTCAACGACACTTGTGGTCCTATAGACCATTTCAAATTGAGATCGGAAATCTTCGGAAAAACAGGTCACGTGGAGTAGGTGCGTTGCGCGTTCTTCGCAACAGTTGATCGCATTCACAGCATTGCCCTAGTTGCTTGTCCGCCTATGTTTACATACACGCGTGCACACATGAGAAGTAAAACGTGGAACGAGACTATTTTGTTTTTTTATCAACAAAGGCGCTGACGGACAAATTCCAAATGTATCGAGCAGACGGTAAAAAGTGAAAATATTACCCCAAATCTCTTTCATCTCACTCGTTTTTGTAACTGAAATGCCGCAACATCAACTTTGTGAGGGATACAATCTATCACCAACACCAGCGCAATCTACCACACGGGCAGACGGGTGAAAAACACGTTGTTTTTCTCCGGCACATGGCCATGACCTGTCAGGAGCTGACAGGTCATGTAACCGAGCGTCAAATCACTCGGCTAATCGGAAGCATTCGGGTGGTCGTATATTTTCGGATTTGAAATGGTCTATAGTATGATTTACAATCCCTAAGGAGGGCTAAAGACAGAACATAAGGGAAGATAATCTTGAAAAGCAAGGCATCACTATGTTGGGGCTTTGGGAAAGCAATACTTTAGGAAAGCCATTTTATTTATTTATTTATTCTCATTTGAAATAAAATTCCTATTCAAAACCATATTCATGATTGGTCTTTGTGGGATATATAATATTTCTAACAAAGGAGGATCTTTCACTAGCAATTTTTAGCTTCCCAAAGCAGCTCTCTTTAACCTCTCTTTAGAGATGAAACTTTCAAGGAAAAGTAATAGGCGAAACAGCAGGGGAAGATTTGGTCTGCCAGCGCAACGTATCACACCTTTTTATTAAGTTCGTCATTTCCCAATCTATGAACTTCTGAACACTTTTGAATCTCTGAATCAATTCCATATTCTTGGACCTATAATTCAAAATGATATCAACATTTCTCCATAAATGGGAAGGATAAAAATGTGTTATTATTTTGACATCACTGATGGCCTACAGATAGCATAATAAATGACATAAAGTCAGAACTTAAAATACATAAACAAAATCGGGCTCAGACTCGGTCTCTAAAATCAAGCACTCGGACTCGAAAGGTAAGGATTTGGACTCAGACTCGATAGGTGAGGTAAGGACTCGGACTCGGGTATGGTAGACTCGACTCTAACACTAAAGGAGCCAAGGATGCCAGACGATGGATGGTGGACAGGCAGTACTAAGTCTCATCAGGCAAAACAAATTGCAGACTTTAGTGCATAATATTCTTTACACATTGTGATATCAGGCGTAACAAATACATGTAGTGGACTTTAGTGCATATACGCTTTACACATCAGGCCTGCTCAATACAGGAGGGTGTCTGATGATTTACTGTAAAAGTGGAAACATTCACGATTTTTCAAAGCGCGAACATTTACAAAAATTAACCCCCGCGAAAATTTACACTTTTACAGTACCCCTTTCACATGTTGAATAAGACGGGAGTCCATTTCAAGCCTTTTATGCCACCATTTTTGCGCTTTATCAGCAGTTTTGTTTAGGATGACAGTTACAAAATTGGTTACCTTGATGGTTCTGTGAGAGCAAAAGCAGCAACGTGTTCTCCAGTTGAAAGCTTAGGAAGAATTTTGGCTTTTTGTTCATCATTTCCAGCTATAAGTATTCCCTGAAAAAAAAATCATACACAGATAATTAAAGGTCTGAAACTAACTCGGTAGTTCATGTTGATAAATAATAAACTCCTCACAAAAAGTATCGAAACACCTTACACATGTTTCAATAATTAACGGCCCAAAAGGGTATGGATTAATCGATGCAAATAACCCAGTGCATAATTTTGTTCTGCATATTTTGACACCTCGATTGTTGAGATACGATGTTGCGGAGTGGAGTTATTGTCAATTCAATGGACGTAGGTGCAGTTTCAAAAGTGACAATCATCCCTATAGAAGCAGGTTTGATTACTGTTTTGAATGATCAGGTTTATGCTTTACACACACTGTTGTGGACAATGAGAGTGGACACACAAAGTACTGAAGACAATGATAATGTCATGGCAAAGTTGAAGTTGAATGAAAACAATATATCTGTGTTGTGAAAGGAACACATTATCTTCATTTTCTGAGTGTACAGGCTGTCCCAAAATGATTAGTACCCATAGATGCCCAAAGTTCAATAATGTTTTTCATCATCAAAATCAATGAGATAAGATCCGTTGTTTTTATATCATATTTGCTTTACTGTACCCTTTTATTAGAATTTTAGATCATGAATATCGGACTTATTTTAATGAAGTTACACTCCATTGTGTAAGACATGGTGATTTCACCTTTTTGGCATAGTGCAAAAAAAATGTGTTTTTAAACAGCTGTTTGAAAGAAACTAATACATTCTCTTAATCTCTTGTCTGCTAATATCTTTGGTTCCTTTCTATTTTTAACTGCTGTTGTATCATATTGTTGTACAAACCATTAATACTTCTTCATTTGGATTCAATTTGAAGAGTAAGAATGGATCGCCATGCACGAGCGACCCCAAGCTTTGTTTCTATAATGAGCTAATTTTGAGGCTAAACTTGAGGGACATTTAAACAGGTTAAGACGTGGTCATGGGTAATTTGCAGTGGCTTAGACTTCTTTTTCATATTGGGGATGCAATTTCCTACAAACTTTCTAAAAATGATATAGTCCCTTAGTGTTTAACCTCACGAAATCAATTCTCCAATGTGAAAATGAAATCTAAGCCACTGGTGATTCACCAAATACCACTTCATTTAGAAGTCCCTAAACACTTGTCAAATAAACAATGCATGGGGTCACTCAAGTGTGTCAAACTTCTTTTACCCGTTAAATTGAATTAAGGAGAATAGTTATTAATGATTTGAACACCCATAACTAATAACAGTTACAACAGAAAGACACACAAGATTATATTGAGTAGACAAGAGATTATGAGAATACACAAGTTTCTTTCAAACAAGCTGTAATTAGCACACACATTTTTAGCACTTTGTCAAAAAGGTGAAATCCCCATGTTTTACATAATGGACTGTATCTTGAGTTTGATAAATCAAATATTCATGATCTAAAATTCTAATGAAATAGTACAGTATGCCAAAGATAATGTAAAAACAGCGGACCTAATCTCATCAATTTTGATGATGACACAAATTATTGAACTTCGGGCATCGATGGGTACTAATCATTTTAGGACAGCCTGTATGTTACATTTTTGTACACATGTATAAAGCATAAAACCTGACCATTCAAAACAATAAATGCAAACTTGCATCTATTGTCTATATAGGGATGATTGTCACTTTTGAAACTGGATCTACGACCATTGAAATGACAATAACTCCGCTCCGCAACATCGTATCTCAACAATTGAGGTGTCAAAATACGCAGAACGAAATTATGCACTGGGTTATTTGCTTCGATTAATCCATACCCTTTCGGGCCGTTAATTATTGGAACATGTGTAAGGTGTTTCGATACTTTTTGTGAGGAGTTTATTTAACTTTTCACCCCAAGTCCACAATTGGAGTGTTAGCTTTTGAAACTGTACAGAATTCCATATCCAGAGCAAATGATTATAACCTCAATTTATCAAAGCAATTAACAGTAGTGACATACCTTGGGCACAATTGCCTGATGAGCTGCTAATGTTATTGCACATTACCATAATAATATATTGACATATCTTGAGCCCAATTGCCTGATGAGCTGCTAATGTTACTGCACGTTACCATAATATAGTGACATACCTTGAGCCCAATTGCCTGATAAACTGCTAATGTTACATGTTACTGCACGTTACCATAATATAGTGACATACCTTAAGCCCAATTGCCTGATGAACTGCTAATGTTACTGCACGTTACCATAATATAATGACATACCTTGAGCCCAATTGCCTAATGAGGTGATAATGTTACTGCACGTTACCATAATATAATGACATACCTTGAGCCCAATTGCCTGATGAACTGCTAATGTTACATGTTACTGCACGTTACCATAATATAGTGACATACCTTGAGCGAAATTGCCTAATCAACTGCTAATGTTACTGCACGTTACCATAATATAATAACATACCTTGAGCCCAATTACCTGATGAACTGCTAATGTTACATGTTACTGCACGTTACCATAATATAGTGACATACCTTGAGCGAAATTGCCTAATCAACTGCTAATGTTACTGCACGTTACCATAATATAATAACATACCTTGAGCCCAATTGCCTGATGAACTGCTAATGTTACATGTTACTGCACGTTACCATAATATAGTGACATACCTTGAGCGAAATTGCCTAATCAACTGCTAATGTTACTGCACGTTACCATAATATAATAACATACCTTGAGCCCAATTGCCTGATGAACTGCTAATGTTACATGTTACTGCACGTTACCATAATATAGTGACATACCTTGAGCGAAATTGCCTGATCAACTAATAATGTTACTGCACGTTACCATAATATAATGACATACCTTGAGCCCAATTGCCTGATGAACTGCTAATGTTACATGTTACTGCACGTTACCATAATATAGTGCAAGCGTGTGCAACCTGCGGCCCGCGGGCCGCATGCGGCCCGCCGACCTCTAATCTGCGGCCCGCGAAGCAATCCCAAAATGTCCATTGATGCGGCCCGTTTTAACCGGAACTCCCTAGGTTACACTAATGGCGAATTGATTTAGCGGTGTCCTCTCTTATAATTAGTAGGGTGACGCAGTGGCGTGGCCAGAGGGGGGGGGGGGGGGGGGGGGGGGGGGGGGCGAGGGGCCAATTTCCCCCAATATTGACTGTCGTGTCGGTTAAGATTGGCACTGTCGGTTAATTTGACAAGAGGAATCATGGAATTATGATGATCAAAAGTGCACAGACCTAATTGTTTCGCGCGCTACGCGCGCATGTGTACCCCGAATGGATTATATTTTGGTAGAAATGTGTTTAAAGCAGAAATGTACCTCAATATCATAGCAAAAATAAGTGTAAAGTCGAAATTGTTTGCGCTCTATGCGCGCATTTCTTTCATCAAAACAAACTTGTGATTGTGTGTTAAAATCCCTGGTTAAAATGGCGAAGAGAAGCGGGTATCCGGATATGTTTTGGAATGTTTGACATTCACTGCGGCCCGTGAATGGATCTCAAAGTCACAATGAGGCCCGCGTGGTAGAAAAGGTTGCACATGCTTGATATAGTGACATACCTTGAGCCAAATTGCCTGATCAACTGCTAATGTTACTGCACGTTACCATAATATAATAACATACCTTGAGCCCAATTGCCTAATGAGCTGCTAATGTTACCGGGGCACACCACTAAATATTCCCCCATTGAAATACATGCATTTCGGCCAATTTTCAAGACTGTGTATTTACCCCATTTAACAATAGTGGAAGTTTTTATTTCGCATGAATGTCTTAGATATGTGTTGAATTTGATTTTAAACTCGATTTCTGGACCAATCTAGACAAACTTTTCCGCTACGGGCATCTAAACAGAGCCCTCACCCTTTTTAACCGATATTGGTGCTTCCTCACCGGTTCTGGCAACGATATCCTTCCGCAGTCTAGGCTCCCATGAATATTCAATTCCGACGATTTTTGACCACATTAGCAATGTTGAGGATCTATTCTATCGTTTTCATGAAAGATCAGCAAGATTTACTTCTATTTGCTTCCCCTGGGACGATGATCAAATTGGTATAGGTACTATTTCTCCGAACCATACACCAAACGCTCAATGTTACCATAATATATTGACATACCTTGAGCCCAATTGCCTGATGAGCTGCTAATGTTACTGCTATAGCGCCATCTAGTGATGTCACCTCTGCTATTCTGGCATATTCAGTGTTAGACAACTCCAGACCACCTGATTAATAAAATATACATTTAATAACCAGCTCTTTTTAAAACAATTTAACATCTTCTCTTTCACACTCTCATGATTTTTTTCAACATCGTAACTGGGAGAGAATCCTCATATCCTATGCTGGGTATGAACGTTTTTATGTGAATAATTTCTGGCGTTAGCATCTGTAAAAATTGCTAGAGTTTGGTAGGATTCTATTAATTAATTAATAAGGCCAAAAAACAAAACAAAAGTTTACTTGCCCTTTCCGACCGACCCGAATTTTCGGAAATCTAGGGTCGCTATTTTTATTTTTATTTTTCAAAAAATAAAAAATAATAATAATAAAATTTAAAAAATTGAAAGAAGCACACAAAAACGTGTTTTTGAGTAGTATCTGCTTGTTAAAAAATCATAAAAAATAAAAAATAATCGGGATTTTTTTTAATTTTTTAAATCTTTTAAAAAGTGTTTTTGTGTAGTATCTCCCTGTAAAATTTAAATAAAAAAAATAAATAAAAAAATACCGTCCGACCCCGACTCTGGCACAGAAAGGGCAAGTCAACTCTTTTTTTTGGGGGGGGGGGGGGGGCGCCCTAATAAGAATATAGATGTTAGATGTGAAGAGTTGTGCATGAGTTATAAGAAGGGATAACAATCTCAGCATGTATTCACTTTGGACAACTTTTTTAGGTTATGCTACCATATAAGAAGTCACGTATATGCAAATGTCTAGTAGCCATTTTGTCATTAATATTCATGGCATATAGGTCAAATTAGCATAAAATGTATGGTAATTATGTATTGGTATGAATATTAATATTGATATTATAATGCCTACAGTATCCTCTATATCCTATCAAATACCCCTGTCCCCACCGTCCCTACCATCCCAATCATCCCATGTATACCACTATCCTCTATATCCTATCAAATACCCCTGTCCCCACCGTCCCTACCATCCCAATCATCCCATGTATACCACTATCCTCTATATCCTATCAAATACCCCTGTTCCCACCGTCCCTACCATCCCAACCATCCCATCTATACCACTATCCTCTATATCCTATCAAATACCCCTGTTCCCACCGTCCCTACCATCCCAACCATCCCATCTATACCACTATCCTCTATATCCTATCAAATACCCCTGTCCCCACCGTCCCTACCATCCCAACCATCCCTTCTATACCACTATCCTCTATATCCTATCAAATACCCCTGTCCCCACCGTCCCTACCATCCCAACCATCCCATCTATACCACTATCCTCTATATCCTATCAAATACCCCTGTCCCCACCGTCCCTACCATCCCAACCATCCCATCTATACCACTATCCTCTATATCCTATCAAATACCCCTGTTCCCACCGTCCCTACCATCCCAATCATCCCATGTATACCACTATCCTCTATATCCTATCAAATACCCCTGTTCCCACCGTCCCTATTATCCCAACCATCCCATCTATACCACTATCCTCTATATCCTATCAAATATCCCTGTTCCCACCGTCCCTACCATCCCAACCATCCCATCTATACCACTATCCTCTATATCCTATCAAATACCCCTGTCCCCACCGTCCCTACCATCCCAACCATCCCATCTTAACCACTATCCTCTATATCCTATCAAATACCCCTGTCCCCACCGTCCCTACCATCCCAACCATCCCTTCTATACCACTATCCTCTATATCCTATCAAATACCCCTGTCCCCACCGTCCCTACCATCCCAACCATCCCATCTATACCACTATCCTCTATATCCTATCAAATACCCCTGTCCCCACCGTCCCTACCATCCCAACCATCCCATCTATACCACTATCCTCTATATCCTATCAAATACCCTTGTCCCCACCGTCCCTACCATCCCAACCATCCCATGTATACCACTATCCTCTATATCCTATCAAATACCCCTGTTCCCACCGTCCCTACCATCCCAACCATCCCATCTATACCACTATCCTCTATATCCTATCAAATACCCCTGTTCCCACCGTCCCTACCATCCCAACCATCCCATCTATACCACTATCCTCTATATCCTATCAAATACCCCTGTCCCCATCGTCCCTACCATCCCAACCATCCCATCTATACCACTATCCTCTATATCCTATCAAATACCCCTGTCCCCACCGTCCCTACCATCCCAACCATCCCATCTATACCACTATCCTCTATATCCTATCAAATACCCCTGTCCCCACCGTCCCTACCATCCCAATCATCCCATGTATACCACTATCCTCTATATCCTATCAAATACCCCTGTCCCCACCGTCCCTACCATCCCAACCATCCCATCTATACCACTATCCTCTATATCCTATCAAATACCCCTGTCCCCACCGTCCCTACCATCCCAACCATCCCTTCTATACCACTATCCTCTATATCGTATCAAATACCCCTGTCCCCACCGTCCCTACCATTCCAACCATCCCATCTATACCATTATCCTCTATATCCTATCAAATACCCCTGTCCCCACCGTCCCTACCATCCCAACCATCCCATCTATACCACTACCCTCTATATCCTATCAAATACCCCTGTCCCCACCGTCCCTACCATCCCAACCATCCCATGTATACCACTATCCTCTATATCCTATCAAATACCCCTGTTCCCACCGTCCCTACCATCCCAACCATCCCATGTATACCACTATCCTCTATATCCTATCAAATACCCCTGTTCCCACCGTCCCTACCATCCCTACCATCCCATCTATACCACTATCCTCTATATCCTATCAAATACCCCTGTCCCCACCGTCCCTACCATCCCAACCATCCCATCTATACCACTATCCTCTATATCCTATCAAATACCCCTGTCCCCACCGCCCCTACCATCCCAACCATCCCATCTATACCACTATCCTCTATATCCTATCAAATACCCCTGTCCCCACCGTCCCTACCATCCCAATCATCCCATGTATACCACTATCCTCTATATCCTATCAAGTACCCCTGTCCCCACCGTCCCTACCATCCCAACCATCCCATGTATACCACTATCCTCTATATCCTATCAAATACCCCTGTCCCCACCGTCCCTACCATCCCAACCATCCCATGTATACCACTATCCTCTATATCCTATCAAATACCCCTGTCCCCACCGTCCCTACCATCCCAACCATCCCATCTATACCACTATCCTCTATATCCTATCAAATACCCCTGTTCCCACCGTCCCTACCATCCCAACCATCCCATGTATACCACTATCCTCTATATCCTATCAAATACCCCTGTCCCCACCGTCCCTACCATCCCAACCATCCCATCTATACAACTATCCTCTATATCCTATCAAATACCCCTGTCCACACCGTCCCTACCATCCCAATCATCCCATGTATACCACTATCCTCTATATCCTATCAAATACCCCTGTTCCCACCGTCCCTACCATCCCAACCATCCCATCTATACCACTATCCTCTATATCCTATCAAATACCCCTGTCCCCACCGTCCCTACCATCCCAACCATCCCATCTATACCACTATCCTCTGTATCCTATCAAATACCCCTGTCCCCACCGTCCCTACCATCCCAACCATCCCATCTATACCACTATCCTCTATATCCTATCAAATACCCCTGTCCACACCGTCCCTACCATCCCAACCATCCCATGTATACCACTATCCTCTATATCCTATCAAATACCCCTGTCCCCACCGTCCCTACCATCCCAACCATCCCATCTATACCACTATCCTCTATATCCTATCAAATACCCCTGTCCCCACCGTCCCTACCATCCCATTCATCCCATGTATACCACTATCCTCTATATCCTATCAAATACCCCTGTCCCCACCGTCCCTACCATCCCAATCATCCCATCTATGCCACTATCCTCTATATCCTATCGAATACCCCTGTCCCTACCGTCCCTACCATCCCAACCATCCCATGTATACCACTATCCTCTATATCCTATCGAATACCCCTGTTCCCACCGTCCCTACCATCCCAACCATCCCATCTATACCACTATCCTCTATATCCTATCAAATACCCCTGTCCCCACCGTCCCTACCATCCCAACCATCCCATCTATACCACTATCCTCTATATCCTATCAAATACCCCTGTCCCCACCGTCCCTACCATCCCATGTATACCACTATCCTCTATATCCTATCAAATACCCCTGTCCCCACCGTCCCTACCATCCCAACCATCCCATGTATACCACTATCCTCTATATCCTATCAAATACCCCTGTTCCCACCGTCCCTACCATCCCAACCATCCCATCTATACAACTATCCTCTATATCCTATCAAATACCCCTGTCCCCACCGTCCATACCATCCCAACCATCCCATCTATACCACTATCCTCTATATCCTATCAAATACCCCTGTCCACACCGTCCCTACCATCCCAATCATCCCATGTATACCACTATCCTCTATATCCTATCAAATACCCCTGTCCCCACCGTCCCTACCATCCCAACCATCCCATCTATACCACTATCCTCTATATCCTATCAAATACCCCTGTCCCCACCGTCCCTACCATCCCAACCATCCCATCTATACCACTATCCTCTATATCCTATCAAATACCCCTGTCCCCACCGTCCCTACCATCCCAACCATCCCATGTATACCACTATCCTCTATATCCTATCAAATACCCCTGTCCCCACCGTCCCTACCATCCCAACCATCCCATCTATACCACTATCCTCTATATCCTATCAAATACCCCTGTCCCCACCGTCCCTACCATCCCAATCATCCCATGTGTACCACTATCCTCTATATCCTATC
This sequence comes from Ophiura sarsii, assembly GCA_035610835.1. Taxonomy (NCBI): domain Eukaryota; kingdom Metazoa; phylum Echinodermata; class Ophiuroidea; order Amphilepidida; family Ophiuridae; genus Ophiura; species Ophiura sarsii. The sequence goes on along the minus strand of CM069445.1, from coordinate 22,221,929 downwards.
AAATACCCCTGTCCCCACCGTCCCTACCATCCCAATCATCCCATGTATACCACTATCCTCTATATCCTATCAAATACCCCTGTTCCCACCGTCCCTACCATCCCAACCATCCCATCTATACCACTATCCTCTATATCCTATCAAATACCCCTGTCCCCACCGTCCCTACCATCCCAACCATCCCATCTATACCACTATCCTCTATATCCTATCAAATACCCCTGTCCCCACCGTCCCTACCATCCCAACCATCCCATCTATACCACTATCCTCTATATCCTATCAAATACCCCTGTCCCCACCGTCCCCACCATCCCAACCATCCCATCTATACCACTATCCTCTATATCTATCGAATACCCCTGTCCCTACCGTCCCTACCATCCCAACCATCCCATGTATACCACTATCCTCTATATCCTATCAAATACCCCTGTCCCCACCGTCCCTACCATCCCAACCATCCCATCTATACCACTATCCTCTATATCCTATGGAATACCCCTGTCCCTACCGTCCCTACCATCCCAACCATCCCATGTATACCACTATCCTCTATATCCTATCAAATACCCCTGTCCCCACCGTCCCTACCATCCCAACCATCCCATGTATACCACTATCCTCTATATCCTATCAAATACCCCTGTCCCCACCGTCCCTACCATCCCATCTATACCACTATCCTCTATATCCTATCAAATACCCCTGTCCCCACCGTCCCAACCATCCCATCTATACCACTATCCTCTATATCCTATCAAATACCCCTGTCCCCACCGTCCCTACCATCCCAACCATCCCATCTATACCACTATCCTCTATATCCTATCAAATACCTCTGTCCCCACCGTCCCTACCATCCCAACCATCCCATCTATACCACTATCCTCTATATCCTATCAAATACCCCTGTCCCCACCGTCCCCACCATCCCAACCATCCCATCTATACCACTATCCTCTATATCTATCGAATACCCCTGTCCCCACCGTCCCCACCATCCCATCTATACCACTATCCTCTATATCTATCGAATACCCCTGTCTCTACCGTCCCTACCATCCCAACCATCCCATGTATACCACTATCCTCTATATCCTATCAAATACCCCTGTCCCCACCGTCCCTACCATCCCAACCATCCCATCTATACCACTATCCTCTATATCCTATCGAATACCCCTGTCCCTACCGTCCCTACCATCCCAACCATCCCATGTATACCACTATCCTCTATATCCTATCAAATACCCCTGTCCCCACCGTCCCTACCATCCCAACCATCCCATCTATACCACTATCCTATATATCCTATCAAATACCCCTGTCCCCACCGTCCCTACCATCCCAAGCATCCCATCTATACCACTATCCTCTATATCCTATCAAATACCCCTGTCCCCACCGTCCCTACCATCCCAACCATCCCATCTATACCACTATCCTCTATATCCTATCAAATACCCCTGTCCCCACCGTCCCTACCATCCCAACCATCCCATCTATACCACTATCCTCTATATCCTATCAAATACCCCTGTCCCCACCGTCCCTACCATCCCAACCATCCCATGTATACCACTACCCTCTATATCCTATCAAATACCCCTGTTCCCACCGTCCCTACCATCCCAACCATCCCATCTATACCACTATCCTCTATATCCTATCAAATACCCCTGTCCCCACCGTCCCTACCATCCCAACCATCCCATCTATACCACTATCCTCTATATCCTATCAAATACCCCTGTCCCCACCGTCCCTACCATCCCAACCATCCCATCTATACCACTATCCTTTATATCCTATCAAATACCCCTGTCCCCACCGTCCCTACAATCCCAACCATCCCATCTATACCACTATCCTCTATATCCTATCAAATACCCCTGTCCCCACCGTCCCTACCATCCCAACCATCCCATCTATACCACTATCCTCTATATCCTATCAAATACCCCTGTCCCCACCGTCCCTACCATCCCAATCATCCCATGTATACCACTATCCTCTATATCCTATCAAATACCCCTGTTCCCACCGTCCCTACCATCCCAACCATCCCATGTATACCACTATCCTCTATATCCTATCAAATACCCCTGTCCCCACCGTCCCTACCATCCCAACCATCCCATCTATACAACTATCCTCTATATCCTATCAAATACCCCTGTCCACACCGTCCCTACCATCCCAATCATCCCATGTATACCACTATCCTCTATATCCTATCAAATACCCCTGTTCCCACCGTCCCTACCATCCCAACCATCCCATCTATACCACTATCCTCTATATCCTATCAAATACCCCTGTCCCCACCGTCCCTACCATCCCAACCATCCCATCTATACCACTATCCTCTGTATCCTATCAAATACCCCTGTCCCCACCGTCCCTACCATCCCAACCATCCCATCTATACCACTATCCTCTATATCCTATCAAATACCCCTGTCCACACCGTCCCTACCATCCCAACCATCCCATGTATACCACTATCCTCTATATCCTATCAAATACCCCTGTCCCCACCGTCCCTACCATCCCAACCATCCCATCTATACCACTATCCTCTATATCCTATCAAATACCCCTGTCCCCACCGTCCCTACCATCCCATTCATCCCATGTATACCACTATCCTCTATATCCTATCAAATACCCCTGTCCCCACCGTCCCTACCATCCCAATCATCCCATCTATGCCACTATCCTCTATATCCTATCGAATACCCCTGTCCCTACCGTCCCTACCATCCCAACCATCCCATGTATACCACTATCCTCTATAACCTATCGAATACCCCTGTTCCCACCGTCCCTACCATCCCAACCATCCCATCTATACCACTATCCTCTATATCCTATCAAATACCCCTGTCCCCACCGTCCCTACCATCCCAACCATCCCATCTATACCACTATCCTCTATATCCTATCAAATACCCCTGTCCCCACCGTCCCTACCATCCCATGTATACCACTATCCTCTATATCCTATCAAATACCCCTGTCCCCACCGTCCCTACCATCCCAACCATCCCATGTATACCACTATCCTCTATATCCTATCAAATACCCCTGTTCCCACCGTCCCTACCATCCCAACCATCCCATCTATACAACTATCCTCTATATCCTATCAAATACCCCTGTCCCCACCGTCCCTACCATCCCAACCATCCCATCTATACCACTATCCTCTATATCCTATCAAATACCCCTGTCCACACCGTCCCTACCATCCCAATCATCCCATGTATACCACTATCCTCTATATCCTATCAAATACCCCTGTCCCCACCGTCCCTACCATCCCAACCATCCCATCTATACCACTATCCTCTATATCCTATCAAATACCCCTGTCCCCACCGTCCCTACCATCCCAACCATCCCATCTATACCACTATCCTCTATATCCTATCAAATACCCCTGTCCCCACCGTCCCTACCATCCCAACCATCCCATGTATACCACTATCCTCTATATCCTATCAAATACCCCTGTCCCCACCGTCCCTACCATCCCAACCATCCCATCTATACCACTATCCTCTATATCCTATCAAATACCCCTGTCCCCACCGTCCCTACCATCCCAATCATCCCATGTGTACCACTATCCTCTATATCCTATCAAATACCCCTGTCCCCACCGTCCCTACCATCCCAATCATCCCATGTATACCACTATCCTCTATATCCTATCAAATACCCCTGTTCCCACCGTCCCTACCATCCCAACCATCCCATCTATACCACTATCCTCTATATCCTATCAAATACCCCTGTCCCCACCGTCCCTACCATCCCAACCATCCCATCTATACCACTATCCTCTATATCCTATCAAATACCCCTGTCCCCACCGTCCCTACCATCCCAACCATCCCATCTATACCACTATCCTCTATATCCTATCAAATACCCCTGTCCCCACCGTCCCCACCATCCCAACCATCCCATCTATACCACTATCCTCTATATCTATCGAATACCCCTGTCCCTACCGTCCCTACCATCCCAACCATCCCATGTATACCACTATCCTCTATATCCTATCAAATACCCCTGTCCCCACCGTCCCTACCATCCCAACCATCCCATCTATACCACTATCCTCTATATCCTATGGAATACCCCTGTCCCTACCGTCCCTACCATCCCAACCATCCCATGTATACCACTATCCTCTATATCCTATCAAATACCCCTGTCCCCACCGTCCCTACCATCCCAACCATCCCATGTATACCACTATCCTCTATATCCTATCAAATACCCCTGTCCCCACCGTCCCTACCATCCCATCTATACCACTATCCTCTATATCCTATCAAATACCCCTGTCCCCACCGTCCCTACCATCCCAACCATCCCATCTATACCACTATCCTCTATATCCTATCAAATACCCCTGTCCCCACCGTCCCTACCATCCCAACCATCCCATCTATACCACTATCCTCTATATCCTATCAAATACCTCTGTCCCCACCGTCCCTACCATCCCAACCATCCCATCTATACCACTATCCTCTATATCCTATCAAATACCCCTGTCCCCACCGTCCCCACCATCCCAACCATCCCATCTATACCACTATCCTCTATATCTATCGAATACCCCTGTCCCCACCGTCCCCACCATCCCATCTATACCACTATCCTCTATATCTATCGAATACCCCTGTCTCTACCGTCCCTACCATCCCAACCATCCCATGTATACCACTATCCTCTATATCCTATCAAATACCCCTGTCCCCACCGTCCCTACCATCCCAACCATCCCATCTATACCACTATCCTCTATATCCTATCGAATACCCCTGTCCCTACCGTCCCTACCATCCCAACCATCCCATGTATACCACTATCCTCTATATCCTATCAAATACCCCTGTCCCCACCGTCCCTACCATCCCAAGCATCCCATCTATACCACTATCCTCTATATCCTATCAAATACCCCTGTCCCCACCGTCCCTACCATCCCAACCATCCCATCTATACCACTATCCTATATATCCTATCAAATACCCCTGTCCCCACCGTCCCTACCATCCCAAGCATCCCATCTATACCACTATCCTCTATATCCTATCAAATACCCCTGTCCCCACCGTCCCTACCATCCCAACCATCCCATCTATACCACTATCCTCTATATCCTATCAAATACCCCTGTCCCCACCGTCCCTACCATCCCAACCATCCCATCTATACCACTATCCTCTATATCCTATCAAATACCCCTGTCCCCACCGTCCCTACCATCCCAACCATCCCATGTATACCACTACCCTCTATATCCTATCAAATACCCCTGTTCCCACCGTCCCTACCATCCCAACCATCCCATCTATACCACTATCCTCTATATCCTATCAAATACCCCTGTCCCCACCGTCCCTACCATCCCAACCATCCCATCTATACCACTATCCTCTATATCCTATCAAATACCCCTGTCCCCACCGTCCCTACCATCCCAACCATCCCATCTATACCACTATCCTTTATATCCTATCAAATACCCCTGTCCCCACCGTCCCTACCATCCCAACCATCCCATCTATACCACTATCCTCTATATCCTATCAAATACCCCTGTCTCCACCGTCCCTACCATCCCAACCATCCCATCTATACCACTATCCTCTATATCCTATCAAATACCCCTATCCCAACCGTCCCTACCATCCCAACCATCCCATCTATACCACTATCCTCTATATCATATCAAATACCCCTGTCCCTACCGTCCCTACCATCCCAATCATCTCATCTATACCAGTATCCTATATATCATATCCTATACCCCTGTCCCTACCGTCCCTACCATCCCAATCATCCCATCTATACCACTATCCTATATATCATACCATATACCGCTGTCCCTACCGTCCCTACCATCCCAATCATCCCATCTTTACCACTGTCCCTATATCATATCAAATACCCCTGTCCCTACCGTCCCTATCATCCCAACTATCCCATCTCTACCAGTATCCTATATATCATATCATATACCCCTGTCCCTACCGTCCCTACCATCCCAACTATCCCATCTATACCAGGATCTTATATATCATATCAAATACCCCTGTCCCTACCGTCCCTACCATCCCAACCATCCCATCTATACCACTGTCCCTATATCATATCATATACCCCTGTCCCTACCGTCCCTACCATCCCAACCATCCCATCTATACCACTGTCCCTATATCATCCCATCTATACCACTATCCTATATATCATATATCCCTGTCCCTACCGTCCCTACCATCCCAAGCATCCCATCTATACCACTATCCTATATATCATATCATAAACCCCTGTCCCTACCGTCCCTACCATCCCAACTATCCAACAATCTTGATGGCCTTATAGCTAATGATGCTGCTGCCAGAGTGGAGGAGCCAAATAAACTCACTTTGAAATATGTTGATGATTTGTAGAAAATGTGTTTGGAAAACAAATTTCCACCTTCCAACATGATTTGGATAAATGTTTTGTCACCTTTTCGATGGATCCACCGATACTTACACCCCCCCCCCCCCCCCCCCCCCCTCCCCCTCCGTTTGTATGATCAAAACCTTCATTGCACTGACATGGTGAAGATTCTGGGCATAAAAATTGCTAAAGATCTGAAATGGAACACCCACATTGGTGACATTACGAGACGTGCAAGTGGACGGCTATTTATCCTAAAACGGCATGGGCGTAGTGTTAAAGACCTGGTAACAATCTATGATGGTTTTGTTCGCCCCCTTCTTGAGTATGCTCTACCAGTATGGCATCCTGGTCTGACAGAAAATCTCCACTATGATTTGGAGCGTATTCAGAAGAGGGCGTGTAGAATCATCTTAGGTTTTAACTACATAGGCTATCAGGATGCCTTAATAACATGTGCTATTCCGGAACATGTGCTATTCCGGAACTCAGGAACCGTAGAGACCAAATATGTTTAAACTTTGCTGAATCCATTTTAAAATCTAATGAATTTCGTGGTTGGTTACCAAAATCTAGAGATGAACAAGTGCATAATATGACTCTCTGTAGTGCTCACAAAATAACTGTTCCTAAAACACGTACCCTGCGTTACGCTCGAAGGTCAATTCCATACATGGTTAAACTCTTAAATCATACATTATAGTTCTGTTTCCAATCGGGTGGGTTGTTGTGTTAGGCATACTTAGTTATTTCTATGAATATATATATTGTTTCTATATATCACATATTGTAAATATTGTGGTAATTCAGCATTTTGCTGCGATAATGATGTTTATTAAACCTTGAATTGAATTGAAGTATCCATTCGATTTAGTTGAATTAGCTATCACTACTGCGGAGAAGAAATTTGCTCATTTAATGTATATTTCAGATTGTTGGTACCGATTATCTATTTTGAATTAGCCAACCTCAAAGCACCTGGTTAGGGACTTTTGTTGCTAGGTGTATATCATATCGTATACCTTAATCCCTACCATCCAAACTATACCAGTATCCTACATACATATCGTATACCCCCATCCCTACCATCCCAGCCTTACCAGGTGTTTACAGACGCGTTCTAGAACACAGGGTGTTTCTAACTGTTACAAAAAAAGTGTAAAGAAAGGTGTAAAAAAGTGGTCCTTTGTTTAACACTGTCAATTTTCAGTTGATTAAATATGAATACTTTACAAAATATATCCTGAAAATATGTGATTGACAAAACTATCCCAACTTGTTTGAGGAGTTTAAATAGTGTTATGTTTTTATACATTAGTAGATTAGTTACTTCAAAATTGTATTCAAAATGTTTTAGTAGACTATTTTTGATTACAATCATTCAAACAGAACGATACCCTCACACCATTTAAATGTTGCTTTATAAAATACACACAACAATTCCTAGTATAAATAGACACTCTGTATCTCGGCCTTGCTGGACTCTACATTGAACATTGAACATTTATAATAAAGATGACCCTAGACAATACCAATGAGCCTGTGTTTTTAATTTCTAATGGTGGTTGGAATGGAGGAGCTATGAGTATATATGGTTCATGTGTACGTGGGATGGAGGGGTTATGAGTATATATGTGACAAGTCGCGTCAAAAAGGACATGTTGTCGGCAAACACAGTTTTGAGATAAAGGCCAATATATTTGGTGAAAATAATAGAAAAAATGTGCTTTTTCAAATGATATCTTGTGAAACCAAAGTCTGATTACCTAAAACATGGTATCATTTCAAAGCTTTAAGTGTGCTCTTTCGAGTAATACCAATAACTCAGCTATGACTCGGACCTCCAACATGTCCATTTTGATGAGACATGTCACATATGGGATGCTAGGGATGAAAGGGTTATGAGAATGGATTGTTGGGATAGTTGGGACGAAGGTCTTATGAAGGAATTCCTTATGAAGATGGTTTGGGATATTAAGGATTGATTGGAAAGATCGGCTATTGTGGATGGCGTGGAAGGGTTATGGTAGGTTGGATAGGTGGGATGGAGGGGTTATGAGGATGGATGAGATATTAGACGATGGCTGAAAGGTGGGATGGAGGGTTTAACGGGACGGTTGCAATAAGTAGGATGGAGAGGGGTTACGAGAGTATACATACAGCCTGCAAGCAAGCATAAACAGCCATTATAATCCTGTGGAATCTTATCTATGAATGTTACATTCATATTGAGTGTAGTTTTAGAAAGTCCTACATCTAGTTTGAAATTTGGCCTCAAAACTGTATTTTCCCCACAATATTACTATTCTTTAAACATTTTATTTCTCATGACATGTGTTGAATAAAAGAAAACAACAGCAGCTTAAATAGGACAAAAAAACAAGGAATATTAGATTTGTGAATGAAGAAACATCAATTTTTAAAATAAATAATAGTGAAATACCAATAAATTTTCAATTTTGCTCATACAAAAATACCAGAATAAAGAATACATTATTTGATTTCCAGGTAACCATTGAGAGTGGCGTATCCAGGTGGTCATATATGGCAAGGCCCAAATGTTATAAACACAAACATTGCTTAGAAGTGGTTGAGTTGAATGTAATAAAAGAAAGAGTATCGTAAAGAGAATTGTGTATCAAGTATCTTTATTTCCATATAAAAATACATCAAATCACATCAAAACACAAAATGGAGGTAATGTTGAGATTTACTATCATTTTGTTTTCCATTGTGATAAAAAGATTGAACTGAACTTATCGTGGAAATTGGCGATAGTAAATTTCAACTTTCAATGACATCAATTTTAAAATGTGATGAAAATAACCATGACAACTTTAATAATCAATACTATGTTAAACATTGTTCTTATCCGGCATTTTATTTGGGTTTAAAGACAAACAAGAACGAGAAAAAAACATGTTAATGAATGTTATCTTTGAGACTATAGAGAGAGAAGTATTGATTGATTGCTATGATATGATATATAGGATACTGGTATAGAAAGGTAGGGATAGGGGTATATGATATGATATACATGTATAGGATAGTGGTATAGATGGGATGATTGGGATGGTAGGGACGGTAGGGATAGGGGTATATGACACGATATATAGGATAGTGGTATAGATGGGATGGTTGGGATGGTAGGGACGGTAGGGACAGGGATATTTGATAGGATAGTGGTATAGATGGGATGGTAGGGACAGGGGTATAGTGGTATAGATGGGATGGTAGGGACGGTAGGGACAGGGATATTTGACACGATATAGAGGATAGTGGTATAGATGGGATGGTTGGGACGGTAGGGACAGGGGTATATGACACGATATAGAGGATAGATGGGATGGTTGGGATGGTAGGAACAGGGGTATTTGACACGATATAGAGGATAGTGGTATAGATGGGATGGTTGGGATGGTAGGGACGGTGGGGACAGGGGTATTTGATAGGATATAGAGGATAGTGGTATAGATGGGATGGTTGGGATGGTAAGGACGGTGGGAACAGGGGTATTTGATAGGATATAGAGGATAGTGGTATAGATGGGATGGTTGGGATGGTAGGGACGGTGGGAACAGGGGTATTTGATAGGATATAGAGGATAGTGGTATAGATGGGATGGTTGGGATGGTAGGGACGGTGGGAACAGGGGTATTTGATAGGATATAGAGGATAGTGGTATAGATGGGATGGTAGGGACGGTGGGGACAGGGGTATTTGATAGGATATAGAGGATAGTGGTATAGATGGGATGGTTGGGATGGTAGGGACGGTGGGGACAGGGGTATTTGATAGGATATAGAGGATAGTGGTATAGATGGGATGGTTGGGATGGTAGGGACGGTGGGGACAGGGGTATTTGATAGGATATAGAGGATAGTGGTATAGATGGGATGGTTGGGATGGTAGGGACGGTGGGAACAGGGGTATTTGATAGGATATAGAGGATAGTGGTATACATGGGATGATTGGGATGGTAGGGACGGTGGGGACAGGGGTATTTGATAGGATATAGAGGATAGTGGTATAGATGGGATGGTTGGGATGGTAGGGACGGTGGGAACAGGGGTATTTGATAGGATATAGAGGATAGTGGTATACATGGGATGATTGGGATGGTAGGGACGGTGGGGACAGGGGTATTTGATAGGATATAGAGGATAGTGGTATAGATGGGATGGTTGGGATGGTAGGGACGGTGGGGACAGGGGTATTTGATAGGATATAGAGGATAGGGGTATAGATGGGATGGTTGGGATGGTAGGGACGGTGGGGACAGGGGTATTTGATAGGATATAGAGGATAGTGGTATAGATGGGATGGTTGGGATGGTAGGGGCGGTGGGAACAGGGGTATTTGATAGGATATAGAGGATAGTGGTATAGATGGGATGGTTGGGATGGTAGGGACGGTGGGAACAGGGGTATTCGATAGGATATAGAGGATAGTGGTATAGATGGGATGGTTGGGATGGTAGGGACGGTGGGAACAGGGGTATTTGATAGGATATAGAGGATAGTGGTATAGATGGGATGGTTGGGATGGTAGGGACGGTGGGAACAGGGGTATTTGATAGGATATAGAGGATAGTGGTATACATGGGATGATTGGGATGGTAGGGACGGTGGGGACAGGGGTATTTGATAGGATATAGAGGATAGTGGTATAGATGGGATGGTTGGGATGGTAGGGACGGTGGGAACAGGGGTATTTGATAGGATATAGAGGATAGTGGTATAGATGGGATGGTTGGGATGGTAGGGACAGGGGTATTTGACACGATATAGAGGATAGTGGTATAGATGGGATGGTTGGGATGGTAGGGACGGTGGGAACAGGGGTATTTGATAGGATATAGAGGATAGTGGTATAGATGGGATGGTTGGGATGGTAGGGACGGTGGGAACAGGGGTATTTGATAGGATATAGAGGATAGTGGTATACATGGGATGATTGGGATGGTAGGGACGGTGGGAACAGGGGTATTTGATAGGATATAGAGGATAGTGGTATAGATGGGATGGTTGGGATGGTAGGGACGGTGGGAACAGGGGTATTTGATAGGATATAGAGGATAGTGGTATAGATGGGATGGTTGGGATGGTAGGGACGGTGGGGATAGGGGTATTTGATAGGATATAGAGGATAGTGGTATAGATGGGATGGTTGGGATGGTAGGGACGGTGGGGACAGGGGTATTTGATAGGATATAGAGGATAGTGGTATAGAAGGGATGGTTGGGATGGTAGGGACGGTGGGGACAGGGGTATTTGATAGGATATAGAGGATAGTGGTATAGATGGGATGGTTGGGATGGTAGGGACGGTGGGAACAGGGGTATTTGATAGGATATAGAGGATAGTGGTATAGATGGGATGGTTGGGATGGTAGGGACGGTGGGAACAGGGGTATTTGATAGGATATAGAGGATAGTGGTATACATGGGATGATTGGGATGGTAGGGACGGTGGGGACAGGGGTATTTGATAGGATATAGAGGATAGTGGTATAGATGGGATGGTTGGGATGGTAGGGACGGTGGGGACAGGGGTATTTGATAGGATATAGAGGATAGTGGTATAGAAGGGATGGTTGGGATGGTAGGGACGGTGGGGACAGGGGTATTTGATAGGATATAGAGGGTATAGATGGGATGGTTGGGATGGTAGGGACGGTGGGAACAGGGGTATTTGATAGGATATAGAGGATAGTGGTATAGATGGGATGGTTGGGATGGTAGGGACGGTGGGAACAGGGGTATTTGATAGGATATAGAGGATAGTGGTATACATGGGATGATTGGGATGGTAGGGACGGTGGGGACAGGGGTATTTGATAGGATATAGAGGATACTGTAGGCATTATAATATCAATCTTAATATTCATACCAATACATAATTACCATACATTTTATGCTAATTTGACCTATATTTGCATGAATATTAATGACAAAATGGCTACTAGACATTTGCATATACGTGACTTCTTATATGGTAGCATAACCCTTTTTTAACAACATGCATGCATCACTGGCTACATAACACACAGTAATTCAATGGCCATGCATATTGTAACAAAACCTCAGGGGGGTGATGTGCAATTCCTAACCAGAAAACCTAACCAGCCAGAATCTGAGTAGGCCCAGCCCTATTTCACACCTTGGCTTAAAAACAGTAAAGTATTTCACTAGCAAACATTAAAATAGTCAAGACACATAAGATATAGAATGTTCAATGCTTTAATTGTATTCAATCATGGGCTCTAGTATTAGCCTTTCTCTTCTCAAGAATTCATAAACAATGTGCTCTAATAAAGAGATTATATTTCATGTATATCAGTCACCATGGAATCGTGGATTTAATAAAGTGTGGGGGTGTAGCCTAAGCTTATTATAAAACGATCAACCGTCATTATTTGCTTTCATAATATTATTAAGCCTGGTTTATTTTATGTTTAGAGAACCTACAAAACGCATAAAAGGAGTCTTTTTCACAAGAATAACAATCTCACAATCTGGGCTAAACCCAAATAGGCTAGCCTAGGGCCTACACGATTGTTTACGCAAATGACATCACACGTCATTTACCAACAAAGGTTGTTTACCTAGATTATGTTTACGCACACATCATAAATCCAAGTGCCCTTTTCATTGACAACAATACTTAAAATTCACCGCTGTTTTCACCTCGTATCTACAGCGAGCCATGACTCCTTTTACGTTCTCGAACGGTTATTTGTTTACATTTTAATATTATTTATTAGGCTATTTATTTCGTAAAGACTGAACAGGATACTTGATAATAATAACGAGGGGGCATTTTACCTTACAATACATGGTTCGGATCTTAAATTGGAGATCAGGTCAATTTAATGGCTAAGAATGAGATGCTTTCTAAACGTTCGTTCACATACCAAAGAAAGCTGCATCTCACGACGATGAACGTCGTGGATTTGTAAAGAGAAAAACGTGTATAATCTTGACTTTATCCGATATAACCGGTCATTCAATGCAGATATAACACCATGAAGCCAACAAGCTTTCACTAATGGGTCGCCTGCGACGGGTAAAGCACCAGATATTTAGAAACAAGAATTACACTTTTGACATAGCCATTATCTCAACCCAACCTCCAATCAAGAACCACAGGTGCCCATAAGCAACCATTTATGTGGAACCAATCTTACTTTACAAAACGGTCTTAAAACTACACCAAAGTCAAGTTATGAAAGTCAAGTTAATTTATATTAATTATCATGATTTATATTTTAGTAGCCAAATAATTGGCCGGTTGCTACGGCCAAAGCCGTAGCTAAAATCCTGAAATACTACATCATCACCTTACGCTGGATAGCAAAAACAGTGCAGACGGTTTTTAATTATTTAAGCACAAATCAAACACGACCTTCCCACTTGACCGCCAGAAAGAGAGTGAGCACTTGAACTTGACGTAATTACTGCCAGAGATCTCTGATTGGATAAAAGCCTAATTAATTGATCTGCCGAAGGCCGGAAATGCACGAGTCGAGTTCGACGATCGTAACTCATGTAATTGTGTATCGGACGGCAGAGATCGATCTTTTCCTAAATCAAGTAAATTATAATCAACAGCATTTAACGATGTCATATATTTATGAGTTATAATATAGGCCAAAAATCACTTTATTACAATATAGTCAATGGTCTATCTCCCAGGACTCATGATAAGGATAATTGATGAACTACACTACAGTGCATTTATACTTGATAATTGCTTCAGCCCTTGTAGCAAGAATGAGATCAATTATCAAGCATGAATATTACACAGAGATTTTTTGCCCACCAGATAAGCAGGTTGCTTTTATTAAAATAAACACAAACTGTCATTGATTGTCACGATAAAAAAATATAACATTTTGATATTAATTGCTATTCATGTTTCTGGGGCAGTCTGCAGTTATAACTGATCATTTTTATCATCTAAGTCTTCTTACCATACTCCTGTGGTATCTGTTGTCCAAACAATCCCAGGTCCTTCAGTCCTTGCATAGTTTTATCATCTATTTTTGCATTGTGGTCTATTGATTTGGAATCAACTGAAATAACAAACAAATATTGAGTGATTATATAATATCCCAAACTTGGGAGTAAAACCACACTTTAGATTTACAGATGAAAATTACAGTTTTGAAAAGTATGGGGAGAGCAAACAAGAACTTCTTTACTAAATGGGTTTGATCATCTCATTGAGATCCTGTTTTATTGTTCTAATATGAACATCTGTATGGGCTTAAAGATAAGTAGAAGAATATGCTTTTTGAATCTGTGCTTCATTGTTTAAATCTCCCAAATATAAATATCTTTTGAAGTTGAATGATTTACTGCTATTTGCTCCTCACTAAGATGGATAATTTCAAAGGATCTAACATTGCGTGGACAGCAAAGTGGGTTCCTTTATTGAAACATGCACAACTCCTGGTAGCGAGGGAAAATTCCAATGATTTTTTCCTTCATATGAGCGGAAGAATATGCTCTTCGAAAAAGGTGCTATATTGGTTTCAATAACAATTTGTTTGGTCTTTTTGGGAAAAAATATTCTTTCTCGATCAACTTCTTTTTGACCCACACTGAAGTTTCAACATCTGTAACACTTTCCATGCGGCTATTGGTTTTACCATGTACAATACAGTGGGTTTTTTTTTAAAAACTTTCCAACTTTCAAGGTCTGTCTCAAGGATTACTGAACCAATACTAGGCATGTTTGTACTTATTTCAATGCATTTCTCAAGGTGACTCCAAATGTGGTAATAAAATGTAATAACTGTGAAATGTTTGAAACATTTTGTGACATTTTGGAATGTCGTCTGCAGACGCCTACCGCGTGGAAAGTGCTACGATATTATACTTACTTCCTTCAGTAAAGAACTTCTCTATAGGTTCTACCATCTGATTTAAGTCATTATATTCTTCCAAGGATATCTCTGGGTATGGAAATACATCATCCTGCAAATAACACAAATAGAAATAAAAAGTTGATTAATTCAATTTTTGAGATGTAAACAGAATGACCAACTTTAAATGATGATTGCTGTATGTGTTTTTGTTCTAACACCTTACAACCATCCTACAACCACCAAACATACATACATTGTACCTGTGACATTTGAGGCAACAGCCAGCATAGAACCCAGGACCTTCAACATGTACCTTGAGCACCAGTTTTTGAAAAAGGATTTCCCCATCAGTGACACTAACCATACCTACACTTTGTGATAATAGGGCACCTGAAAATTCTGCTGATAAAGCTATGATCTGAATCTGTTTTTGAATGACAGAAATCAATTATTTAGATCGTATGTACAAGATACGCAACGGCGCTAGCATACTGCGGGGACTTGTAGTTTGAAGAGCAAGCGTGGGGACTTCATAATGATAGAGCCGAGTACATGAACACTTTTCGTGTGCATACAAATTACCCTTTCTCGGCCGCATACAGAGCTCCGATGGTTTCTTGGGAGTTCCTTTAGTTTACCTTACCACTGCATGTTTTCAATGGGGGCTTTTAAAGAACGACCCATACACTTACACAGTGAGGTCTACAAATGGTAGGGTATTCTTAAGCTTACCCGTTTCTTGTATTTTAATTTAAGAATAGAATACAAAAAGTTATCAACGATGGACAAAAGGGTAAATCATATAAACAATCGTATGCTAGGGTAGGGACACTTTCCCACAAATAATAAATAAATAAAACTTTATTTTGTAACGTTGAGTATGTGTAATTCTTTACGGTTAACTGTATGTGACCTCAATTTGGCAGTTTGGCTACACCAAACCAATCACACTATTTTTGTTTACCATGAATTGGAGCTCTCGGTGCGTAATTTTGGGAAGCTCTCTGATTAACGCGGACAGAGCCAGTGTGTACGCTCTTGAATCAAAACAAAGAATTCTCGATCAAAACATTTATTCCAGTCACGCCAGCGTTCATCCAAATTCTAAATGCAGAACGCGATCAGGCGTACTTACATAATTGTCCAATCACGCAGCGTGGGGTCTTGTTGATTAGGGCCGCGATTGGTCAATTACCTATTGTTTACAAGAATGTTACACCTTTCGGCTTTACTGCGCCCTTGCCGTCGCGATTGACGCGGTCACGCACAATACGCCCCAGTCGCATGGGACACTGAGGAATCGTATACGATTTGATCGAGAATTCTTTGTTTTGATTATAGTCTATATGCACAATATGTAGCATACGCAACACACGCTGTTTTGTTTAGACTTGTTTTGCCCTACGCTAGGCATGTTCATAAAATTTTGAAAATAAAATTATCTCTTTGAAAATGGAATAAATGGAAACAAAGTACTTTACAATAAAAAATGATGGTTCAACCTTGTCTGCAGGCTGAATAATAAAAAAGTTATAACCAAAAGTAGTTTATAAGTCATGCACATTTTAAAACCATTTTAGGTAAATTAAGGGTTTACTTTCATGATGTCTAGTTGCTTGTGTGGGGTTATTTATACATCAGTGAATACATCCCAGCAGTTTCGTACTTTTCCGCTGAATTTAAAAGAGGTAAACATGAGTTTTCTACATATTTTGGTCAAATATGTCGCCCTCTATAGTCAATGATATGAACATCCCTACCTACGCTGTTTCGCAAGTTTCGTTCAGTTATTAATTATCTGACATGTAAAATTGTAAATAGTGACTATGATAATTATACTATTTATAGTACCGGCTTCTGCTTTTCTTTACGGCTGCTTATTTCAAGCCATGATTGGCTATATCTTGTCTCACGTCCCGTACAGAATAAACCGTATAGGTGAGCCCGGACCTTCAATTTGCCGTTGACAACAAAGCATCAAAATCAAGTCTACGCTCTACTCGACCATACAGAGGAACGTTCCTAGTGACCATGTGAGGCTGTGTAAGCTACCGTTGTTTACATGAGCAATATTTCCGAAATTCGTAAAATGTTTCACTCAATTTTCAGACTTTGACCTGTAAAAAACATGTGAAAACTTGCATTATGTGTAAATATGATAACATGAGTATGTAGAGGAATCACTTTGTCAAATATTCTGTTCGATGGTAATATTTCACGGGAGTACAAAAAGGGTTAAATTTTGGCCGTTTTGGTGATGGTGCAATCTGAATTTGTTTGAATTCTCGTAGTTTGTGGTCAACGGCATGTGACGTCACTCCGTAATCACCTATAATAGCTACAAGTACAAGTACAACGTGTCGTATCATTAATTGGTTTGAGCTTGAGTTACGGGACGTCTAGTACAACAAATCATACTTAGTGATATTTGTCATCAGTTGGTATTATTCATCATAGGGTATTTTGCATGTTTCACTATCTGTCCCCATCCTAAGTATGACTCCTTCTAAATATGATTTTCGTGTTAATTTCTGTATCGCTTACCAGAGCTCAAAAACACACTTCTTTGTGCTTGTTCTTATCTACTCTTTCTCATCTATCTTGCCATTCGTTTAATATTTTGTACAAATGCAATATTCCGTACAAATGCAATATTCCCTTGAAATTTGAGGTGAAATTCTAAGCCAATTCACTTTAACGGCACTCGCGATGTTTATCGAAATCGGCGCCATGTTTTATTATAATAGACTCGTTTCAATACATTCGTAAGTTCGTAAAAAAGTGATGTGCGTATAAGATGTTGGCGATGGGAATGAGACTAAATTCACCCCACCAATCATTCGAGATGCACTCCATTCACTTCATACAGCAAATGAAATTGAGTTTCTCGCAATACAATTTCCCCATACGTTGGTAGGGAAAAGAAAGAAAAAAACCACCAACGTATGGGTTTCCTGTACTATAATCGTCGTCAGAATACTTCGGCACTTTTTTCTGTGACAACAGCGTACAGCGTAAACACGGAAGTGCGTTGTAGAACAGCGTCGGAACAGCGTTATCTTTGAGCAGTTCGACGCGTCGCGGCCTCTGTAATCCGATTGGCCGCGACCGTATCTATGGGTCATGAATGTCCCCGCCCACACGCTCAATTAACTAGACGCGTGCGTTGGCGGTTTTTAAAAAGTGCCGAAGTATTCTGACGACGACTATACTACGGGACGTCTAGCCAGACATTACCCATGATTATCTCAAAATGTCATAGTATAGTGTCAAAATAAATCCGTTTAAGTAGGGAGTTATCAGAAACTTTTGGTTTAACGGCGTACGCCACGCCACGGTACGCCACGGTACCTTATTAAATTTTCCAATGAACAAGTTTTTGGCGAAAGCTTCCGAATTCGCTGTCGTGGTCGAGACATAACGATAACAACAAGCCTGGTTTTGACATTGTGGAACTCTGACTTGAAACCGAAGTGAAGCTGATACTCTCCGTAACGCTAATAGTTGACTGGTCTTCCAAAATTGGGTCACACTTTGTGAAAACATTGTTAATGACAATGTTTATCCAAAGTTGAAATAATAATGTTCTTCGATCCTGCTATCGTTTTGACTTTTCGTAATGATCGAACTCTGACCTTTTTTGACCAACCAAACCAGATTTGACCTCTTTTTAAGCAACTTCCTGTTTGCGCTTCTATTCGGTTTGGGTTATTCTAGTTTCGTAACACTGTGTGCACCGCGCCGCACCACACTCAGCATAGGCCCCGTAAAACTGCCGTAACTTCTTCACTACTCATTTAATCCACATAAAAGTATACATTTTTTTGGCAGAAAAGGGTTCAATGAATCCAACCATGATTATGAAATTGACCATTTTGGAGAAAATTATAAAAAACGTTTTTTGACCCATTTTAGGTTCTGCAAAGATAACTAAAAATAATATTTTGTGAAATGTTGTCACACTAGTTTTATTATAATCCTAATAAAACAATTGCCTAGAAAGTTTTTTGTTTTGTTTTTAAATATCTTATTTATTTATTTTACCTCCAAAATCATGAAAATCACATTTTTGGCACTTTTTGGTCTATAATTCAAAAAATATATATATATAAAATAAAAAAAAGCTTCCTAGGGAATTGTCTTAGGCCTATACTATTATAATAAAACTAGTATGACAAAAGTTGACAAAATATATTTTGAGTTATCTTTGCAGAACCTAAAATGGGTAAAAAAACGTGTTTTTTATAATTTGGTTGAAAACTGAATCCGTATTATCATTTTTAGTACCTCATTTTAAAAGGAGGCTGCACGAGTGACAATTGAAATTGGAATTGTTGAAAATCGTGAATTTGAGGCTATGTTGAATCATTTTGAAACCCATCTGGCTCGTAGTAGCCATGAATGGATACATCAAGTTACTATCCACATTTGTTAAGTATTTAATTATCTTTGCAAAAATACCATAAAACCGAAATTTAGTTGAAAACTGAATCCGGATTTTCATTTTAAAGGAGGCCAAATACGACAGTTGAAATTGTTGAAAATCGTTAATTTTTACCCATATAGACCCACTTTTAAACCGATCTGGCTGAATGTAGCCATGTTTCAATACATCAGATGATCACCTAGAGCAACTAGTAATTTAATTATCTTTAAAATAAGACCATTAAAACGGAATTTAGTTGAAAAATGAAACCGGATTCTCATTTTAAAGGAGCAAGTGTTGTGAATCAATTCAATAGACCAGTCCTTAAAGGCCACTCTCAACAAGGATAAGGGGCTTATCAACTCAACAACATTTACGATCAGTTAATCTCATCAAGACCACCCTCTACTTCCGGTGGTCGTCAGGATAAAAAGCCTGTGATGAGAGCTGACGTCAAATAGTCTGATGAAGTGCTCAGTGTAGCATGAAACTGTCACAAGTGAGTATAATAATTTGTTTTATTATTATACTTCATCTAACCTTGGATTTGTCATATGAAAAACAATTTCTTATAATAACGTTTACTTCTAGGTATGTACTGGGGAGTTGTGTCGCTTGGGCTTCTGCGTCGGGCAAAGACGCTGTGAACATCCGTGGTTTAAAATAAATGTAGAGCTAAATTCTGATACATTCATAAATGCATGTTGTAGGAAATAAAATGTGATTCCTTCTTAATGCCCGACATGAGGCACAAACAGATCAATGTTTCCTTGTTTGATTTTTCCATGTGGTGATAATGGGAATTCACACAGTAAACAGTCGATTAACATGAAAGTGCTCGACTTGTAACTCAATGATTCATCCATAGTGGGTTCGAGGGTTCGAGAACTGTTTAAAAAAACTTTTTTTAAATTTGCACAGAATATAGGCCTACATGCCTCTGTTTTGAGGATTTTTAGCAAGTATTGATTTGTGCCAGAATTAAATGGATTACCAAACTAAACTTTGCTATTGACTGATAGATCATTTACTATGTTGACAATTATTATAACGTATTGAAACGTAAACCATGTTATTTACTGGTGGGTCTGTACAATATGTAGATCACATTGTACAAACCAGTAAATGACATATGGTTTACGCAAAGTACGCTAGTTTTCTTATTTTTCATCGAATTGATCTCATATTTTCAGGATATCATGATAATTAATTGGGCTTTACATTGACACTAATTTGGTCATGGTCCAATGATTATCATAAGAATTACACCGTCATGAAACAGAGTCCTAATTGTTTTGGGTCACCCATAGCATTAATATATAACACGGCTGGTATCCATTCAGATTTTTCCTGATACTGAGACAGTTATCTTTAGAAGAAACCCGTACATCTTCATACACCTTTCTGAGATAACATCATCTCGGTAAGTCATATTTCAGAGAAAATGTATACCATATGCATAGAATCAACAGATTTCAAAACAATCCTACGGAAGCTTGGAGTGACCATATTTACAACGAGACAGAGATAAATATTTTAGAAACACAAAATATTATTCTACAATTCTGAGATAGTTATCTCAGAAACTACAAATATTTATTCTGTAATACTGAGATAACTGTCTCAAAATACTGAGATAATTATCTCAGAATACTGAGTAAATTATCTCACAATACTGAGATAATTATATCAGAATACTGAGATAATTATATCAGAATACTGAGATAATTATCTCAGAGACAACACATATATTATGTACATATTTTACGATGCTTAAATAATTTAATATCCTACGATACTGAGGCAATAATATTAAAGCTTGGAGTGACCATTAAATTTACAACGATACCTATATAGATACCAGGCGCGTCCATAGAATCACAAATTTCAATGATAACATCATCTCGATAAAAAGTCAGATTTCAGGGAAACAGTCAATAGATCATCACAGATTTCAAAGGTGACACCACCTTGGTATAAGTCCGATTTCAAAGCAAGATTAACATAGAATCATAGATTCCAATCAGCAGTAATAAAATGAATAGTGCTACAGCATGTGATTACTATCAGCCGTAGATAGCAATAATAATCTACTGCTGATAGTGATAGCGTTATATTCAACTGCTGATAGCATTGTATTAACATGCTATCTACTACTGATAGCACTATATGCACCCACTTGCTATCAAGTATCTACAGGTGATATAGCATTATACATCAGTCAGTTGCAATCTACAGGTGATAGGCCAATTGTGTGGGGACGGGGCCGGCGACAACTACGGGTCTTATGAGTTGTTGTAGACTCGTTTATCAAGAGTCGTGGGTAAGTGAATTGGACCAGTGACAGTTACTGATTGGACTTACTGTTGTTGGTGAAGAAGTTGTTGTTCTCAAGACATTATGGTTGTAGAGCCGACCATGGTGACGGTGGTCGATTTGGAGTAGGCCTACGCCGCTCCGAAAATATGATGAGAAAAGCGACACAGATGTAAATAAAATGTAGAGCACCCCAAGATGGTCGAAGACATCCGAAGTATTATACATGTTATCCGATATTTGGACGGCCGCGGGTACGATTCCAATCAGTGGGAACCAGTTGTGAAGAGCTTTTATTGGGTATCAACTCAACACTTACAAATGGTCTATGACCAGTGTGGCTAGGATATTGTGCATTACGTTTACTCTACTGGATGGAAGACTTGAAGACAGGACAGACGATACTATATGAAAGACCTGTAGACTAATTAATTACTGAGACGATAACTTGAAGAAGACGAACATTACATTACGAGACTAGAGACGATACACACACACACAGGCCAATTCTGGATTCTCTTATAGCACTTCATACAATATTAGTAGACAGCACTCAAAGAAGTAATAAGATCAGGGGAGCCTGTCTCCTGTGCAAGGCCTAATATAGTGAACAGCGCCCGGCCGCGCCTACTCTCATTATCCAATCGTATAGGGATTGCGTATAATCTTACAATCGGCGCCCCTCCTACCGAACATTAGCCAATCGCCGTCCGCCGCCAATTCAAATATATCTGGCGCGGAGGGCGTTTGGCAAGATTCGGGAAGACTCGGTGACCGGAACGGGTAACCTTTAGAATACCCTACCATTTTTATTCCTCACTGTGTAAGTGTATGGGTCGTTCTTTAAAAGTCCCCATTGAAGACATGAGTGGTAGGGTATACTAAAGAGGAACTCCATTATACAACAACATCAATATATATAAAATAGCAAGTATGTACAATGTGACAATCGATTAAAAAACATTGAGTTATAATGTAGGATTATTTATAGGTCAAATGTCATACATACATTTAATATCACGACATAATTGATATACATGACAAAGTTATTATATATAGTGTAATCAGTCTACGAAGACAGAGTTCTTTTTCAAATAGGAATACAAGATTTGGGTGGTTGCCATATTTAAACTTGCTTATGCACAGTTTCCCAACGGCGATGATAATGTGGTTAATAACTTTTAAATCATTATGGTCATAAATGTTATTGTTTGAGATTTGAGATCATTTGGGTCATACGACCCTGGAAAACCCAATAAGCTTATAGCTTATTTTCATTGGGGTCCGTTAGATGTGTAAACAGATACAGACCGGGATGATCTCCTACTCTTTACGAAAGAGTCTGTGACCTTTTTAACGTGCTCGGGTATTGCTCTTCCGATGCACGGGACCACCATTTCTACGTGACTTCCGAACCACTGGTTTTTACTGCCATTAGGAAGTCGTCACAGTCAATTCGCTTCATTAACCAGGCTACCCACACGGCGCACACAATGTATCAGCACTTAGATTGTAATATCCCCTAACCCTAACAGCTCCCCAATCCCGCTTGGGTCGACGAGGCAATTGAGACTAAGTACCTTGCCCAAGGATACAAACATGTTGGTTATAGCGGTGCTAGAACTCAGAACCTTTGTATCATGAAACCTACATGCTATCCACTAGACCACACATGCTCTCTATGTGATAGTTGAATATAACAATTTCAGTGGTTAATACAAAACATAGTTTACGCGAAATAACTTGACTAGCGTAAGACCATAGCTGTTTATTAACTCTAGTATTACATTTGAAACAGAAATGGTCGATATAGTCAAACGTTGCATGTGTGACAATACAAATATTATTAATCTACTTTACCCATCTTACATAGAAGAACTTTGGTGGGATAAATATTGTGGAGGATTTTCCAATTTAATGAGATCAGGTAGGTGTATGGGATCAACCTCGCTTCATCGGTGCATGTGGAGTGGCGAGCCAAATGTCGGTCCAATTGAAAAAGTAATTAGGGAACCTCAGTGGCCAGAAATTTGTACACAAAAAGGAGGACCATACAAATTGTTAATCATGGCTTTTCTAAAACTTTTGTTTGTACAAGTATCAATAGAGACTGAATTAAGATAAACATCTTCTCCGTTGTTGTCAGGATTTGTGGCATTGTCATCAGGAGTTTGTGTTAATTTCCAATCAATGGGGAGCGCATTGCGGAGAGCGTAATACTGTAAAATTACGGCACTCTTATCATTTAGACGATTACGGAAGTGATTAATGGAATAGAATAAACCATTATCGTCGAATAGGTTACCCACAAAAATAAATCCCGAATAGGTCACCCACAAAAATAAATCCCGACTTAATCCAGTCTATGAAGAAAAGTGTATTGTTTTTCAATTTGAATTGGATAACATCATTATTCCATATAATTTGGTTAAGACTTGATGCAATATCCTCTTTGATTATAACTTGCTTAGTGTCAAACCAGATTTTAAATAGTTTATAGTAAAATGAAGGCAATCTCTTTAACATGACACATATTGTTAAGCTGCTTAAATGTACAGTTACAATTAAGACATTCATACCAATACCCAACTTGTTTATATAGTACAGTGGGATATTTTTCCAACATGCAATATCTGAGTTGTTAAGTTTCTTAATCCATGATAGCTTTAGTGAATCGAAACATAGTTTGGTGTGAAACATAGTTATACCACCTTTATCGTAATCTGCAATCACTGTGTTACGTTTAACTGCTTCGTCTCTGCCCTAAATTAATTTGAAAAACATGTTATGGAGTTTCATAATAGTTTTATCGGGGATATCCATGACAGAGGCAATGTATGACAATTGTGATGCTAACAGTGTTTTAACCATCAAATTACAATATTTGAGGTTTAATACAACTGTAGTTCTGATAAATATTTCCTTAAAATGAGAAACTCACTTTTGTTAATATAACCAGCCAGTTCTATATACATGTATAATGCATCTTCTTATTAAACGTAACAGAAGCATTCTCTCGGTGATTTGATATTGATGGCGGGATTACCATAACAACGAGGGCTGCATCCCTGCCTTATGAATTTAATATCTATGGACATCAATCATAACAATCACGGACACATCGCTCTGTAAAATCATTGGATGACAACAGTCACCTGACTTGGTTTTTGTACCAGTTTTGGGCAACGTCACTATATTTCAAAGCGGTGCGCTATAGCTAAGCGTATTACAATATTCAGTACAATTTCAATATCACTTGTATACATCAACTGATTCTGGAATACTGTTGATTTAACATATCCTGCTCGAATCGTCTGTCAAGCAATATTAACTGTATTTAGAGGCTGATTACGAGATCTAGTATATGCTGTATAGTGTGCGATGACATTTGCCAATAACCAAATTGACTGACCATAGATGATGAAGGCATTTGAACCAGATAGAATTTACTAACCATTGAGGAAATTTCTCTACACAATGTGCCAATAACCAGACTTATTGACTTCAACCTGATAGATGACATTTTAAACCCGATTCAATACTGTGGTATTAACTTCTTAGTATTCCATATAATGTTTGCTATTATAATCAGACCTATTCAACAGTATTGACTACAAATTGCAGAAGCCATTTATCAGTATTTACAACATATTGCCATTTACCAATAATCAGACATATTCACCTGTTCCTGTGTATCGACTACGACGAACTGCCATATGAGATTTGAACCACATCCAGACGTCAGTATTGACTACTTATTCCTGGATAAAATTTGTCAACAACCAGACTACATAATTGGTAAATTGGCAAACTTGTAAATCTCAGTTGAACACAGATCCAGTGCACTGAGTACTGGTATTGACAGTATTGCTATATGCAATATTCAAATGACCAGGACCGATATTGACTACCAATTTGGACTATACATCGACTGGATTTCATTTGTAATAACCCTGATTCTGCTCACAGTGTCGATAGCCATGATAGCACATGGTATTACGGTATGCAATGCTCAAATACACACCCAGTAACCAGCATTACATTGCATAGTTAAAATGGACTTGGTCCAGATCAAGTATTAAATTCATTGCAAATAACCAGTGAATCTCTTCGAATTTTTTAGAAACCAACCCTTCATCGCATTCACATCCTGGCCATTTCCAACATGGCTGTCTCTCGTCTTAACCTCCGCGTTTTAATCTTCACGGTTTTCTCCCTTTACTATTATCATGTCGCACCACAAAACGCTGTGTCAGCTGGACTCATTGCGCAGCCTCTGTGGAATACAACTCAGAACATCTCCCAACCTTGTGTCATAGATGACAGCGAAGACGGAATGGTGCGTTTTCATGGAAATGCCAGACAGACGTGCAGTCTACAGATATCGCTCCTTACTCATGTTAATAGATCAGCCGTTTGGATTCAAACTTGGGCTGGGAACCATGATGTCTATTCTTTGTATATAGAACACAACCCTGATACTATTCTCTGTCCTGAAGCATATGGGGTTATACAAGTCAATAGCGGCTATGAGTGCAGCATTGCATTGCAACCTCCTGAACTCCAGATTAATCTGCGAGGTAATACCAGTGTGCTTATCAGTGAAGTTCCAGTAAATAATGCAACACAGCAAGACGAATGCCCACCAGTGGGTATAGTAATCGAAGGGACTCAAGTAAGTCCAACCACATCCCGATGTAGTGTGAAAGGGTATGATAGAACAATTTCTTGTCAATTTCAGTCCAGTACATGGTGTAGCCTATATTTCCCGTATAATTGTAATGCTACTGTAGGTGACAGGGAGGTGTTATTTCAATGCAAAGATTACAATGAAAACTATTACAGCAAAAAAACACTTGTCTTGTATAATACTGACATCGAAGGTTTAGATTTGAGTATTGATAATATTCACGTAATTGAAACAAATGCCTTTCATAGTATAAAGTCGGTAAAATCAATCTACCTATATGGTAATGCTTTGGTGATAATTGAAGTTGGAGTATTTGCTGGTTTAAAGAAGCTTACATTCTTACATCTCAGTAACAATGCTTTGCGAACGTTGCCAGTAGGTGTGTTTCAAGACCTAGTTAGTCTTTTTACTCTAAGCTTGGCGACAAATAAAATGGTTGTTTTACTAACAGGGGTGTTTAACGGGTTGAAAAGTTTGACCACTTTGGATTTGGGTGGTAACAAACTGCAGATTTTAGGTCCTGACTTGCTTCATGATATGGTTAATTTAAAGGAAATTTACCTGTATTACAATCAATTGTCATCTTTACATATAGAAACATTTCAAGGTTTGTCAAATTTAAAAACGATTTATATGAACTCTAACACTATCACAGTTTTGCATCCTCAATTGTTCCATGATTTGCAATATTTAAATTACATAGATTTGTATGGAAATGGTCTTCAGGGAGTTGATGTTAATATATTTCGGGGTTTGCGTGAGTTGGCAACGCTCTACTTAAACAAAAATGCTCTCAGTGATTTAGAAACTGACATATTTCGTGATTTGGGTAATCTAAAAGCATTATCACTGGCAGACAATCATTTGAAACGTTTAGAATCTGATCTGCTTAAATATCAATCAAAGCTAACATTCCTTGATTTATCGGCAAACGAGTTAATGCAAATCCCAGATATCAAGAATCTTTCTCATTTAAGCTTTCTGAACCTCAAAGATAACAAGCTCATACGAGTAGCAAAAGAACATTTTGTAAGTCTCACAGATGGTGTTGAGTTGTATGTGAGTCAGCAAGAAATATGTGAATGTTTTGTGCCTGTCGGTGTTTTGTGTAATGCAGCCGATCCAAGATCCCCGTATCTTACATGTGACAGATTATTGTCGGACAGGGTTTTAATGGTTCTTATGTGGGTTATAGGGTTCAATGCTATTTGTGGAAATCTTTTCGTCTTGATTTGGAGGAAAACTGAAAAGAAACAAAACACTGTTCAGTCTCGGCTTCTTGCTAATTTGGCTATGTCTGATTTACTAATGGGTGTTTACATGATAACTCTTGCATCTGTTGATAATTATTATGGTAATTATTTCCCTATGCAAGGTGAGATCTGGAGGACAGGTATTACTTGTAGAGTTGCTGGAGCAGTATCCATAGTGTCCAGTGAAGCATCTGTTTTCTTTGTAACATTGATCAGCATTGATAGATTCGTGAATATGAAATATCCATTGTCAACGCTGAAACTGCGACGAAAATCAGCAACGGTCATGGCGGTGTTGATCTGGATTGTTTCGTTGGCAATAGGTATTGTTCCATCAGCATTAGTTGGAGTAAACGATAATTTTTACGACAATTCACATGTTTGTATTGGCCTTCCATTAGCAAAAATGGAATCTTACACTACAGAGACAACTAACAAATTTATCTGCCCTGAAAATTCCATGTTCTGTTTCTATTTAGATACCTATCAATCTAAATCACAGGGGCTTAAGAATGGAATGTATTTTTCCACTGCGGTGTTTCTTGGTCTGAACTGCATCTGTTATTTGGTGATCTTTGGATGTTACATAGAAATCATAAGTGCTGTGTTAAAGTCACAAAGAAGTGCTGGAGTCAACAAAGAAATGAGGGATCAAATGCGCCTAACAGGCAAAGTCACAGCAATAGTGGCTACAGACTTTTTCTGTTGGTTTCCAATCATCATACTTGGAATTCTTGTGCAGTTTGAGGTAGTTACACTGCCCCCATCTGTATTTGCTTGGTCAGTCACATTTGTTTTACCAATCAACTCTGCCATCAACCCATACTTGTATACCATTTCTCATGCATTTAGCACCTATCGTAAAACTAGACAATCTGCTGGGAGGTCTCATGCATTCCCTAAACGTTCAAGGGCGCCCAAAATGCAAACAGTATCTACTGTCAGTAATCCGACCCAAGAATCTAAACTTTAATGTGCAATATGTTTTACTTGATTGTTTCTAGAAAAGCATTTATTTTCCGCCAATTTATATAGAAAAAATACATATCCCCATTTAACCCTTACTTACCCATATCGTGTATGAATGCTGAGATAGTATTCATATTACATATCCATAAGATATGACTTGCCTTTTTGTGGATTGTTCTCTTCATCTGACTTGAATGCCGTAGTAACAGGGCATCACTCCCAAAAAGGTTGCAAGAAAACATAAAACAATTCGAACAATTGTGTCTCCGGGTGATTGTTGTGTACATATTTAGAATAGGCAGTAACTAACGCACACTCAGTGCATTTTTAATTTAAAGTACGGTAAACCTAGATATGTTTTATTGCATTCGATGTAGAGGATATGCAAAAAAAGTCAATTTTAGTTTTCAAATTTAAAAACTGCTAATGCATTAAAATGATATTGTTTGTCGGAAGTCTAATAAATAGTTTTTTGTACAATCCATGAAAAATCAATGATCTACTAGCTAATTAACCTTTTTTTAATTTTTGTGATTCATAGCATCTTTGGCAAGCTTTATTGCAAAATTGCACGCAAACTATAATTCCAGCGTCAAAATATTAATTTATAAAATTGTGAAGAAAAATATTTATCTTCAATTTGAGATAGGCCTTTTACACGTGAAGATTGACTTAAAGGTATATTATGTGATCTTTTCCAGGGAACGCCCTCAATCCTCGAAAAAAAATTGAAAGCAGATTTTCTTGCAGATTTACATTTCTGATCATAAATCGTACATACGATTCCTAATTAATTCAGAATCATGGTTTTAGAGTGAAAATAAACTGTCGGTGTCTGCGCCGACAACTTATTCTTAACTCTAAATTCACACTAAAACCAAGATTTTGAGGTAATTAGGAATCGTATCGCTCTGTAACTTGGGATATATCATGATTTATGATCGGAAATATAAATCTGCAATAAAATCTGCTTCCAATTTTTGTTCGAGAATTGAGGGCGTTCCCTGGAAAAGATCACATAATATACCTTTAAATACTAACGAAGCTATGTGTTTAAAATTAAAGGTAGATGTTCCGATTTTCAACTTGAAGTTTTCTATTCTACATGAAAGGTCATCCTTAAAAAAGTTGTGTTCCAAAGTTTGAGTTGCATAGCTCTAATGGTTCTTATTTTAGACGCACAAGATGCTGTGAACTGTACCCATTGAGTAGTACACAAACTATATCGGTGGTTACCACCATTCGCGGTAATTCGACGTTATTTCATCGATTTCTCCGTAATTATACCGATTTAGGCCGTCAAATTTCAGTATGATGAGAAAAATACGAGCTTTCATATGATATGAAAATCTCCGTATGTTTGAAATAATTCTGTGTTACGAAAATGTGATCGGGTCATCTACCTTTAAAACACAGTATAAGTTAACATATACACCGCTGTCCATATTGTAAATATTATAACCATACATCAATATTGTAAATATTATTCAAAAAAGAACCTTATTTGTATATATTTCTTATCAAGTATCCTTAACATTTCTTTTTCCCGTTATTATATTTAAATAGATTTAGTGATATTTAAATGCACAATAAAATCAATCAATCAATCAATCAATCTTTATTTCCATATAAAAAAATAAATAATAATACATCAAATCATAATCACATATATAAAAAACACAATATGGAGGAGTAGACTGGAAAGCCAATGAGGCCCGTTTATGGTCTACCCCTTAAAACAAGCAGTACATAAACAAACATTTTATACTACAATTGCACCTTATTCGCTGTCGAAGTAGGATCAAGAGGGCTTATCGATACCGACAATAAAGGCAGAATAACTCGCTTGTCCAAAGAACTTCAAACTCCTACCACATTCACTGTTATGAAGAAACAAATCACAAAATCTGCGATAAGTTCTTCATACTCCATTTTTAATGCCAGATATGAACCTCAGTGGAACGTTCATGAATTTATCTAGTCTGTTTTCCTTCCCGCCATGGTATTTATTTTCTTCGTTTTCTGCTTTCTTTCTAGTGTTTAATTATTAGTTGTTTGTCTTTGTCTGATCCCTGCCTGAGATCGGAATGGATCTCAGTTGTTCCTGGGCATTGTATGTTATCTTCTTTTGTTGTTTAATAAAGATGATCTATATATATAAGAAACCCACAACACCATTATACAAGACAGAACAAGGACGGGCTCAAATACAAGAGATTACTCGTAATTTTGGATAAGGTTTTGCTTTAACTGGGTTCGGAAATGCTTTAACGATTTGGATTGTTTCAGGTTTTTGGGAAGTGAATTCCAGAGAATTGGACCATTGGTTCAATAAAATACAAATACACAATTTTGTTTTGACTGATGTTATTTGTGTGGTTACGATGTAACAATGCAGGTCATCTGTACGCCATCTTCATGTCGCAGATGCAATGGTTGATGTGTGCAGTGAACCACGTGTTGTTGTTTGTGTACGAAAAAATGAAAGTAAGGTGAGGAAAAAAGTATATTTTACGGGGCCGACCGACCCACTTTTTGCGATTTTCAAGATTTTTTTTTAGACTATTTTTTCTCAAATCATGTAAAATCAGCCGTTTTTGGCCGAAAATATGTCGAAAATTTGTATTCACAAATTTTTAACAAAATTCCCGATTTTTGCAGAATTGTGTGACATTTAAGGTTAAAAAAAAAAAAACGCCGACCGATCCTACTCGACAGGTCCGCACCAGTGGCGTAACCAGCGGGGGGGGGGGGGGGGGGGCTAGAGCCCCCCACTTGGAAACCTTTCCCCCGCTTGCCCCCCAAATGAAATCAATCGGTGTGGGTGTGGAATGGAGCCCCCATTAGGAGCCCCCCCCCCCATTTCAAGTCACTGACCCTTCTTGCCACCCCCCCCCCCCCCCCCCCCCCAATGAAAAAGTCTAGTTACACCACTGGTCCGTACGCCCGTAAAACAGGGGGTTCGTCGCCTAATCGACTAAATAAGCAAAATGTGACAAGTTTTGTACGGTGACCACTTTTTCACCATTCCAATTGGATTTGCCGCAGTAAAGACACGTGGCATGACGAAATGGAGTGAGTGTTCAACATGCATGTATCTGTGATTGATTGTGATACTGGCGTAGCAACGAAGCGTTCCATTGATATATGACCACCGTTCTCGCTTAATTTAGCACGCTAAAATTACAGTCATCTTTTAATGTCTTATCTGTGTAAATTCCATTGCAATGGTGAACAAGGGGTCAGCTTACAAAACCTGTAACCTTCTGCAGTCAAATACTTTCATTCAATTTTTGTTTTGCTGATTTCGCCTTAGGTGACTCACGCGAAATTTTGAAATCCAAAGTATAATGTGCTGAAGTAATCGCAGGTGACATATAATACTAATAACTTTTAAATCCAGAGAATACTGTGGTGATATCCCATTAGCTCGGGCGCGGCGATTCTCGCTGGTGGGGCTCCCTCCCCTGTGGCGAGTGGGACTTTTCGACGGACAACTTTGGCACAACGTTAGTTGGCACAATGTTAATGCAATATAGATTCATGTATTTAACCAACGTTGGCCCAACGTTTCAACAACAACGTTAAACCAACGTTTACATGGCACAAACCACACGCCATGATCGAGGTCATCGATTCGCATATAAACGGCCGAAAAAATTGACAGATATCAAAAAAACTACTCCTCCAACATCCTTTGTAAATTGTCTATAAGGATTTATGTCAATAAAAGCCAACGGGTAAAAAGTCAATACACCGAATGACTCAGCTCATGGCGTAGCGAATCTCTCATGTTCGAGATACAACAGGCAATATTTCATTGTAAACTAAATTTATTCCACACTTTTTTAACGCCTCTCGGCAATTAGTTATGCCATAATACATGCAAAACAGATTTTTCAGAAACCTTTCCCAATTTTCAAAGTATACCTCAAGGATAACAGAACCAAGACTAGGCATGTTTGTACTTGATTCAATGCATTTCTCATAGTGATTTTAAATAGGGTATTGAAAGTCAATACAATATGGTTTTTTAAACATTTTGTGAACTTTTGGAATGTCGTCTGCAGACGCCTGCCGCGTGGAAAGTGTTAAGGAAGTGAGTTACGTGTATTGGGTGGGTGGGGTGGGCGGGGTGATGACGGGTGTTCCGGCGGGGATAGTGGTTTTTAGGATCAAGATGGGTGTAATAAGACATGAAATATAATTAGATTCCAGTCAATTTGACATTTAGCAAAGTAGGACTAATTGGAGGATAATAATTATATATATAATTTTTCTTTTTTTTTCTTTCTTTTTTTATAAGAAAAGATTTGCATATAGGCTGTCCAAAAAGTTACTTTGATAAAAGAAAATGTGTAATTAATGATTTTCTTTTCGAGATATCGACGATTATGTAAATTTTTCTCCATAGAGCTGTGTATAAATGCTCATTTTCTCCACCCCACTGTCTTTTAATGCAAGACCCTGCAACATTAAGACTTCTCGGGCACGTGCCATAGACGTAAATGATTACTTTAAACGATTTAAAGTTTATCATGTTTATTTATCGAAATGGCAGAAATACGAGGGTTTAACTTTCTCTAGTAGGAACACAATTCGGAGAAAAACGGGGTTTTTTTTAATATCAATAATTGAGGACCCTAGATCTAAAAGGGGGTTAAGTCACAATCTTGTGAAATTGTAGTTAAGTATCAGTTTCTGCTACAAGGAGGATCTCTGCACCCTCTGTTAAAATGTTACAGTTAAGTCATGTGGTAAAGCTATGTAAGAGTCCATGGGAGGTACAACCCGAGTGGGTCAAGTCCACACAAGGACACAATGAAACCCAGTTTTTGCCATTTTTCTCAATGTGACTTAACACCCTTTTAGATCTAGGGTCCTCAATTTTAAACGAATTACGTTTTAATGAGAAAAAAAAGAAGATTTGAATACAAGTTTTGCCTACTTCCGCCCCCTCCGAACGGCGTGGAGTCTAACATGATTTAAATAGTATTTAAAAAGACTTGTTTGATTCTAAAACACGTGGAGTTGACACAGATAATCTTTACTAACTATTTAAGGTTGAATTAAGTTCTGCATACTTCCGCCGCCCCCCCCCCCCCCCCCACCCCCTCCTTTCTCCGTACGGCACAGGGGTCTAACATGCTCTAAAATGTAATACAAATTCATCTCCGATTTTAAGACATGTCCTCCGGCGCATGGCACAAACCACACGCCATGATCGAGGTCATCGATTCTCATACAAACGGCCGAAAAAATTGTCTATAAGGATTTATGTCAATAAAAGCCAACGGGTGAAAAGTCAATACACCGAATGGCCCAGCTCATGGCGTAGCGAATCTCTCATGTATGCTACACTAGATCTATGTATTTGGAAAAGCAACATATCAGTCGTGCTTAACAATTTCCCGACTTTTACTTAAATATCAGAGCACGAGGCATTCTCACAGGCTGTTGTGGTGAGAAACACTGGACAAGTAGCCTCTAAAATCAAGGAACTACTCGACTTTTTCAAGCAAACAACTGCAGTCATTTGACCCATGTTGTATTATCACCTCCTCTCGGTAGTGAATCGGTATAACATATTATTTAACTATATAAATATCTTACAATTCTTATCATCTATAATATAATACGGAGTTGACGATGTAATAACCCAGACAACATTACAATATTGGCCCAATATTTATGTTTTATTGGCCCAATATTGGTTTACAATATTAGCGCAATATTATTTGCTCATGGGCCCAAGCTTGGCCCAATATTGGCACTCGACAATGTGGGCCAAGCTTGGGCCAATATTGGGCCAATATTGGGCGATCTCGGAGAAATGTTAGGTAGGAAGAATTCTATCTTTATATTGTTTTATTTCCCCCAAAGAGGAGTGAGCGGACCCCGGGCCAACCCGTGGCCAGGACCAATTTGGCCAAGGGCAAGCCTAGGACAAGGGAACAAATCTTCAAGGAACAGGACAAGACACAAGATCCTAGCCAAAAGGCCGGGAAGCGATAACTCTTAACATCGGCCGCCTTTTTTAGACCACGTCATAATTTGAATATCAAATCAATGGTGTCATTTCCCGCCCCTGGTATATTGCGCCCATTATTGGACCAATATTGGTTGCCAACATGATGCCAATTGAAGAGCGCCAATGTAAAACCAATATTGGTCTAATATTGGTGACCAAGAGAGTGCCAATAGCGCCAATGCCATTGGCACTCACTTGGTCACCAATATTGGACCAATATTGGTTGCCAACATGATGCCAATTGAAGAGCGCCAATGTAAAACCAATATTATTCCAATATTGGTTGCCAACATGATGCCAATTGAAAATTACCAATGTCAAACAAATATTGGTCCAATATTGGTGACCAAGAGAGTGCCAATGCTAATATTGCCAATGGGAACCCAATATTTGTCAACAAGATAATGCCAATGCCAATATTGCCAATGTTGGGCCAATATTGTGCCAATATATGTATGTTGTCTGGGAATAATAATAATAATAATAATAATAATAATAATAATAATAATAATAATAATAATAATAATAATAATAATAATAACAATAATAATAATAATAATAATAATAATAATAATAATACATGTAGTGACAAGGCACATATCCACTCTAAATAAGAGCGCTCAAGGCAGAAACATACAAAATACGATATAAATAAAAAACGATAAACAACAACAATAAAAAATACCTAATTATTACAAAAAGTCTCAGACATGTATTTTCAACAGTTTTTTTTAGATTGTAACAGTTTTTGCAGTTTTTATATGGATAGGAAGTTCGTTCCAGAGACGAGGGGCTGCAATAGCAAAATATCTGTCTCCCCAAGAGCGCTTAGATATAGTTTCTTCAAGAAGTTGCGTTTGTCCAGAACGAAGAGTGCGAGTTGGCACATAGTTTGATAACAATTCAGATAAACATGATGTGTATGCTGTGTCACCTAAGGTGACATCACCATATTAATCCCTGGATTCCACATAATATTGATATAGGGATTACCATAGTGATGTTTGTCAGCTTAAGCAATTTGAATTGTTGCCCCCTCCCCCCTACCCCCTGTATAGAAATTATGCAAAAATGACCAATTTTATGCAATTTTGGGGATTTTGTTTTGGGGCCTGTAAATGAGCTACTTTTTCATGTTTTTATAACCCTAACCCCGCTAAATCCAACATAATCCAACAGATGCACCCATTCCCCAATTTCATTGCGCGATCACGCAAGGGTACATAAAGGCTCCACAAATAAGTTTGGAAGCGCTACCCCCGTAGTGTGATGCTCGATCACTAGGACTCCGGCCGGGGCGGCCCGGGTTCAATTCCCGGGGGCGGCACACACCATTCTTTTCTGTCCATATACTTGTCCCGTGTTTCCCCCTGTTAGCTTTATTGATACACACCCCCATACGGGTTTAGGGTAGTAAGGGGCTAAATTTCAATGGGGCATAACATCTAAGAAGGGTCAATTTCTTCAGACCTTGTCAGCATGGATATTTCATCAAGTACATTATATACGAGGGGCAGTCAGTAAATAATAAAAGTGATCATGGTATGGGATGCATGAGTGATTCTATTTAGGGGATAATGTGATCAATACAAAGTATGAACCTTTGTCTTTCAAACAATACAGTTTTGGATTTTTAAGTGTGAACTATGACGTCATAGCATTGTCTCAAAGTAATTACACTTGGGACACTGATAAATCAGTTATTTGGCGGGAAATTTGAATTGTTTTTATGAAACACGTGGTAAGAAGATTGCATAACATGACATCAGAAGCAGGTAAATCCCGATTTTTTTCCCCGCATAAATATGATACAAAAGACAATAACTTTAATCCCTGTGTAATTTGGAATGTGTAGTATAAGAGGAAAAAGTAAGGAGAAGCAATTGAATAAAAGGTATACAAATATCAGTATTTCAAATAGCTAATTTTCATTTAAAAATGCCCAGTCAGTGAATCACTAATAAATATTGCGGAAAATCAAACAATTTAGGAATCATTCAAGCAATTAACCAGTTTGGAAGATTCCATATGATAGTTAACTAATTATCTGAACTTATTCGCATGAAACCTGCAGAAAAAATGCGCATGCGCAGACGGCAGATAATTTTGAAACGGGCCCAAAATGGCTAAAATCATGAAATTTACGAAATAAAAGCTTACTGTGCCTTCAAATTCTAATCAGAAATAATGAAAAATGCTTAAATCAATGTGTAAACATATTGTGATAGTCAAAATGAAGATATACAGGAATGTATCAATCAAAGATGGCTGCCACAACCTCTCTTATTACTGTTATCTTTAAAGCTACTAGATATGTATTGTGTAAGTAATCGTCATATAATTTCAATGGTTTGAGGAAATTTTATGAAAAGCTCCTTTTGAAATCCCCACTATTATTGCTTTACATCCCACAACAATTTATTAAATTATAATCCCTTCATTGTTCTTTATCCTTTGTTGTTTTCTAAGGTATATTATTGCGGATTTTGCTAAATAAAAGCGTATTTGAGATGGTCCCTTCTTGTTCGTATTAAGGCATTCAGAACTAAAAAGAGTGTCAAACAGAGATAAGTGTGTATTCTAACTATGTGCCAAGTGTTATCTGTTTTTATGCTTGCATTGCCGAGATATACGTAAATGTATCAATCAACCCATATTCAACATATTACATATCCAGCCAAATAATTGACAGATTTCAGTCAGTGTCTGAAACCTATTGTGTTTATGTTAATGACGTTACATAACCAAAGGTATCTAACAATCCAAAAGTGTATCGTTTGAAAGACAAAGGTTAATACTTTGTATTGATCACATTATCCCCTCAATAGAATCACTCATGCATCCCATACCATGATAACTTTCATTATTTACTGACTGCCCCTCGTACTACACTAAAAAGAGCAAAATCAGACAACCTTCAAGTTCCACCCACTTACCGGTTTTTGTTAAACACAATTTTACTTAGGATAGTTATCCTAAACTATGGTCAATATTTCAACGTGAAGCTTTCTTCGATATTTCATCCCCAAAGCTGGAATTCAAGATAAATATACGACATCGATAGAAATGTCATTAAAATGTCATTAGTCGATATGACGTTAACTTATGATTAACAAAAGAGCAATATAAATCAAATCGGTACAAAATATTAATTTGTAAAATATTTTGATAAGTGGAATCTAACATAAATATTGAGTAGATATTACCATGGTAACCAGACCGAATATTGCTATAGAACGGCGTTTTGAGGATAGCGTTCATCTATATGTTATTAGCTCAAAATTTCATCAAGGTAATTGTTGTTTGTACAAATAATAATAGGGTTCTACCTAGCGGTATCTCATCTGCCTAGCGGGATTTCAAAATCTAGATTTAACGTGGTAAATAAAATAAAAAGCGGGCTATCGACCCTAACAAGTATATCATATTGTTGGACGGGGTGTTTAGAACAAAAAGTTTAATCACAAAATTGATCGTTAATCAATAGTGTTTGACCTATGACCTTTTGAAAATGATAAGTCGGCCCAAATAGGCCATTCTTGGCCATTTTCCACAAATTCGGCCAAATTCTACTTTTTCAAATATTGTAACTTGATGAGAATTGATAAATCATGTAATGTAACTGTACTTTACATTTCTGCAACTTTGTTTTTTAAATTTCGCACACCTGTAATCATTTTAATCTTTGACATACTATAAACGACTACATTAAATGATGATCAACGAATTGAATACACCAAGAACTGCCCTTGAATCAAGTATTATCAAGAAAGTTTATCAGTGTTTTCAAATATCAAACGTATAACATCTTCGAGATTTATCCGTAATGACGAGGTCTTAGACAAACAGTGCTGCATATGTTATGCCCGTTATAGCACAAACTAATAAGAATCTTGAATAGATATTTACGAATTTTGATGGAACCATGGTAACCAGTATCGAGCGTTGTTTTGGCGATAAATATCGTTGCCATAGCATTAGCTCGTCATATTAAATGATTGTTGTTTATACAAATAATATTAAATTATTGAAGGTTCTGAATCCGTATCGTTTTATTGTTATTACGTAAATACTCCACCCATCCCCATTTACGAAACTATTCATGCGCAATCGCTCTCTCTCCCTCTCTCTCATATCTCCAATGAATAAAACACTATCATACTGGTCTGCTCCTATTAAAGGGAAACGCAGTGATGTTGGAGGCTGCGGCCTCAATTATGATAAACACTGGGATTTGTATATTTTTACAATTGTATTACATGTATGAACTTACCAATTCAAATATTTAATCATTCAATAGCAGAAATAGTGGTATATTAGACCCAAAATGCCCCAAAATGTCTAAGAACTAGAAAGAATGTGAATTATTTCATATTCTATTCACATTTCAATACCGAGTCATGTTTTATTGACACTAAAAACTAATTTTCAAAATTAATTTTCAAAATTAATTTTACAATTTTGATTAAGTTTTTGCAGGTGGACCAGTTGCCCTTTACCCCATTTGGACCACTTACCCCAAAAAATGACTCAGCACTTTGTCGAGATGAAACATTATTCAAGCACGCCTGTGACGTTATAAATTTTACGCCAAAATGTTTTTAAACATACCACCATGTCATAATAATCAATAACTCCAAAACATTTCAGAAAAAAAGGCAAAACTGCATATTTGTTTTTAGCCATTACGCAGTTTTCTGTAGCCAGCGAGTATCTTTGAATTCGCAATTATAACGGCGTTCGCGTCCTACAAGTAGATGAGTGTCTTTAGATAAAATAAGAAATGGTATACTTTGTTATTTGCAAATCCATGAACTAATAACTCTACCAAATGAATACCCGTGATAATGATTTAATTTAAAGCATTTTTTAAATGATAATTTTGATCGCAAATCCAAACAACCAATGTCCCAAGTTAGCAACATGCGCCATTTTACGGTCGTTACAACCACAACCTATGGTTTTCATCATATTTCGGAAAGTTCCTGAGCACACTACAATATAGCACCCATCAAATGCAATATGCACTTAGCATCTTAAGATGACTGTACTGCATGTATATATTAACTGACGGATATCTATCAATCATATAAAGTACATTAAACATGATATAAATCCATCTTCATAAATCGCCCATACTATTTGTGAATTTTCAATCAGTCACTCAAGGAGGTGGCTTCAAAGATCTGGAGAATATCACATGTGCAAATACCCTAAGTTGCAAATGTTTTGGAATGTAGAAGGTAAGGATATATCTCAAGTTTCAACACAAGTCGTAGTGGTCAAAAGCAGTATGCCCATAAAATTGCAAAATCCTTCATTTCGGACCAGTTGTCGCATAGGACCAGTTGCCCCATATTCCCCTACATACAAGAGAGTAATAAACATAATGTAGATGGTTAATTAAGTGTTCATCCTTTCGAGGGTTCAGCACAACAATATATTTCTCCATAATTATTTTCAGTTTTGATATAAACGCAAAACAAGAAAAAATGAATTCCAATACGGTATTACCTCAGACTTAAGAGTTGCGATAATGTTACTACAACAAAGTAGGCCTATGTCTCAGAGATTATTTTAGCATACCAACATTTCAATTTCCAAAAAATGGGGTTAAGATATTGTTGCGCGATGATCCCTCACTGAAAACCAAATCCGAGTCAACTGGCTCATCCAACCGGGTCTGGTGACATTGACTAACTGAAATGGGTCACTTAGACTCATCAACATGAGTCCAAGTGATATTAGTCTCAGGTAATATAAAGGGTTCAACAAAAGAAAGTATACCACTTTGTTTATGTCATTTTGAGTAACTTTCAATTTGTTTTTGTCAAAACAGGCTAGATAGGCATTTAGATGAATCTTTTAGGCATAATTTGATACCAAATTTTCCCCCTAACAACAAAGATAAACCATGATTAGCACCATTTAAAGGAAAATATCCCATTTTTAAAAGTCGCATTTCCAATACACAGCACGAGAAGAAAGGGCCAATTGTTAACACACACATATGCCGTATTTATCCCGTACTGATCACCGCGCATATCCCTCAATGCGCGGGCTAATTCAAATGTAAACTGATGCATGGGTGAAGGATTTGAATGTAAAGGAATGTTATGGATGGGTAGAACATGGACAGATTAACCAAATCTTCTCGTGCTGTGTATTGGAAATGCGACTTTTGAAAATGGGATATTTTCCTTTAAATGGTGCTAATCATGGTTTATCTTTGTTGTTAGGGGACAAATTTGGTATCAAATTATGTCTAAAAGATTCATCTAAATGCCTATCTAGCCTGTTTGGTCAATAACAAATTGAAAATTACTCAGAATGACATAAACAAAGTGGTATACTTTCTTTTGTTGAACCCTTTAGATAGCAACCGCCGAAAGGTCATATCTTAGTGCCAAATGTGTTTGGTGTTATCTTCAGTAGATAGCAATCGCAGTATCAGTCATATCCAAATGCAAAATGTGTTTGGTGCTATCTTCAGTATAGATAGCAACCGCCGAATAGTCAAACGTATAAAGCCAAATGTGTTCGGTGCTATCTTCTGTAGATAGCGACCGCCGAAAAGTCATTTCTTAAAGTTGGATTGGGCTATACTGAGGGCCAACAAAAATTGTTATTTTTCTTAGGGAATAGGTTTTTTTAAATTCCATTTAACCTATCTCAATATGAATTTATTTTAAATTCAGTCAGGGTCCGAAAAAAAAGTGTGCAGTGCCCTTTTATGTCACCGTACCTTATTTTTTATGGCGGTAGTGGTTTGAGTACATTATTTTGAGCTTGCTTCATATTACTTATTTTCTGGCACGTTACTGTGATCTTGGTGTCTAAATAAATGTTAATGATGAACCAACTGCCTATATGAAAGTTACATGAAAATTGGACATTACGTTTTGACATATCGTGTCAAAATTGACCATGAGAGCGCTTTTCAAGTTTTTTCGCAAGTTTTCATCCATTCGCTATTTAAAGGTTTCCAGCTACGCAGATGATCACAAGTTCGACCAGCTGAAGAAATTTTCAACTTAGCTAGTTTGAGCTAATTTACATTTATTTAGACAACAAAATCACACAACATGCCACAAAATGAGTATTATGAAGGATTTTGTACTCAAGTCGTCAAATCCATTCCTCCACAAAGATCAGTTATGGTAACACGAGAGAGGAGGCTGCACACCTTGGTCTCGGACCCTGACTAAAAATATTGTTATGTTGAGATAAGTCAAATGGAATACAAATTAACCGTTCCCTAAACTACAAAAAGGACCCATTTAAATTTATAGCCCACTTCTAGTAAAAGCAAAAATTGTTTGTTGCTAAATATCTTTTGTTGATAGCGACGGGTGCGTCAGGGTCGAGGTGGCGAAGTCGGTTAGAGCGTCGTAACTGCTGCACACCGTAGTTCTGTTGGTGGATCGTTTGAGCGTGAGTTCAATATGATACACCAACACAGCCTCGTCCCCATGCCTCCTTCAGTCCGTGCATACTGAAGAAGGCATGTACATAGGCGCACCGTGGTTCGGAAGTCACATAGAAATGCTGGTCCCATGTATCGGAAGAGATGTCCCCGAGCACGTTAAAAGGTCACAGACTCCTTCGTAAAGAGTAGGGGATCATCCCGGTCTGTGTCTGTACGCTCATGTTTGTATCCCTAGGTTCCAGGGATACATTGTGCGAGTATGCTCAATAAGCGGTTTATGCACAGTATAGGTAGATGATGATGATGATGAGGGGCACACGTGTGCGTCAGGGGTATGCGACTCAACTTGCCGATCTCAAATCTGAAGCTACTTTGAGTTTAATTTGGCTTTTTGTGGTCTAATTAGGTATAGACTTATTGAAGTTTACACAGAATTGTTGGCAAATTCCCAAAAAAATTGTGCGGTTTTGAAAGTTATGATAAAACGTACGTGCTGGGCGGTTTTTACAAGCCCTGAAATATCTGATACTTCACGTTTCATTTTTAGGTCGTCCGTAGGAGAGAGACCTTATGGCTGCATGCCTGCATCCTTAATCTGTCATATGCCATGTGTCTGTCTGTGTCAACAATAATTAATACACACTTTTTGTTTTATCCATTTCTTTTCCATACAATGACCAATTGTAACCTACCTTGGGTCATAGATGCAGCATGGAAACCTCCATATGTTAATGAGATCAAAGGTTAAATAACAAGGTCAAAGGTCATCTGAGGTCAAGATGTAAAATTGGCTGCATATGTAAAATTGATTACATTTGTCCATTTCTTTTCCATACAATGACCAATTGCAACCATTATTATGCATTGAGAATCTTCCAACCTATTCTTTCAATGCAATTGTAGACACCTATTATTCTGCACATTGTGTCAGCTGGAGCGATATTGGTCGACCAATATTTCTCACACTCGGAGGTCTCTTTAACACTCTTTAGCCGATCGTATGTGTAGCAGCCACAAAATGCAGTAGAGACTTTTTTTTGTTTTGATTTTTTTGATTTTTTTTTGTGAAATATTTTGAAGATTTTTTTGGATTTTTTTGTTGTTGTTAAATTGCAAGTTTTGTGAGAAATTTTTGGGATTTTGTTTTTAAAAAATGAGAATTTTTAGGGAAGAAAAAAATGTTTGTATTTAAAAACAAAAATGTTATTGATATTTTTACAATATTATGGTGATTTTTTTTGATTTTTTGTTTGTTTTTGATTTTTGATTTTTGATTGGTCAAGTCAGATTCTCAAAACATAATAATGATAAAATTTGATGTTTTTTTCGCATGATACACAAATATATTGGTCGAGCTATGAGTTTTAAAAATATTGTGCTCGACTGCGTCTCGCACAATATATTTTAAAACTCCTAGCTCGTCCAATATATTTGTGTATCACGCTCAATCCATCATACTGTTTTACAGTATAATAGTCTCAGATTTTAGGGTAACAAGTAATCATGGTAACTGTCACTGATATAACACACTCGCTGAAAATAGATTTCTTTGCATCCTAAAAGTTATATTTAATTGTTGATTTGATTAATTGATTGATTGATTAATTGATTGATTGATTGATTGATTGATTGATTGATTGATTGATTGATTGATTGATTGATTGATTGATTGATTGATTGATTGATTGATTGATTGATTGATTGATTGATTGATTGATTGATTGATTGATTGATTGATTGATCACCGATAACAAGACTGTTTGGAAAACTTCACGGCTAACGAGACTTACTGGGAGTGTGAAATATACTCCGGTAGATAAAATATAGATTTATCTATCTTTTTATGCAATGAAATTATTGTAAATATTAACTTCTAGTGGCCCACAATCTGACGCCACGCCTTAAT
Source organism: Ophiura sarsii (assembly GCA_035610835.1). Lineage (NCBI taxonomy): Eukaryota > Metazoa > Echinodermata > Ophiuroidea > Amphilepidida > Ophiuridae > Ophiura > Ophiura sarsii. The sequence goes on along the minus strand of CM069445.1, from coordinate 22,177,558 downwards.
TTTAGTTGTAATAACATTCTCACTTTTGAAGGTAATCAAAAAACATTGATACAGTCCAACCCAAATGTTTAATTTACCAAATTAAACGGCTTTGTGTAGCACAGACAAAATGTAGGCAACATATTATTTTGGTTTTCGGGTTCACTTTATTATCCTATACAGTGCACTAATATTGAATGCCTGATTACTACTAAAAAATGTCATACTTAAAACTACCACGAGAACTAATGTACTGGCACCGACATATTGTATTGACGTCCAGGGTTCATCATTACTGTACACTATAAAGACTGGCAACTGTGAGAAACCATCGTCAACGACTTCATATTTGGGGTACAACGCATCAATTGTGTGCACATTAAAACTATTTACATGTGTTAAGAACTCTATATCCTATAAACTGATAGACTGGTAATGTTATGAAACACATAAATCCGTTTATAAATTAGGTACGTAACAAATACCGTTAAAATACAGGTAACCTCAGCAAGGAAGGGATATCAGCTATCTAGAATCTCAACTGGGAGATTAATCGCCATTTAATACGTTTAATAATTGTATCACAACTAGTAAATAGTGGGATCCCCTATCAAAGTTTATAATATCACTAAAACGATTATGTAATCACCTGCTGTAACGAAGAGAACCGTTTTATTTGAGTGAGAAGAATCGCCTCTGGAAATAAATCTTCAGTTATACGTAATAAAAGTACAAGTTCAGTTCAATATTTATTGGATATTTATATTGGTTAGCCACTAGATAAACGAGTCGCTTATTAGACATGCCCAGTGTCAGACAATATTTATTGGATATTTATATTGGTGTTGGGTAGCCACTAGATAAACGTGTCGCTTTTAGACATGCCCAGGTAAGCTTGACACGCTCTGTAAAATCATTGGATGACAACAGTCACCTGACTTGTGTTTTTTGTACCAGTTTTGGGCAACGTCACTATATGTCAAAGAGGTGCGCTAAAATATTCAGTACAATTTCAATCTCACTTGTACACATGAACTGATTCTGGAATACTGTTGATTTAACATACGGTATCCTACTTCACTCGTCTGTCAAGCAATAGTAACTGTATTTGAAGGCTGATTACAAGATCTAGTATATAATCAGTGATAATGCTGTATAATGTTCAATGACATTTTGCCAATAACCAGATTGACTAACCATAGATGAAGGCATTTGAACCAGATTAAGTACATGAGAATTTACTAACTATTGTCGAAAATTCTCTACTCTCTACACAATGTGCCAATAATCATCAGACTTATATAGTATGATTGACTTTCAACCTGATAGATGAAATTTTGAACGAGATTCAGTACTGTGGTATTAATTGTTTATTATTCCATATAATGTTTGCTATTATAACCAGCCTATTCAACAGTATTGACTACAAACTGCAGAATTCATTTATCGGTATTTACAACTTATTGCCATTTACCAATACTCAGACCTATGATCACCTGTTCCTGGATCGACTACAAACTGCCATATGACATTTGAACCACATCCAGACGTCAGTATTGACTACTTATTCCTGGGTGAAACTTGTCAACAACCAGACTACAAAAATTGGTAAATTGGAAAACTGGTCAATCTCATTTGAAAACACTGGATACCATTGATAATCAGATCCAGTTTTCCACTACCAATTACATAACCAAGGACAACACCTATTGCATATTACAAGCTTGCATTATATGACGATGTGCACTATTAAGGTAACCTGAGCATAACTAAATAAGTGCAAGTACATATAATCAAAACAATAAACAATGCATCTCTTCGAATTTCTTAAAAACCAACCATTCATCGCATCCGCATCCTGTCCATTTCCCACATGGCAGTCTCTCGTCTGAAACTCCGCGTTTTAATCTTCACAATTTTCTCCCTTTACTATTATCATGTCGCATCACAAATCGCTGTGTCAGCTGCACTCATTGCGCAGCCTCTGTGGAATACAACTCAGAACATCTCCCAACCTTGCGCCATGGATGACAGCGAAGACGGAATGGTGCGTTTTCATGGAAATGCCAGACAGACGTGCAGTCTACAGATATCGCTCCTTAATAGATCAGCCGTTTGGATTCAAACTTGGGCTGGAAACCCTGATGGCTATTCCTTGTATATAGAACACAACCCTGATACTATTCTCTGTCCTGAAGCATATGGGGTTATACAAGTCAATAGCGGCTATGAGTGCAGCATTGCATTGCAACCTCCTGAGCTCCGGATTAATCTGCGAGGTAATACCAGTGTGTTGATCAGTGAAGTTCCAGTAAAGAATGCAACACAGCAAGACGAATGCCCACCAGTGGGTATAGTAAACGAAGGGACTCAAGTAAGTCCAACCACATCCCGATGTAGTGTGGAAGGGTATAATAGAACAATTTCATGTGAAGATCAGTCCAGTACACAGTGTAACATATTGTTATATGCGTATGATTGTAATGCTACCGTAGCTGACAGGGAAATATTATTTCAATGCAAAGATTACAATAGAAACTATTACCATGAAAAAACACTCGTCTTGTATAATACCAACGTTGAAGATTTGGATTTAAATATTGGTAATATTCACCTAATTAAAGCAAATGCCTTTTATAGTATAAGGTCGGTAAAATCAATAAATCTAGTTGGTAATGCCTTGGTGATAATTGAAGTTGGAGTATTTGCTGGTTTAAAGAAGCTTAAATTCATATATCTCGGTTACAATGCTTTGCGAACGTTGCCAGTAGGAGTGTTTCAAGATCTAGGTAGTCTACTTACTCTATCCTTGGCGGGAAATGAAATGGTTGTTTTACAAACAGGGGTGTTTATCGGGTTGAAAAGTTTAACCACTTTGGATTTGGGCGGTAACAAACTGCAGATTCTAGGTCCTAACTTGCTACATGATATGGTCAGTTTAAAGGAAATTTACCTGTATTACAATCAATTGTCATATTTACATATGGAAACATTTCAAGGTTTGTCAAATTTGAAAACGATTGATATGTACTCTAACACTCTCAACGCTTTGCATCCTCAATTGTTCCATGATTTGCAATATTTAAATTACATAGATTTGTATGGAAATGGTCTTCAGGGAGTTCATATTAACTTATTTCGGGGTTTGCACGAGTTGACAACGCTCTATTTAAACAAAAATGCTCTCAGTGATTTAGAATCTGACATATTTCGTGATTTGGGTAATCTAAAAGCATTATCACTGGCAGACAATCATTTGAAACGTTTAGAATCTGATCTGCTTAAATATCAATCAAAGCTACATTCCTTGATTTATCAGGAAACGAGTTAATGCGAGTCCCAGATATCAAGAATCTTTCTCATATAACCCTAACCCTACTACGTCTCACAGTCACCTCACAGCCAGCACCACTTGGCTTGCGCGCGCACCAGTTCTATCTCCTGTAGCACTAAAACTACGGGTATATATGGTCTCCGATTTTTTAGCCTGTGAAGCCCTCCCCCCGTGGCTGAGTGGTAGTATATCTCGCCTGTCACGCGGCCGACCCGGGTTCAATTCCCGGGGCCGGCGGACATAATTTTTCCCATTTTTTATTTAACCCCCTTCCCCTGTTCTTCGTTCCATCCCCACTGCCACGTTCTAGGGTTAGGGTTAAGCTTTCTGAACCTCAAAGATAACGAGCTCATACGAGTAGCAAAAGAAAACTTTGAAAGTCTCGCAGATGGTGTTGAGTTGTATGCTAGTCAGCAAGAAATTTGTGAATGTTTTGTGCCTGTCGGTGTTTTGTGTAATGCAGCCGATCCAAGATCATCGTACCTTACTTGTGACAGATTATTGTCGGACAGGGTTTTAATGGTTCTTATGTGGTTTATAGGGTTTAATGCTATTTGTGGAAATCTGTTTGTCTTGATTTGGAGGAACACTGAAGAGAAACAAAGTGCTGTTCAGTCTCGGCTTCTTGCCAATTTGGCTATGTCTGATTTAGTAATGGGTGTTTACATGATAACTCTTGCATCTGTTGATAATTATTATGGTAATGATTTCCCTATGCAAGGTGAAATCTGGAGGACAGGTATTACCTGTAGAGTTGCTGGAGCACTAGCCATAGTGTCCAGTGAAGCATCTGTTTTCTTTGTTACAATAGTTGTTATTGATGCGTATATTTCAATTGTTGCCGATGGAAAATGCAGTTGATGTGTCTGTGTTCAGTCACGCACGCAAGTCCCGTGATTCAGTATGTAGGACTACCGGTTGCCGTACATGTTGTATAGTTTCAAGGCTAGTATTATAGGGCAAATAATATTATTAGCGCCGGGTATAGAGGCCGTCAGGCCGTGTGTCTTTGTGGTTGAGAGTTATAGTTCCCGGCAACAATACCGCTGCAGAATTGCAGAGACCTCTTCAATACAAGCTTCTCCTGCATCTTATTTTACCAAATGTCAGTAAATGTGTTGATTTTTTACATAACAATTATGTTTTACCGAACATCAGAAATATGTTAAATTGTCCACAAGAGTTGTGTATTGTTTACACAGTTTCCTAGTAAAATGTTGATTTTACATAAATAATTAGTAAAATTTTACATAATAACTAAGTGAATTATTATTATGTTTTTATATATAACTGAACATAATTGTAATGTGTTTTTTACATAACAATTATGAAATTCTATCAAATGAACACAAGAAATGTGTAAAATCGTTTAATTTTACATAAATAATTTGTAAAAAATTACATAACAATGACATGTTAATGTTTACATAACAATCATGCTCTTATTGTTTTACATAAGTTGTTGGTAAATTATTTGCATAACTTATATGTTAATTTTCTTACACATTAATTTAGTAATATTTTACATAACTAGCAAGTTAAATTTTACATAACACATGTTATGTAAACTTTTACATAGAAATGATAGGGTTCTGTGCGAACACAGGAAATATGTTAAATTTTACACAAGCTGTGTAAACTTTTTTCTTAGTGTAGTAAAAGCTTACCTGATAGTTTGATATATTTTTAGTTATGTTGTCTGAAAATTCGTAAAATTCCTTCAACAAATTTGAACTTCTAGAAAACATCGATTTAGTAAAAATATTGACATTTTTCACCATTTAAAGCTAAATGTTCTCGGAATACACGGGCGTGTGACATAAAAGGCGAGTATACTATTATGAACAATCAAAATAAACTATCAGATTCAATTTAAATTGTTACAATGTGAAGAAATTGGAAGAAAACTGAAATTTAAATGATCGTAAGATTGGCCTTTGTTTACATTTTTAGGCATTGTTTTGCGCTCTTATGTTTTTCGCGTCTTCGTCGCGGATATTAAGCGGCGCGTCTATTATTACGCACGGGAAGATTCAGCGCGCGACGCAATGATCGAACAGCTGTCGCAAAATTTGAAAAGCGCGGAACTCCGCTTAATTTCCCGCCAAATAACCATGCGCCTTGTCCTGACTCAAACTTACCAAAACAACAATTTTAAATCACCCAAAAGAATGGGAAATAATCGCTTCCGATTATTAACCTATGATGGTAATGATAGAATACATATAAAAGTATAAAATAATAGAGAAATATGAAATTCAATTTTTGAAACAAGTGCCGGGTTGACACTGCCCTTAAGTTAAACAAATGTTCTACAGTGCAACAGAGCATAAATTACCAAAAGTGCATGTTATTAAAATTACGCTCTAATTCAAAAAGTAACATATGTACGACAAGGAGACAATATTATATTATAGAATACAGCTTGGTGATTTAATGTCATAGAAAGAATAAAAAGTTTTACCTTATTTGCATATAATTAGCATGTTATAAAGAAATACATTACAATTTTGCTTTTTGTAATTTCCAGCAAAAACTATACATGCTATTAACACCAAATTTACAGGAAATGAAGTCATTGTCCACAATTCTGTCTGAGAAAAAGTTTATATTTATCTTAACTTTATAAAAAAAGCCCAAATCTGTCTTAATTAAGCTTAATTAATGACCAAATTCGTTGAAATTATTAAGTAGTACTGTCTATCCAAACCAGACTTGTAAGGTATCAAATTAAAGGTAAAGATGTGTTTAAAACAATGGTCTGAGCAGATAATTAAATATCCCGCTAGCATTTAGAATATTTTCCTCCAAACATTTGGTATATTTTTAAAAAACACAAATAGTATTTTTTGTATTTTTCTCATGAATTAAACATGCAGTAAACACTAAAATCACCGAGAAAGATGTTTATGGTTAGCCACACAAATCTGTCAAGCCATTCGTCAACATGTTTGCTGTGTAATTGATGTACGCGCGTAATTAATCAATTAATTAGGCGTTTAATTGGAACAATTTTGAACCACTTTTTATGCCCAATTAAGTTATGTAAGGTTTCAAATTAGTCCTTAAATTATGCTTAATAAAATGGTCAAGCCTCATTTCTCAATTACATTAAGTTTGCAACATTTTCTTACAATAACAATATATTTCAAACAACTGTGCACAGACTTGGCAAAAGTCTATTAATAGTTGTCCAGCCATGCACACAAACAATGGAAGGAATTTCAAGGCCATTCCGCTAAGGGACTAATGCTTTGAAATTCGCGCTACAAGAAACTTGAAGGGCCATTAATCAGTGTGCAGTCAAGGGTTTTAAGCATAATGGTGTATGTTATGCTTTAGGTGACCGTATGATGACATGCAAGCCTGTACAAACAGGTACCATGATAAAGGCCTGCACTAAGTCTAGATAATAATAAAAGTTTAAATAGTCAAGGCCGTGAAAGCAAGTAGCCAGTAGCTGGTGGGATTAGCGTGTATGGATAATCAAGTATGGGCCAATCCGAAATCAGGTTTAATAAGAAATGTAACATTGCTGATAATCATATAAGGACACAAAAGAGTATTTTAAAACAAAGATGTTTTGATTATATATGATTGATACACATACTTAGGATTGCAATTGTCATGATTGTAATGTACAACACTCAGGAGGCACTATATTTATAATTCAATATTTGGTAATTTATGCACTGTAGAATTGAGTTTGCTATGTGTTCAAAGTCAAGTTAAACGTGTGTCTATGAGAATACGGCCCAATATTTTCACATATAATAAAGATCCGGGTATAAAATGTACATAAATGCTGTGCAGCATGGGTTCGTGCTACTTAATATAATGAGAATGCCTATTGCCTATATGCTAGGCCGGGTGTCTAGGGGATGACTCATCATTCATGTCTGTACGTATATTCGCTCTGGTCTAAGCACCATTGAGCACTTTTTGACAAGAGTTTTGCCAAATTCCCCGTAATAAATGTTGTTCTTGTGTTAATACTTTTCCAATCGAAGAACACATCAATCTGGGAAACCCTGGGCTAATGAAAGATTCACAGATATTCGTATTTCAAAGGTTCAACGACGATAAACCCACCACACCAGTGTCGTCGCGAGGATGAATGGTAGATTTTCGGCGCCCACTGACGAAATCTCATTGAAATCAATTTCGAGATTTTGGGGGATCTTGGCTCAAAATTAAAAGGTCTAAAAAACTTTTAAAAATCAATTCAAACTATAAAAAAAAGAATGGGCCTTTTTCTCGTACTAAACACAGTTTTAGCTTAAAACCGTGTCTAATTAAACTCGTGTCTAAATTAAACGCGTGTTTATCTTTTAAACGACGTGTTTAACCAAACCCGATTTTGAACTCCGCAAATCTCGTCTCCAGAG
>CM069445.1:21871380-22169757 GCA_035610835.1 Ophiura sarsii | reverse complement strand
CTGTGAAAATGCCTCGTGCTCTGAAATTTAAGTAAAGTCGGGATATTGTTAAGCACGACTGATGTTGCTTTTCCAAATACATAGATCTAGTGTAGCATACACGTTGGTTTGACGTTGTTGTTGAAACGTTGGGCCAACATTGGTTAAATACATAAATCTATATTGCATTAACATTGTGCCAACGTTATGCCAACGTTGGGACATTATAGGCCTGTTATAGGGGTAATGTAGTCCGTTGAGAAGTCCCACTCGCCCCAGGGGAGGGAGCAGTGGCGTACCTCAGGGGAGGGGGGGGGGGGCAGGGGGAAAATGCCCTCCCCTGACGAAAAAAACCCCATTTGTGCCCCCGCCTCCCACCCCTCTAAAAAATAAAAAAGGGGAAAAAAAGAAAAAATGGTAAAAAAATGATAAAAGACCGAGATTGCGTGCGGGAGCACTGGTTATGTGTTGGTATATTCAGCCCAAATATGTACTGTGCGATTTTGTTTGACCGTGCGAAGTTTTTTGACCTCAACCCCCCCCCACCCCCCCCCCCCCCCCCCACACACACTTACGTGAAAATCACGAGTTGGTGACTGAAAAAGAAATTGGGGCAACCTTTTACGAAAATTTCAGAAATCTTGCCCCCCCTGAAAAAAATCCTAGCTACGCCACTGGGAGGGAGCCCTACCAGCGAGAATCGCCGCGCCCGAGCTAATGGGATTTTAAAAGTTATTAGTATTATATGTCACCCGAGATGACTTCAGCACATTATACTCTGGATTTCAAAATTTCGCGGGTGTCACCTAAGGCGAAATCAGCAAAAAGAATTGAATGAAAGTATTTGACTGCAGAATGTTACAGATTTTGTAAGCTGACCCCTTGTTCACCATTGCAATGGAATTTACACAGATAAGACAATAAAAGATGACTGTAATTTTAGCGTGCTAATGTGCTTCGTTGCTACGCCAGTATCACAATCAATTACAGATACATGCATGTTGAACACTCACTCCATTTCGTCATGCCACGTGTCTTTACTGTGGCGGACCTGTCAAGTAGGGTCGGTCGTCGGTTTTGAATTTTTAACCTTAAATGTCACGCAATTCTGCAAAAATCGGGAATTTTGTTAAAAATTTGTGAATACAAATTTTCGACATATTTTCGGCCAAAAACGGCTGATTTTACATGATCCGAGAAAAAATAGTCGAAAAAATAAATATCTTGAAAATCGCAAAAAGTGGGTCGGTCGGGCCAGTAAAATAGACTGTTTTCCTCACCTTACTTTCATTTTTTCGTACACAAACATCAACATCTTTTTTGTTGTTGTACCAATGTACCTATTTTTTGTACCAATGTACCCTTTTTTGGTACCAATGTACCTTTTTTTTGTACCAATGTACCTTTTTTGGTACCAATGTACCTTTTTTGGTACTAATGTACCTTTTTTGTGAAAACGCCCCCACCCATCCCATTTCCCGAAAAACGGCCCATTTCCCATTGTGTAAAGCGTTTTTTCGGGCCGTTTTGGACTAAAACATGTCCTAACCCCCCCCCCCCCCCCCCCCTTGGGGGCAACCTTTTACGATTTTTTGGGTACCAATGATACCTTTTCCAAAAAATACGCCCCCCTAAAAAAATCCTGCTTACGGGCCTGACTGCACACACCAACCTCAAAGGGCCGTTTCAAAAGTGCACAATTTTGTATTCACCCTGTACAGTACCAACTATTTTTTATAACTATTGCATCTGCGACATGAAGATGGCGTACAGTTGACCTGAATTGTTACATCGTAACCACACAAATAACATCAGTCAAAACAAAATTGTGTGTATTAGTATTTTATTGTGCATTTAAATATCACTAAATCTATATCAATATAATAACGGGAAAAAGAAATGTTAAGGATACTTGATAACAAATATATACAAATAAGGTTCTTTTTTAATAATATTTACAATATTGATGCATGGTTATACTATTTATAATATGGTCAGCGGTGTATATTATGTTGACTTATACTGTGTTTTAATTTTGGACACATAGCTTCGTTAATATTTAAGTCAATCTTCACATGTAATATCTCAAATTGAAGGGAAGAATTTTTCTTCACAATTCTATAAATTAATATTTTGACGCTGGAATTATAGTTTGCGTGCAATTTTGCAATAAAGCTTGCCACAGATGCTATGAATCACAAAAAATAAAAAAATTGGTTAATTAGTTAGTAGATCATTGATTTTTCATGGATTGTACAAAAAACTATTTATTAGAGTTCCGACAAATAACAACATTTTAATGCATTAGCAGTTTTTAGATTTGAAAACTAAAATTGACTTTTTTTTGCATATCCTCTACATCGAATGCAATAAAACATATCTAGGTTTACCGTACTTTTAATTAAAATACATTGAGTGTGCGTTAGTTACTGCCTATTTTAAATATGTACACAACAATTACCCGGAGACATAATTGTTCGAATTGTTTTATGTTTTCTTGCAATTTTTTTTGGAGTGATGCCTAGCTGTTACCATTCTGTTACTACGGCATTCCAGTCAGATGAAGAGAACAATCCACAATAAGTCAATTCATATATTATGGATATGTAATATGAATACTATCTCAGCATTCATACACGATATGGGTAAGTAAGGGTTAAATGGGGATATATTTTTTTCTATATAAATTGGCGGAAAATAAATGCTTTTCTAGAAACAATCAAGTAAAACATATTGCACATTAAAGTTTAGATTCTTGGGTCGGATTACTGACAGTAGATACTGTTTGCATTTGGGGCGCCCTTGAACGTTTAGAGACTGCATGAGACCTACCAGCAGATTGTCTAGTTTTACGATACGTGCTAAATGCATGAGAAATTGTATACAAGTATGGGTTGATGGCAGAGTTGATTGGTAAGACAAATGTGACTGACCAAGCAAATACATAGATGGGGGCAATGTAACTACCTCTATCTGCACAAGAATCCCAAGTACGATAATTGGAAACCAACAACAAAAGTCTGTAGCCACTATTGCTGTCACTTTGACCGTCAGGCGCATTTGATCCCTCATTTCTTTGTTGACTCCAGCATTTCTTTGTGACTTTAACACAGCTCTTATGATTTCGATGTAACAACCAAAGATCACCAAATAACAAATGCAGTTCAGACCAAGAAACACCGCAGTGGAAAAATACATCCCATTCTTAAGACCCTGTGATTTAGATTGATAGGTATTTAAGAAGAAACAGAACATGGTACTTTCAGGGCAGATAAAATTGGCTGTTTTTTCTGTAGTGTAAGATTCCATTTTTGCTAATGGAAGGCCAATACAAACATGCGAATTGTCGTAAAAATCATCGTTTACTCCAGCTAATGCAGATGGAACAATACCTATTGCCAACGAAACAATCCAGATCAACACCGCCATGACCGTTGCTGATGTTCGTCGCAGTTTCAGCGTTGACAATGGATATTTCATATTCACGAATCTATCAATGCTGATCAATGTTACAAAGAAAACAGATGCTTCACTAGACACTATGGATAGTGCTCCAGCAACTCTACAAGTAATACCAGTCCTCCAGATTTCACCTTGCATAGGGAAATCATTACCATAATAATTATCAACAGATGCAAGAGTTATCATGTAAATACCCATTAGTAAATCAGACATAGCCAAATTGGCAAGAAGCCGAGACTGAACAGTGCTTTGTTTCTCTACAGTTTTCCTCCAAATCAAAACAAAAAGATTTCCACAAATAGCATTAAACCCTATAAACCACATAAGAACCATTAAAACCCTGTCCGACAATAATCTGTCACATGTAAGGTACGATGATCTTGGATCGGCTGCATTACACAAAACACCGACAGGCACATAACATTCACAAATTTCTTGCTGACTAGCATACAACTCAACACCATCTGCGAGACTTTCAAAGTTTTCTTTTGATACTCGTATGAGCTCGTTATTTTTGAGGTTCAGAAAGCTTAAACTAGAAAGATTCTTGATATCTGGGACTCGTATTAACTCGTTTCCTGATAAATCAAGGAATGTTAGCTTTGATTGATATTTAAGCAGATCAGATTCTAAACGTTTCAATTGATTGTCTGCCAGTGATAACGCTTTTAGATTACCCAAATCACGGAAAATGTCAGATTCTAAATAACTGAGATCATTTCTGTTTAAGTAGAGCGTTGTCAACTCGCGCAAACCCCGAAATAAATTAATATTAACTCTCTGAAGACCATTTCGATACAAATCTATGAAATTTAAATATTGCAAATCATGGAACAATTGAGGATGCAAAACGTTGAGAGTGTTAGAGTACATATCAATAGTTTTCAAATTTGACAAACCTTGAAATGTTTCCATATGTAAAAATGACAATTGATTGTAATACAGGTAAATTTCCTTTAAACTGACCATATCATGAAACAAGTCAGGACCTAAACTCTCCAGTTTGTTGATTCCAAAATCCAAAGTGGTTAGACTTTTCAACCCGTTAAACACCCCTGTGTGTAAAACAACCATTTCATTTCCCACCAAGTATAGAGTAAGTAGACTACCTAGATCTTGAAACACCCCTACTGGCAACGTTCGCAAATCATTTAAACTGAGAGATAAGAACATAAGCTTTTTTAAACCAGCAAATACTCCAACCTCAATTATCACCAAGGCATTACCATTTAGGTGTATTGATGTTACCGAACTTATACTATAAAAGGCATTTGCTTCAATTACTTGAATATGACTAAAACTCAAATCTAAAATTTCAATGTTAGTATTATACAAGACAAGTATTTTTTTGCTGTAATAGTTTTCATTGTCATCTTTGCATTGAAATAACACTTCCCTGTCAGCTACAGTAGCATTGCATGGAAAGTAAATGATACAGTGCTTATTTGCCTGATCTTGACATGAAATTGTTTTATCATACCCTTCCACACTACATCGGGATGTGGTTGGACTTACTTGAGTCCCTTCATTTACTATACCCACTGGTGGGCATGCGTCTTGCTGTGTTGCATTCTCTACTGGAACTTCACTGATCAGCACACTGGTGTTACCTCGCAGATTAATCCGGAGTTCAGGAGGTTGCAATGCAATGCTGCACTCATAGCCGCTATTGACTTGTATAACCCCATATGCTTCAGGACAGAGAATAGTATCAGGGGTGTATTCTATATACAAGGAATAGCTATCAGGGTTCCCAGCCCAAGTTTGAATCCAAACGGCTGATCTATTGAGGAGCGATATCTGTAGACTGCACGTCTGTCTGGCATTTCCATGAAAACGCACCATTCCGTCTTCGCTGTCATCTATGGCGCACGGTTGGGAGATGTTCTGAGTGGTATTCCACAGAGGCTGCGCAATAAGTGCAGCTGACACAACGATTTGTGGTGCGACATGATAATAGTAAAGGGAGAAAATTGTGAAGATTAAAACGCGGAGTTTCAGACGAGAGACTGCCATATGGGAAATGGACAGGATGCGGATGCGATGAATGGTTGGTTTCTAAGAAATTCGAAGAGATGCACTGTTTATTGTTTTGATTATAATGTACTTGCACGTATTTAGTTATGCTCAGGTTACCTTAATAGTTCACATCGTCATATAATGCAAGCTTGTAATATGCAATAGGTGTTGTCCTTGGTTATGTAATTGGTAGTGGAAAACTGGATCTGATTATCAATGGTATCCAGTACGTTCACATGAGATTTACCAGTTTGCCAGTTTACCAATTATTGTAGTCTGGTTGGTGACAAGTTTCATCCAGGAATAAGTAGTCAATACTGAAGTCTGGATGTGGTTCACATGTCATATGGCAGTTTGTAGTCGCTACAGGAACAGGTGAATAGGTCTGAGTATTGGTAAATGGCAATATGTTGTAAATACCGATAAATGAATTCTGCAGTAGTTTGTAGTCAATACTGTTGAATAGGCTGGTTAATAGCAAACATCATATGGAATAATATGCAATTAATACCACAGTACTGAATCTCGTTCAAAATTTCATCTATCAGGTTGGAAGTCAATCATACTATATAAGTCTGATGATTATTGGCACATTGTGTAGAGAGTAGAGAATTTTCGACAATAGTTAGTAAATTCTCATGTACTTAATCTGGTTCAAATGCCTTCATCTATGGTTAGTCAATCTGGTTATTGGCAAAATGTCATTGAATATTATACAGCATTATCACTGATTATACTAGATCTTGTAATTAGCCTTCAAATACAGTTAGTATTGCTTGACAGACGAGTGATGTAGGATAAATCAACAGTATTCCCGAATCAGTTGATGTGTACAAGTGAGGTTGAAATTGTACTGAATATTTTATACACTGAGTAATAGCGCACCTCTTTGAAATATAGTGACGTTGCTCAAAACTGGTACAAAAAACAAGTCAGGTGACTTATGTCATCCAATGATTTTACAGAGCGTGTCAAGCTTACCTGGGCATGTCTAATAAGTGACACGTTTATCTAGTGGCTACCCAACACCAATATAAGTATCCAATAAATATTGTCTGACACTGGACATGTCTAATAAGCGACACGTTTATCTAGTGGCTAACCAATATAAATATCCAATAAATATTGAACTGAACTTGTACTTTTATAATATAACGTACTAGGCGGTCACCCGGGTTTGGCGGTTCTCGGGTTTGTAGCTACTTCCCTGGATGGATGGGGATTGTGGATGATTAATTACTGCACTTTTGCTGTTCCACCACACTTACAATCGACAGAACTTAAAAATGCGGCCCTAGATGACCTTTGACCCCGTACGACCAAAGAAAAGCAAAGGCGTTTTATTTTTTCCACGCTCGACTCGCATTCGGGCTTCCCGTCCCCGAGTTTAAGCCCGATCGGACAAACTTTGAAAATTCGACCCCTAGACGACCTTTGACCCCGGAAGACCCGACAAACGCCAACCCGTTTTATTTTCGCCACGCTCGCCTTGCATCGAGCATTGTGATCACCGAGTTTAAGCACGATCCGACCAACTTCAAAAGGTTGACCCCTAGATGACCTTTGACCTCGTATGCTCTAGCGAATGCAAACTTGCTCTTGCGGGGACCGAGCCGCATCCACCCACCGAGTCTGAACGCCGCCCGACCCCGGGAAGGCGACGAAAAAGCGCACACAGACAGACAAACAGACAGACAGACAGACAGACAGAGAGTAGCGTATTATTATATAGATAACTGAAGATTTATTTCCAGAGGCCATTCTTCTCTCTCAAATAAAACGGTTCTCTTTCGTTACAGCAGGTGATTAAATACATAATCGTTTTAGTGATATTATAAACTTTGATAGGGGATCCCACTATTTACTAGTTGTGATACATTTGTTAAACGTATTAAATGGCGATTAATCTCCCAGTTGAGATTCTAGATAGCTGATATCCCTTCCTTGCTGAGGTTACCTGTATTTTAACGGTATTTGTTACGTACCTAATTTATAAACGGATTTATGTGTTTCATAACATTACCAGTCTATCAGCTTATAGGATATAGAGTTCTTAACACATGTAAATAGTTTTAATGTGCACACAATGGTTGTACCCCAAATATCAAGTCGTTGACGATGGTTTCTCACAGTTGCCAGTCTGTATAGTGTACAGTAATGATGAACCCTGGACGTCAATACAGTATGTCGGTGCCAGTACATTAGTTCTCGTGGTAGTTTTTAGTATGCTAGTTTTTAGTAGTAACCAGGCATTCAATATTAGTGGGATTGTATAGGATAATTTAGTGGAACCCGAAAACCAAAATAACATGTTGCCTACATTTTGTCTGTGCTATACAAAGCCGTTTAAATTGGTAAATTAAATATTTGGGTTGGACTGAATCAATGGTTTTGATTACCTCCAAAAGTGAGAATGTTATTACAACTAAGATTTAGGCGTGGCGTCAGATTGTGGGCCACTAGAAGTTAATATTTACAATCATTTCATTGCGTAAAAAGATAGATAAATCTGTATTTTTGGTTTGAGATTATCAGCAATTTTTCTTGCATCAAAACACTCTATTATTGCTTTATCAAACTGTTCCCGTTCCTACTTGCCCAAAGTACTATCGGTTTGCTCTGCTCATTTTATATCAATATATGACATTATATCCAACCTTAGGTTATAACATTTAATATTTTATTACAGACATAATCTTAACTAGAGTAACTTACAATGTTTGCCGTTGCATAAATCTCCCTTGAGTTCAGGCAGGCTTCTACGACAGCATCTCATCTACCGGAGTATATTTCACACTCCCAGTAAGTCTCGTAAGCCGTGAAGTTTTCCAAACAGTCTTGTTATCGGTGATCAATCAATCAATCAATCAATCAATCAATCAATCAATCAATCAATCAATCAATCAATCAATCAATCAATCAATCAATCAATCAATCAATCAATCAATCAATCAAGCAATCAAGCAATCAAGCAATCAAGCAATCAAGCAATCAAGCAATCAAGCAATCAAGCAATCAAGCAATCAAGCAATCAAGCAATCAAGCAATCAAGCAATCAAGCAATCAAGCAATCAAGCAATCAAGCAATCAAGCAATCAAGCAATCAAGCAATCAAGCAATCAAATACAACTTTTAGGTTGAGTTTGCATGCAGTACAGTCATCTTAAGATGCTAAGTGCATATTGCATTTGATGGGTGCTAAATATCTATAATGTGCAATATTCTCTTCTATATTAATTAATAACTTAATTACCTTGCCTTGTTCTTGGGCGTTTTTCAATGTTTTATACCATATCATATTGTTGATGTTTTTATCTATAATGTGCAATATTCTCTTTTATATTAATTAATAAGTTCCTTGTCTTGTTTTTCAATGTTTTTATCATGTAAATTTCATGCAATTTGGCCTTAGGGCCACGACTGTGAAATGTTAATAAAATCAATTCAATTCAATTCAATTGTAGTGTGCTCAGGAACTTTCCGAAATATGATGAAAACCATAGATTGTGGTTGTAACAACCGTAAAATGGCGCATGTTGCTAACTTGGGACATTGGTTTTTGTGATTTGCGATCAAAATTATCATTTAAAGAATGCTTTAACTTACATCATTATCACGGGTATTCATTTGGTAGAGTTATTAGTTCATGGATTTGCAAATAACAAAGTATACCATTTCTTATTTTATCTAAAGACACTCATCTACTTGTAGGACGCGAACGCCGTTATAATTGCGACAGCTACAGAAAACTGCGTAATGGCTAAAACAAATATGCAGTTTTGCCTTTTTTCTGAAATGTTTTGGAGTTATTGATTATTATGACATGGTGGTATGTTTAAAAACATTTTGGCGTAAAATTTATAACGTCACAGGCGTGCTTGAATAATGTTTCATCTCGACAAAGTGCTGAGTCATTTTTTTGGGGTAAGTGGTCCAAAGGGGTATAGGGCAACTGGTCCACCTGCAAATACTTAATCAAAATTGTAAAATTAATTTTGAAAATTATTTTTTAGTGTCAATAAAGCATGACTCGGTATTGAAATGTGAATAGAATATGAAATAATTCACATTCTTTCTAGTTCTTAGACATTTTGGGGCATTTTGGGTCTAATAAACCACTATTTCTGCTATTGAATGATTAAATATTTGAATTGGTGTTTTGTTGTACAAAGAGGGCTGCGCTCGGGTCCCCGCTAGATGGTTATGCCACATTACCTACCTCTGAAACCACATAAACCCCCTACAACCCCCACCCCAAACCAGGTTGATTTATAACCACATCCCTCCTAAAGGCATTATAAACCCCCTACAACCCCCCCCCCCCCCCAATTAGGTTGATTTATAACCATATCCCTCCTAAACCATTTACCGTGGCTACTTTATTAACCCCTACCTCTCAAACCGCATCAAGTTAACCTTCCGTACTTTTAAAACTGTCCACATAAACCTCCCGTAGCTACTTCATTAACTCTTAACCCTATCCTACTACAACCATTTCCTGTGGCTTCTTCATTAACCCTCGGTCCCTTCGATTGATTGGCATGCCAACTTAAAGTAAAGAAATCAGGTTGCTTCATTTTTAACCCCGCAAAACGCTACTTTTATCATTATAACCCTAAGCCTATCCTAAACCATTTCCCGTGGTTTTACACCCCCCAACATGACACCAAATACCCAAGAATGGCCTATTTGGGCCGACTTTTCATTTTTCAAAAGGTCATAGGTCAAACACTATTGATCAACGATCAATTTTGTGATTAACCTTTTTGTTATAAACACCCCGTCCATGCTCGGTGTTGATTTCAGTCTTGATCTGCATGAGATGCCAGCATTAAACTACTCTAGTATTGTTGATGATATTCGCAAATCGATGAAACAATGGTCGAAGAGATACTTGACAGTTCTGGGTAGAATAGCAGTGGTTAAGTCCCTCTTTATCTCGAGATTCAGTCATCTGGTTCTGGCCATTCCCAATCCAGATTGCAACTTGATACATGAGCTTAACAATATGTTTTTCAATTTTATATGGAAAGGCAAGACGGATAGGATTGGCAGGGACCGGATGTGTGGCGATTATGACGAAGGGGGGTACAAAAATGATCCAAGTTGGTATATTTTTCAACGCTCTGAAAATATCATGGATTAGACGTCTTTTAAGGGCTGGTAATTCCAATAAAGCTGTTATCATGTTTCTGCATTTCTCACAGCTGAAGGACATGAGTAACTTTATCTGCGGCACCAGTAGGTGGACCAATGCTATTAATAAGATGAGCAATACCTTCTGGAAGGAAGTTCTTCTTTCCTGGAATTCGTTTCAGCAACACAAAAAGCTAAACGAGTGCAGCGAAGTTCTACGGTCATGTATCTGGAACAATCCTCAGATTAAAATTGGTGGAAATATTGTTTTCTATTCCAGTTGGGTTCAAAATGGCATTCTCTATATTAACGATCTCATGGACCCAGAGGGAGGATTTTACTCTTTGGAGGCACTTAGGAGATCTTAGAACTAACTTTCTTGAGTACCATGGGCTCAGACGTACTATTATTGAGAGTTTTAGAAATGTGTCATTGTTTATTAATGCTAAGCCGGTTGCTAAACCATTTATTCCAGGGATGTAGGCGTATCTACAAAATCCTTTTACCCAATTCCAATAATAAAGCCAAGCTTAATGGTCGCAATAACTTCAGTACATCGACGATAACAAATGGAAAAATATCTGCAACGCGCCATTTAAATGCACTGGGGATATCAAGCTAAGATGGTTTCAGTTTCGAATAACTCAGCGTATCCTGAGCACAAACTGCTTCCTTAAGATGATAAAGGTTTCCAGCGACGATCGATGTTCTTTTTGCTATCAGGTCCAGGAAACAATTTATCATATATTCTGTATGTGCCCTATTACTAATACCATCTGGAGAAAGCTCGAGGAATGGATACTATGTAAATGTAAAATTAAGGTTTCGCTGTGCGATAATGACATTCTCTTTGGCAAATTCCGCATTATTAAACATACTGGTCTCAATAACATCTTGTTGATTGCGAAATTTGCTGTATACAGAAATAGGTGCAATGGTTCAAAACCGTCATTTCAAAATATCCAACATGATATCATTAAGTACCATAACACTGAAAGACACATGTGGAAAAAATCTCTTAAGAATACTTTCTACCTAAAAAAATGGGACGTTTTCCACATGCTTTTTGTATAATGTAAATATATTATATTTTGTAATTTATTGTATGTTTTAGTACGTCATCCTGTTTTTATGCATAATAACCATATTTATGCGAGATATAGTCTACTTATCGATGTTACTCTAACAGTTATCCACTCACATTGTGTATTCTAACTGATTTGTAATCATATATTTTTTGTATATTTGATTTGTCATAGCAGATGAAAAAAATAAAAAAAAAACAAAAAAAAACACCCCGTCCAACAATATGATATACTTGTTAGGGTCGATAGCCCGCTTTTTATTTTATTTACCACGTTAAATTTAGATTTTGATATCCCGCTAGGCAGATGAGATACCGCTAGGTAGAACCCTATTATTTGTACAAACAACAATTACCTTGATGAAATTTTGAGCTAATACTACATACAGATGAACGCTATCCTCATAACGCCGTTCTATAGCAATATTCGGTCTGGTTACCATGGTAATATCTACTCTACTAATATTCCACTTATCAAAATATTTTACAAATTATTATTTTTTACCGATTTGATTTATATTGCTCTTTTGTTGATCATAAGTTAACGTCAATATCGACTAATGACATTTTAATGACATTTTTATCGATGTCGTATATTTATCTTGAATTCCAGCTTTGGGGATGAAATATCGAAGAAAGCTTCACGTTGAAATATTGACCATAGTTTAGGATAACTATCCTAAGTAAAATTGTGCTTAACAAAACCGGTAAGTGGGTGGAACTTGAAGGTTGTCTCATTTTGCTCTTTTGTGTAGTATATATTAAATGTACTTGATGAAATATTCATGCTGACAAGGTCTGAAGAAATTTACCCTTTGTAGCAATAAAGCTAACAGGGGGAAACACGGGACAAGTATGGACAGAAAATAATAGTGTGTGCCGCCCCCGGGAATTGAACCCGGGCCGCAGCGGCCGGAGTCCAGGTGATCGAACATCACACTACGGGGGTCGCGCTTTCAATATTTTGTTTTGTTTTTTGAGCCTATATGTATCTTTGCGTCATCGCGCAATGAGATTAGGGAATGGGTGCATCTGTTGGATTATGTTGGATTTAGCAGGGTTAGGGTTATAAAAACATGAAAAAGTAGCTCATTTACAGGCCCCAAAACAAAATCCCCAAAATTGCATAAAATTTGTCATTTTTGCATAACTTCTATACAGGGGGTAGGGTGGGGGCAACAATTCAAATTGCTTAAGCTGACAAACATACCAAATTACGATTTTGCCCTGTTTCCGAAGTTTGGTTATCGAGGTATTGAGCAAAACATGAACAAATCATTGACCTTTGCATTTGGGGTCATATTTTGAACATGCTCTGATATTGTCAAATTGTACATCATACAAGAAATTTAGAGGTCTAGAATGTTTGGTGCGCCTTATACAGTGGTCAAAAGGCCATTTTTGAAATCCTTGTGCTCAGACGAACAATTCAGCTTAGAAGCAATTTAAATCTTTAAACTCCTGTATGACGGCCATTTAGGATTTAGACTAACACATTTTAGCACACCTGGGATTCTTGGGGAATTTTAATATCTATTCTGAAGAGAGAAAAAAATCAGCAGGTACTATTTTTTTTGTTATTTTGTAAGTGTAATATTAATCACAAGACGTTCAAGCCTGGCTAAACATCCTATCAATATTACAATAGATAAAATAGACACCAATACTACTTTGTTGCCATCAACCGCAATATTGTGAGTATGGTGTGTCACCTAAGCTGACATCACCACATTATTCCATGAATGTCAATGTTATGAGTAAGCTGTGTCACCAAAGGTTACATCACTATATTAATCCCTGGATTTCAATATTATGTGAAATCCAGGGATTAATATGGTGATGTCACCTTAGGTGACACAACATACACATTATGTTTATCTGAATTGTTATCAAACTATATGTGCCAACTCGCACTCTTCGTTCTGGACGTACACAAACATCAATACATGGTTCACTACACACATCAACGTCAAAGGGCCGTTTCAAAAGTGCACAATTTTGTATTCACCCTGCACAGTACCAAGTATTGTTTATAACCTTTGAATCTGCGACATGAAGATGGCGTACAGATGACCTGCATTGTTACATCGTGACCACACAAATAACATCAGTCAAAACAAAAGTGTGTATTTGTATTTTATTGTGCATTTAAATATCACTACTAAATATATCAATATAATAACGGGAAAAAGAAATGTTAAGGATACTTGATAAGAAATATATACAGGGTGAGTCAAAAAGAAGTTTACCCGGATTGGTGATGTTTTAAAAAACAAACAAATGACACTCGAGAGTTCAGTAAAGCATATATTTAACAAGCATTCTCTCCTGCTTATTAGGAAAAAAGAATGACACAAATTGATCATTGCTAAAGAGGAGTTATGCCTATTTTAATAAAGGTACTCATTTTGCAAGCTGTCCACGGAATACTTGACAAAACAAATGTAAAGTAAGCATTTTAGCTGTGTACTTACCTACAAACATTAGCGCTTTCAGTAAAACAGACATAACTTCTCTTAGGAATGATCAATTTGCTTCATTGATTTTCTCTAATAAGCAGCAGAGTATGTTTGGTAAATAAATGCTTTACTGAACTTTTAAGTGTCATTTATTTGTTTTGAAAAACATCACCAATCTCGGTCAATAGGGAAGTACGCAGCTAAAATGCATACTTTACATTTGTTTGGTCAAGTATTCCGTGGACAGCTTGCAAAATGAGTACCTTTATTAAAATAGACATAACTCCTCTTAGCAATGCTCAGTTTGTGTCATTCTTTTTTCCTAATAAGCAGGAGAGAATGCTTGTTAAATATATGTTTTACTGAACTCTCGAGTGTCATTTGTCTGTTTTTTAAAACATCTCCAATCCGGGTAAACTTCTTTTTGACTCACCCTGTACAAATAAGGTTTTTTAAAATAATATTTACAATATTGATGTATGGTTATAATATTTACAATATGGACAGCGGTTATTTTAATTTTGGACACATAGCTTCGTTAATATTTAAGTCAATCTTCACGTGTAATATCTCAAATTGAAGGGAAGAATTTTTCTTCACAATTTTATAAATTAATATTTTGACGCTTGAATTATAGTTTGCGTGCAATTTTGCAATAAAGCTTGCCACAGATGCTATGATTCGCAAAATAAAAAAATTGCTTAATTAGTTAGTAGATCATTGATTTTTCATGGATTGTACAAACAAACTATTTATTAGAGTTCCGATAAACAGTAAAATTTTAATGCATTAGCAGTTTTTAAATTTGAAAACTAAAATTGACCTTTTTTTTGCATACATCGATTGCAATCATACATATCTAGGTTTATCGTACTTTAAATTAAAAATACATTGAGTGCGCGTTAGTTTACCTATTTTAAATATGTACACAACAATCACCCGGAGGCATAATTGTTCGAATTGTTTTATGTTTTCTTGCAACCTTTTTGGGAGTGATGCCCTGTTTCTACGGCATTCCAGTCAGATGAAGAGAACAATCCACAAAAAGGCAAGTCATATCTTATGGATATGTAATATGAATACTATCTCAGCATTCTTACACGATATGGGTAAGTAAGGGTTAAATGGGGATATATTTTTTTCTATATAAATTGGCGGAAAATAAATGCTTTTCTAGAAACAATCAAGGAAAACATATTGCACATTAAAGTTTAGATTCTTGGGTCGGATTACTGACAGTAGATACTGTTTGCATTTGGGGCGCCCTTGAACGTTTAGGGAATGCATGAGACCTCCCAGGTCTAGTTTTACGATAGGTGCTAAATGCATGAGAAATTGTATACAAGTATGGATTGATGGCAGAGTTGATTGGTAAAACAAATGTGACTGACCAAGCAAATACAGATGGGGGCAGTGTAACTACCTCAAACTGCACAAGAATTCCAAGTATGATGATTGGAAACCAACAGAAAAAGTCTGTAGCCACTATAGCTGTGACTTTGCCTGTCAGGCGCATTTGATCCCTCATTTCTTTGTTGACTCCAGCACTTCTTTGTGACTTTAACACAGCTCTTATGATTTCTATGTAACAACCAAAGATCACCAAATAACAGATGCAGTTCAGACCAAGAAACACTGCAGTGGAAAAATACATTCCGTTCTTAAGACCCTGTGATTTAGATTGATATGTATCTAAGTAGAAACAGAACAGAGAATTTTCAGGGCAGATAAATATGTTAGTTTTCTCTGTAGTGTAAGATTCCATTTTTGCTAATGGAAGGCCAATACAAACATGTGAATTGTCGTAAAAATTATCGTTTACTCCAGATAATGCTGATGGAACAATACCTATTGCCAACGAAACAATCCAGATCAACACCGCCATGATCGTTGCTGATTTTCGTCGCAGTTTCAGCGTTGACAATGGATATTTCATATTTACGAATCTATCAATGCTGATCAATGTTACAAAGAAAACAGATGCTTCACTGGACACTATGGATAGTGCTCCAGCAACTCTACATGTAATACATGTCCTCCAGATTTCACCGTGCATAGGGAAATAATTACCATAATAATTATCAGCAGATGCAAGAGTTATCATGTAAACACCCATTAATAAATCAGACATAGCCAAATTGGCAAGAAGCCGAGACTGAACAGTGTTTTGTTTCTCTTCAGTTTTCCTCCAAATCAAGACAAACAGATTTCCACAAATAGCATTGAACCCTATAACCCACATAAGAACCATTAAAACCTTGTCCGACAATAATCTGTCACATGTAAGGTACGGTGATCTTGGATCGGCTGCATTACACAAAACACCGACAGGCACAAAACATTCACAAATTTCTTGCTGACTAGCATACAACTCAACACCATCTGCGAGACTTTCAAAGTTTTCGTTTGCTACTTGTATGAGCTCGTTATCTTTGAGGTTCAGAAAGCTTAAATGAGACAGATTCTTGATATCTGGGACTCGCATTAACTCGTTTCCCGATAAATCAAGGAATGTTAGCTTTGATTGATATTTAAGCAGATCGGGTTCTAAACGTTTCAAATGATTGTCTGCCAGTGATAATGCTTTTAGATTACCCAAATCACGAAATATGTCAGATTCTAAATCACTGAGAGCATTTTTGTTTAAGTAGAGCGTTGTCAAGTTGCGCAAACCCCGAAATAAATTAACACAAACTCCCTCAAGACCATTTCCATACAAATCTATATAATTTAAATATTTTAAATCATGGAACAATTGAGGATGCAAAACTTTGAGAGTGTTAGAGTACATATCAATCGTTTTCAAATTTGACAAACCTTGAAATGTTTCCATATGTAAAGATGACAATTGATTGTAATACAGGTAAATTTCCTTTAAACTGACCATATCATGAAGCAAGTCAGGACCTAAAATCTGCAGTTTGTTACCGCCCAAATTCAAAGTGGTTAAACTTTTCAACCCGATAAACACCCCTGTTTGTAAAACAACCATTTTATTTCTCGCCAAGTCTAGAGTAAGTAGACTACCTAGATCTTGAAACACCCCCACTGGCAACGTTCGCAAAGCATTGTAACCGAGATGTAAGCATGTAAGCTTCTTTAAACCAGTAAATACTCCAACTTCAATTATCATCAAGGCATTACCAATTAGGTTTATTGATTTTACCCACCTTATACTATGAAAGGCATTTGCTTCAATTAGGTGAATATTACCAATACTTAAATCAAAATGTTCAACGTTAGTATTATACAAGACGAGTGCTTTTTCATGGTAATAGTTTCCATTGTAATCTTTGCATTGAAATAATATTTCCCTGTCAGCTACGGACGTAGCATTACAATCATACGCATATATAAAGAATATGCTACACTGTGTACCGCACTGATTTTCACATGAAATTGTTCTATCATACCCTTCCACACTACATCGGGATGTGGTTGCACTTAATTGAGTCCGCTCATTTACTATACCCACTGGTTGGCATGCGTCTTGCTGTGTTGCATTCGTTACTGGAACTTCACTGATCAACACGCTGGTGTTACCTCGCAGATTAATCCGGAGTTCAGGAGGTTGAAATGTAACGCGCTGCACTCAAAGCCGCTATTGACTTGTATAATCCCATATGCTTCAGGACATAGAGTATTGGGGATGCGTTCTATATACAAGGAATAGCCATCAGGGTTTCCAGCCCAAGTTTGAATCCAAACGGCTGATATATTTAGGAGCGATATCTGTAGACTGCACATCTGTCTGGCATTTCCATGCAAACGCACCATTCCGTCTTCGCTGTCATCTATGGCACAAGGTTGGGAGATGTTCTGGGTGGTATTCCATAGAGGCTGCACAATGAGAGCAGCTGACACAGCGATTTGTGGTGCGACACAGTAAAAGTAAAGGGAGAAAATTGTGAAGATTAAAACGCGGAGTCTCAGACGAGAGACAGCCATGTGAGAAATGGCCAGCATGTGATCTGTGAACGCGATGAATGGTTGGTTTCTAAGAAATTCGACGAGATTCACTGGTTATTTGGAATTTGAAGTTAATAATTTGATCCGGATCAAGTCGTTTTTAACTATGCACTGTAATGCTAGTGGGTATGTATTTGAGCATTACATACAGCAATACCATTATGCTGCAAACTGTGAATGAAATCCAGTCGATTTATAGTCCAAATTGGTAACTATAAGTGTTGCTATCTGGAACTGGAAATCAGCAGGCATCCTTTATTTGAAGTTAATATCGGTCCTGGTCATTTGCATATTGGAATAGCAATACTGTCAATACCAGTGCACTGGATCTGGTTCAAATGAGATTTACCATTTTGCAAATTTACCAATTTTGTAGTCTGGTTGTTGACCAATTTTATCAAGGAATAAGTAGTCAATACTGCAGTCTGGATGTGGTTCAAATGTCATATGGCAGTTCGTAGTCGATACAGGAACAGGTGAATAGGTCTAATTATTGGTAAATGGCACTATGTTGTAAATACTGATAAATGGCTTCTGCAATTTGTAGTCAATACTGTTGAATAGGTCTGATTATAATAGCAAACATTATATGGAATAATAAAGAAGTTAATACCACAGTATTGAATCGGGTTCAAAATGTCATCTATCAGGTTGTAGTCAATAAGTCTGGTTATTGGCACATTGTGTAGAGAAATTTCCTCAATGGTTAGTAAATTCTATCTGGTTCAAATGCCTTCATCATCTATGGTTAGTCAATTTGGTTATTGACAAATGTCATCGCACACTATACAGCATATACTAGACCTCGTAATCAGCCTCTAAATACAGTTACTATTGCTTGACAGACGAGTCGAGCAGGATATGTTAAATCAACAGTATTCCAGAATCAGTTGATGTGTACAAGTGCGATTGAAATTGTACTGAATATTGTAATACGCTTAGCTATTATAGCGCATCGCTTTGAAATATAGTGACGTTGCCCAAAACTGGTACAAAAACAAAGTCAGGTGACTGTTGTCATCCAATGATTTTACAGAGCGATGTGTCCATGATTGTTATGCTTGATGTCCATAGATATTAAATTCATAAGGCAGGGATGCAGCCCTCGTTGTTATGGTAATCCCGCCCATCAAAATCAAATCAAAGAGAAAATGCTTCTGTTTAATAAGAAGATGCATTATACATTGTATATAGAACTGGCTGGTTATATTAACAAAAGCGAGTTTCGAATTTTAAAGGGGCGTGTACATCTCAAGTGTTTGTCCTGGACAAAAATCACATGACTCCCTACGTATCTGAGTCTCCGGATTCCCATGTAATAATACCCATGGTGCAATAGATTTGCCGCGAATTTTAATCGACAAAAGGTAATGTTGAAATTATTGTACGAACGAACTGTGTCTAGAATAGTTTCAAAAAGAAGTGCAATGCATAATAATGAAATCAGAATTACAATCTCCTTCAGCATATAATCAACTTTTGGGCGATAACCTTTGATAAAAACGCACAACAATCGAAATATAAAGCATTTTACCCTCCGATTTCAGTGATATTTGTATTTTAAACTCTATCTAATTTTATTTTAAAACTGTTTTATGCATAGTTTTCATTAGCTCAAATGGTAGAGCGCTGGCTTCACAATCATGAGGTCAGTGGTTCGAATCTTGTAAATGTCTTTTTCTTTTTGTTATTACACTTTTTTTTTTTTAATAACAGGATTGCTTATAATCGTTCGCTATATATTTTAATTGAATGTTGAATAATACTTTTTTCATTTGCAATTTCACTATGATAAAGAATGTCCTGTAAATATAATTGTGTTGATTGAACCATATGAACTATGGAGTCCCATAGCACGTCTATAATGGACATGGTCTGCAAAGACCAATTGTTATGTAAATAAGGAGCCTGTCGGCTTATATCCTTGAATCGATTTTTTTAGTTCCTTCAACACAGATATTTGTAATTTGCTCCAATCTTCAAAAAAGAGAGTTGTATCTTCAAAAATACATTACGCAGTTCACGGCTTACGCGGCCTGGTATGGGCGACAGTATTTTGGCGTAGATTTGATACCGTGCTGAACTCATCATGCTCATCGCTGCAAGAGCGCAATTATAAAATGCTGTCCGCTGTCCTAAATCTCTCTCGTCTTGACTCCCGGTCCTGAGCACATCATAACCCAATATTTGTATTGTGCCACTACTGTGAGACTACAGGGCCGTAAGACACTTTTTTCAAAGGGGGGGGGGGGGGTGGGCGTTTTCAAAACAAAAAAATCACCGGAAGATTTTTGTGAGTAAATTATGCGCGTGTAGCGCGCGAAAATTTTCGAATTTGCACCTATTTTGTGCACGATCGAGGTACATGTTGGCTCTAAACAAGCTTGTAGCAAAGAATATTGCATTTTGGGAAGACAAATGCGCGCGAAATTTTTTCATCTGTGTACAAATTTTCCGGGGAAGATTTTCAAAGGGGGGGGGGGGGGGGGGCGATCGCCACTATCGCCCCCCCCCCCCTTCTTACGGGCCTGGACTAAATAAGTGGGTATGCCGACTATAGTTTTATGTCAAATCTCAACATAATTGAGGCTACCGACGTAACGGATGCGCCAAAAAGTGGCTCTATAAGTTGTAAAATAAGCTGAAACCATCTAAAAATGCTCATTTATTGTTTTGTTCATATAATTATACAAAGACCGTTTGAACCAATATATCTATCCATTAATATATCCATCTATCTATATATCTAAACACGTTCTTTTGATACCCTTTTAAACTTCAGTGAAATAATTCAACAAGTTAAAAAAAATATCTGAGGCCCCATGGCCATATGAGCTAAAATGTTTGATCGCATAACTTAAATAAGACACATTGATTCAACATGGTAAACACGTGCTGATAATTTTTCAGATTTCATTTTTTATATTCATGCGGCTTTTGCAAAAACAAATTGTCAACAAAACTTCAGTTTTATGCTAACATTAAATACATGAGACGTACTCCAAAGTGTTCAAAATCTTCAGCTGTATGCTAACACTAAATAAATGACACGTATTCAGAGAACATTTCAATGTAAAATGCGCAAATTGTCCAATTTCCAATTTGGTGCATTTATTCATATACAGGCTGTCCCAAAATGATATAGTAGGCTGCGCCTACCCATCGATGCCCATCATTAAAATCAATGAGATTCAGGTCCAGGTTTTTTCATCATCTTTGACATAACCATTTCATTAAAATGTTACGATCACGAATATCGGAATTATTTCACCTCTTTTGCAAAGTACAAAAGGGTGGGGGTGTGTGTGTTAAGGGATCACGTCAAAACTCGACCGCCCGGCAACCGCCGGTTACGGCCGGTTCCGTTCGGTTCTCACAAAACGTGTCGTCTGTTATAATATACACACATAATGAGGTCAAATAGTAACACTCTGGTGAACACGACCGGTTGAAAGTGCCTCGTCACACACGTGAGCAATAACATCTTGAAGTAATGGGCTCTTTTAAGACTTAAAAGTCTCAGTTGACAACCAGTACAATACAGCTATTGATTTTCGCTGGGGTTGGCTTTTTCAATCTGTTTATAGCTCAATTAACTTTTGAAAATCAATACCGAAAGTCTATGAATGGTTTTTCTTTTTATAGAACGATTATAGAGAGAGCTATTATGACCGCAAAGTAACAGATTGATAGTGTAAATTGGTCAGATTACAGCATTAAGTCAACCGGCGGTTGTTCAGTGTTGCATGCGCGAATATTCATATACCAGTAAAACATTTGACCTGAAAGAACCGGGCGGAACCGCCCGTAACCGGCAGTCAACGGGCGGTCGAGTTTTGACGTCTCCCCTAACACTTTCCACGCGGCAGGCGTCTATGAACCGAACAAAATGTTTCAAAAATGTCAAAATTATTGAATTTCCATCACCATATTTGGAATCACCACAAGAAATACATTAAAATAAGTACAAATATACCTTGTATTGATTCACTAATTCTTGAGATTACTTGAAATTTCGGAAAGGCTTTTGAAACATCTGTTTTGTGTGGTAAAACTAAAATAGCCGCGTGGAAAGTTTTAAACTTGTTTGAAAGAAATATAAATAGTCTCTCAATGCCTTGTCTGCTATTGTTCCCGTCTGTTATAAACTGTTGTTCGTTATCATGGTTGTTCAAATCATTAACATCCTTTAATTTGAAGAGTAAAAATGGATCGTCACACATCACTTAAGTGTGACGAACTTCTTTATGTGTTAGGGTGTACTTTGTTTTACTTTGATTTCATTGCAATATTGTAGATTCTTTACCATGTTTACAGTGGGTGTGGTTTTGGATGTCACTGGACTGTGATTGGTGTTTTATTGCTGATTTTCATCCGATACGCAATATAAACTGCTCACAAAAAGTATCGAAACACTTAGAAATGATCCAATACATAACGGCTCGAAAGGGTATGCATTAATCGAAGCAAATAACCTAGTGCATAATTTTGTTCTGCGTATTTTGACACCTCGATCGTTGAGATACGATGTTGCGGGGCGGAGTTATTGTCATTTCAATGATCGTGGGTCCACTTTCCAAAGTGACACTCATCCCTATTGAAAATCACGAATTTGATCATTCCAAACAGTAATGCAAACCTCTTTCTATAGGATGATTGTCACTTTTGAAACTGGACCCACGACCATCGAAATGACAATAACTCCGCTCCGCAACATCGTATCACATCGATCGAGGTGTCAAAATACGCAGAACAATATTATACACTTGGTTATTTGCTTCGATTAATGCATACCCTTTCGAGCCGCTATATATTGGATCATTTCTAAGTGTTTCGATACTTTTTGTGAGCAGTTTATATTATGAGACATTTAGGGCGGGCTTGATTCGTTTGAATAATGATACATTCAGTGCGCATGATCATTGCGTTAGCGCCCCCTACACAAAGTTGCCGGCGTATGCGTTGTGCGTGTAACCCAGCGTTGCCATATGCGCGTGTGCTAAAGAGCGCAATTAATTCGAAGCAAGAAGTTGGTAAACAGCTCGATGGATTCGCCGATTTTATAAACATGATAAAGGGGGAAAGTTGTTGTACGTTTAGAGAATAAAACATAGTTCTTAGCTGTTTTGCTATAGACGATGGTCTTATAGTGTATAGGCTGTACCATATTTGGAGTCGTGTATGGTCGCCGCAGGCGTCAATACACGACGACACAAATATGGTACAGCCTAAACATTATAAGACCATCGTCTGTAGCAAAACAGTTAAGAACTATGTTTTATTCTCATTCTAATATTTAGTTTATTAGTTATTAGTTATTTTGATCTTTTATCATAAAATAACGCAGTTTGTTAGATTTATTTTAAACAAACAACAACAAATTTCCCCCTTTATAAAATCGGCGAATCCAGCTGTTTTCCAACATCCTGCTTCAAATTAATCGCGTTATTTAGCACACCCGCACCTGTCATCGCTGCGTTATACCCACAACGCATACGGCGGCGACTTTGTGTAGGGGACGCTAACGCGATGACGCCAGTGGCGTAGCTCGGGGGGGGGGGGGGAAATGCCCCCCCCCCCCCTAACAGAAAAAAACCCATTTGTGCCCCCGCCCCCAGCCCCTCTAAAAAAAATAAAAAGGAGGAAAAAAATGAAAAATCGGAAAATAATGATAAAAGACCGAGATGGCGGGCGGTTATATATTGGTATATTCAGCCCAAATAGGCAAAATAGTACATGTACTGTGCGATTTTTTTTGACCATGCGAAATTTTTTGAACCTCATATATAATAATGTTGTTTGATTATTATTTTTGTTGTTAAAATAAATCTAACAAACTGATTAAAGACCAAAATAACCAATAATCTAAATATGAATGAGAATCAAACATAGTTCTTAGCTGTTTTGCTATATACGACTCCATGGTACAGCCTTTACATTATAAGACCATCGTATATAGTATTAGAACTATATTTTATTCTCTAAATACAAATCTGATGTTGGTTTGTATACAGGGTGAGTCAAAATATTCAGGTCCCGTTTTTAGAAAATCACGACAAATACTTTTGTTAAAAATTAACCAATGTCTTCATTGCATATATGGGTACACTAGCTACTTCTTTATACTTGAATTTATACATGAAAGTGTTCCAAGTATACCCCATTGTCCATTGTAGGCATTGTGAATACCAACACGCCATTGATTGACATTTCAAAATGCGTGAGTTAAACTTTTGCATTCATAGAGGTACCTTGGAAAAGTGCACATATCTCCCGATCCCGTTTGAAATGACCAATTTGAATTAAATGAAATTCAAGTTATAGCTGACAATGCGTTCGGTGCATATTAATAAATTATATTATTTTTATGCATATTAGCTGGTTTAAAATATCGGTTGGGCCCGCTGATACTAGGGGAGAGCCTTGCTTTTATTTTGAAATAGAATTGCGTACAAGTAGCGTATAGTCAGTGTCATAATGCTATGGTCAACTCCATTCTATGCGTGCGAACTTGTGTGCATTCGTATGTGCGTAAACCCAGAGGTGCGTACCGGGCACATTCAAAAAATGACCGCGCGTCAATCGTGATATCGTCACGCACGTTAGTTAGCACATTTCAGGCATCTGGACGCAGCTCCGCGAACAACGACGAAACATGCTCGTGTGAAATAGCTTGAATTTAGTAATATATCATTATACCATTATGACAGTGATTATAGACAGTGAAGCTAGCAGTTAGCATTTGCGCAAACGCGATACCACGGTATGATTACGCGGCAGTACGCGCAACGCATAATGTTGTTCAATTCTAGTGGCATTTATGAGCCAAATCTGAGAGGTGATTTGCTGTTTTTGGAGCAAATTGTTAACCAATTTCACTGGAATAAACTTTAACACACCGTTATTTCCTCGATATTGCATGCAAATTATGCGCCACTTTGATCAAAACTAACGGAGACATAAGGATAACAAACACACACACCCCCACACAGATTTATAGTAAGATGCTCGCAGCAGCAATGAACATGATGAGTTCAGCACTCAGTCAGTGGCGTACCCAGCTTTTGGAAACTGGGGGTGGGGGGTATAGTTACGAAAGTCATGATGTACCGACAAAAAAAATCGCAAAAATGACCCAATTTTCTTCTTCTCGTCAGTAGCTGAAATATTGAAAAGTGGGGGTAGCGATGGCATTGTCAACAATAGCTGAAAAAATCGCCTGGTAGAAATCGCAAATCTACCCAGTCAGAAGTCAAGGCATGAAAATACCGTCTATGTTCGCCCCGGCCGCCAGTGAAGTGAGATTTCAAAAATAAACCAAATAAAAATCGGATCATTTACAACTCGCGATTGTGAAGGATTGCCTCCATCAATTTTTGATCATCTTAGGCTCATTTTGAAGGGGAAGTCCTATTTATGTAAGATGTCATTTCCGATTTAATAAAAAACACGATTTTTGTTACTATCTTTGAGTCGATAAAGATGCATTTTCAATGCGATCGTAAACATCGTATTTTTGATGATTTTTAGACGTCATAGCAAAAACTTTATGCACAAGAAATGTTCCTAACGTATTAAACTTGATCAAAAATATATTTATTTGTAATACATTTTTGGACAGGGGTCAGGGCCACGACTTTTATTCACCTATGGTAAAAATATACGCCATTTTCCAAACACACAGAGACTAAATCGTTTTTTCTAAAAAAAGGTATTCAGCAGGATTCGAACCGAGGAGGGGAGAATCTATTAGATTACTAGTCCATATTCGTAACCGCTCGGCCATAACTACTTACTGACGTGTCTATGTGTTCTCTATAATAATGAACTAGTGGTGAACTATTGAGTATTCGACGAAATGTAGCCACATTGAACCCAGTTTCTAAATTGTATTTTAAATGTGAAAACGGTGTCGCTGCAAGCTAGGTTTGGATTCAATGTAAAGAGCAATAAATTGATGATCGTGGAAGGTTATTAATCTAAAGCTTTTAATGAGACAGGGGTCAGCGCCACGGGAAATATCCCCCTAGTCACATGACGTTGAACCACTACATTTAAATGCCTTAATGTTGTCATTGTATAAGGCTGACATTTTGGCATAAATTGAATTGCACGATATCGACATCCGCTTTTCAAGGGAAAAATAAATTCTCTTCGTATACAATAGACTCACTCAACGTTGGCATCTGACTGTACCGACGGAAGCTCAAGTTTACCAACGGGGATATTTCAGGGGGGCACCGGCCCCTGGACCCCTGGGTTCGCCACGGAGCACGGTATCAAATCCACGCTAAAATACAGTCGCTCACACCAGGCCGTGAAAGCCGTGAACCGCGTAACGTATTTTTGAAGGTACCACTCTCTTTTTTTTTAAAGTTTGGAGCAAATCAGCAATACAAAATAATATCGGTCGTATAGGAAATAAGAAAATCGATTCAAGGACATATTAGCCGATTGGCTTCTTATTTACATAACAATTGGCCTTTGCAAATCATGTTCATTGATAGACTAGCTAGGGTCTCCATAGTTCAATTGAACGGAATAGTCAACACAATATATTCATAGGGTATTCTTTATCGCAGTGAAATTGCAAAAGAAGAAAAAAATATCATTCAACATTCAATAAATATTGCGAACGATATGCAATCCTGTCAATTTCTAAAAATAAAGTGTAAATAACAAACAGAAAAAAGTATAACAATCCTAGGATTCGAACCACTGACCTCATGATTATGAAGCCGGCGCTTTGCCGACTGAGCTAATGAAGACTACACATAGATATTTAGAAAATAAAATACATAAAGTTCAAAATACGAATATCACATGAATCGGGGCAAAAATGCGGGCTAAAATGCTTTATATTTCGATTGTTGTGCGTTTTTAACATAGGATTATCGCCCAAAAGTTGATTATATGCTGAAGGAGATTGTAATTCTGATTTCATTATAATGCATAACACTACTTTTCGAAACGATTCTAGACACCTTAGTATTTCGTTCGTACATAAAATGTTGGCCATTACGTTTTTTCGATTGGAATTCGGCGCGGCAAATCTATTGCACCATGGGTATTATTACATGGAAACACGGAGACTCAGATACGTAGGGAGTCATGTGATTTTTGTCCAGGACAAACACTTGAGATGTACACGCCCCTTTAAGGAAATATTTATTAGAACTTCAGTTGTATTTATTAAACCTCAAGTATTGTAATTTGATAGTTAAAACACTGTTAGCATCAAATTTGTCATACATTGCCTCTGTGATGGATATCCCCGATAAAACTATTATGAAACTCCATAACATGTTCTTCAAATTTATTTGGGGCAGAGAGGAAGCAGTCAAACGTAACACAGTGATTGCAGATTACGATAAAGGTGGTATAAATATGTTTCACACCAAACTATGTTTCGATTCACTAAAGCTGTCATGGATTAAGAAACTTAACAACTCAGATATTGCATGTTGGAAAAATATCCCATTGTACTATATAAACAAGTTGGGTATTGGTATGAATGTTTTTAATTGTAACTGTACATTTAAGCAGCTTAACAACATGTGTCATATTATGTTAAAGAGATTGCCTTCATTTTACTATAGTATAAGCTATTTAAAATCTGGTTTGACACTATTAAGCAAGTTATAATCAAAGAGGATATTGCATCATGTCTTAACCAAATCATATGGAATAATGATGTTATCCAATTGAAAAACAATACACTTTTCTTCATAGACTGGATTAAGTCGGGATTTATGTTTGTGGGTGACCTGTTCGGGATTTATTTTTGTGGGTGACCTATTCGACGATGTTGGTTCATTCTATTCAATGAATCACTTCCGTAATCGTCTAAATGATAAGGGTGCCGTCATTTTACAGTATTACGCTCTCGATCTCCGCAATGCGCTCCCCATTGATTGTAAATTAACTCAGACTCCTGATGACAATGCCACGAATCCTGACAACAACGGAGAAGATGTTTATTTTAATTCAGTCTCTATTGATACTTGTACAAACAAAACTTTTTAGAAAAGCCATGATTAACAATTTGTATGTTCCATTAATTATCTCATTAATTGGAAAATCCTCCACAATATTTATCCCACCGAAGAACTTCTATGTAAGATGGGTAAAGTAGATAATAATATTTGTCACACATGCAACGTTATAGAACTGGAATCGGCCACTCGCGGAAATATAATACTATCACATGAGCGGCGAAGATAGGTTTATTGAAGCACATGGAGGTTGGTCACATACACCTAGAGGTCAAGTGAGGCCACTAACTCAGGTCAGAGGTAAAGGTCAAACTAACGGGGTGACAAAACATAGTAGCTAAGTAAACCTCTATCTAATGAGAAGAATAATAACAATTCCTAATCAGGTGCTCTAGGAAACTCTGTTAGACCCAAATGTCATTTCTGTAACAAACCTGGCCATTATTGGAGAAATTGTAATGCCGCTCCCAAATCCTTTGTCCCGGCTATGTCTATGATATTTGATATGGTACGCGATGAAATAAAACCCTTGGGGTAGACATAGTAGATGAGAATAGTACTCAAGATAGGCAAGTCACTAGTGATGAACTAGATCATGATAATGTGTGCCATGAACCACGACAAGAAGCATACTGTGAAAGCTGTAAATCGAGACCATTGAAGGAAACTTCATGAAAATGAACATCAATGACCATCACATAGATAATGCTTTACAGAAAGGTCAATTTGAGCTCAAATGTGGCCATATTATACCATTGATGACCCCGGGATTGATGAGCGCTGCATGCACTATAACAAATCTATAACAAACCGTATAATACTTTCAGATGGATACGTAGGTAATACTAAAATGCAGGTCATGTGTGATTCTGGTTGCAATGTTATTGTAGTTCAAAGTCAGTTGGTCCCAAAAGAAGCATTAACGGGTCGGTATATCTCATGTACAATGATAGATGGTACCGTACGTAGATTTCCCGTGGCTATGATAAACGTAAACACACCCTTCTTGATAGGTAGAGTCTCTGCAGTATGTATGGAAAATCCAGTTTACAAATTAATTGTAGGAAGTGTGTCCGGTGCCACGTTACACCCTGACCCTTCATGGGCATATTCACCAATTAGTACTGTATTTGAGAAATCAGAAAACATTTCCCCAAACACTGCAAATACGCATGTCATTACGGGACGTCAGTCAAGTCGGTTGATACTCAAGTGAAAAGTCTTGTGGATACAACCAAAAGTCAATCACAGTCAATCACAAAGCCCACTCTTGAAAAGACAGAGACAGTTGCAAAACAATATATTTGTGCCATTGGCGTGGCTGCCGTTGAAACTATAGGAGTCAAGTTTTGGCAAAATCAAAACCATTCGAACCCCTGAAGGTTAGTCAGCCAATGCAAGAAATCGTCACTTCGGATAAAGTACGTGATAGACTAGACTAGAGAAATCATGTAAGTTAGCACAAGAAGAATTAGCTAAGTCAAAGATTAAGTACAAAACCTACCATGACAATTAAAAGGTCAAAATCAAGGTAATTCAATGTAGGTGATGAGGTTCTTCTCCTCATGCCCACTGATCATAACAAAGCTCTAATGCACTGGAAGGGACCTTTCCCAATTGTTGCAAAGAAAACTGTTATGGATTATACTGTTGTTTTTGGCCATGGACAGAAAACCTTCCATATCAGCATGCTCAAAAAGTATGTTAGGGACCACGTCAAAACTCGACCGCCCGGCAACCGCCAGTTACGGCCGGTTCCGCCCGGTTCTCACAAAACGTGTCGTCTGTTATAATATTCACACATAATGAGGTCAAATAGTTACACTCTGGTGAACACGACCGGTTGATAGTGCCTCGTCACACGCGTACGCAATAAAATCTTGAAGTAATGGGCTCTCAAGATTTTCGCTGGGGTTGGCTTTTTCAATCTGTTTATAGTTCAATTAACTTTTTAAAATCAATACCGAAAGTCTATGAATGGTTTTTTTTATAGAACGATTATAGAGAGAGCTATTATGACCGCAAAGTAACAGATTGATAGTGTAAATTGGTCCGGTTACAGCATTAAGTCAACCGGCGGTTGTTCAGTGTTGCATGCGTGAATATTCATATACCAGTAAACATTTGACCCGAAAGAACCGGGCGGAACCGAACGTAACCGGCGGTCAACGCGCGGTCGAGTTTTGATGTCTTCCCTTAGGCGTATTAATGAATCAACAGTTGAGCCACCTAAACAGGGAGTCACTGTAGGTAATATATGACTACTAATTAGTACAAATCGAAGCGACAAAGAACAACACAGATAGAGAAGTGGTCTCTGAGGATAAGACGACCCATGAAACTTTGAAAACTCTTGCCCCTGAATTCATGATGGTCGCATGCACTTCTGTAATCCAGGATGAGCCTGGAACACATATGAATTAGAGTCTGAAAATGATGAGAAAACAAGACCAAATAAAGAACTGATACATCTACCCACTTTGGCTCCAAAAGAAAGTGTGAAAGATGTTCAATTAGACCATGACCTTGCTAAAGAGCAAACATCTAGGATTAAGAGATTGGTAAATAGTTCTACCAATATCTTGACCGATTTACCGGGCAAAACTTGTCTCGGTGAACATGATATCAAATTGGCTGATAACAAACCGGTTAGACAAAGACCTTACCCAGTCCCTCATGCTCTTAGAAGAAACAAAATCCAGGACGAGATTGACTCATTGATTAAGATGGGGGTAGTAGAACATAGTGATAGTCTATACGCTAGTCCTTTAGTCATAGTTAAGAAGCCTGATAGCTCTCATAGATTTCTGTTAGTTTCCTATGGTTAAGAAGTAATAAGTTGTATTCTTTAACCGCTTAGATAAATGTATATAATATTTATCCTAATGTGGGGGTCAATGTCACGTGTAAAATCGATTAGAGAATAATCTTCTACTTTTTAATATCGCACTGACATTTACGGTACTTTAATCGCACTATTTTATCTTGTTGTCGTAAGTAGGTCTTTACCGCGTATCAATATCACGGCTTTAAACGCGATTTTTAAATGTAATCATACCATCCTTTGCTATAACGGTCGACGGAAAGCAGACGTATCAAAATTCAGTCACACATCCTTTGTCCAAGATCGACATAATTCCAAACAA
Source organism: Ophiura sarsii (assembly GCA_035610835.1). Lineage (NCBI taxonomy): Eukaryota > Metazoa > Echinodermata > Ophiuroidea > Amphilepidida > Ophiuridae > Ophiura > Ophiura sarsii. The sequence continues at coordinate 22,138,508 of CM069445.1, read as the reverse complement.
GTTGAACATTTTTGTATCGAGTTAATCAATTGTAATATCTCGACAGGTACAGATAATTATATTTGTGCAGTGACTTAAATTGCCAGGTCAACAGGAAGCCGAAGGACTTGGTTGACATCCTGTGGAGTGACTATCTGACTCATCTGTCCACATCTACCAGGGGTCACAGTTCTCGTTTCACCAAACCACACACCAGCTCTTCAGCGTATGCCAACTCATACTTCCCACGTACCATTCGGGACTGGAACAACCTCAAAGTTGATCCTGCTGCATATACTCAACCCTTGACGCCTTCAAATCTGCGCTGAAGGATCGTCATCTGAAGTAGTTTCATCACCAGCTTTTTACTCACACCTGTACATATTGTATATATTACACCTGTTTTTAACTTTCCTGTTGCCGAGGCAACACATGCATACAACTACCAGATCAGCTGTAGAACGGGGCCCCGTTTCAATTGTGGGTGCTCTATTTAGTGACGCACTGCCGTCACTTTTTACACGGCAATTCATCAAGTGACGGTAGTCCGTCGCCCGCCGGAATACGAACAAAAAACACTTTTCAATAGAGGGCGGGCTTGGGAACGGGACTGCGTTTTCAAGGGAACGGTTTCACGTCACAGTAATTTTCAAAATAAACAACGAAATAACTCTCTTATCACAGAGATAACCGTTACAAAGGCATCACTTCGAACTACTATAGGGCTTATATTTAATGTAAAAATTATCACACTTACCCTAAAAATTCTATCAAACAGTGTAATCTCGTCTAAAAAATGGTGGTCTCATCGCAGCAACCCGGTCAAAAAAGACATAATTTTGGCTTGTGCCGTGTGTTGTTGGGGTCAAAGGTTAAATTAAATCATCAAACTGGATCTTGCAAGGAGTTCTGGTACCTTTATGCTGCCCCGTAACTCGATGGATAGTTACTTTTTATGCAAATAATTGGGGGTAAAAGGCGAAAATTCAATCATTGCGCAAATTGACGGGTGCGCGTTACCTTGGTTACGTACACCCGTCGTTTTAGAGCGCCCTCAATTGAAACGGGGCCCCGTTCTACAGCTGACTGACTACAGTGCGTTTATCTTCAACCATTTGAAGGCAGCACTTTATAGGAAGAAGAAGAAGAAGAAGAAGAAGATGAGTGGAGGAGATGTAAGATGTGATCGTTTCTTCGTCGACGTTTTTCATAATTGTATATGCCAAGAAATTGACAAATTTAGACCCTGCAGCAATCAATATTCCACAAATATTTCCTCTACTCCGGACAGTTGTCCACACGGTACTAAATAAAACGTTACTACGAAGTTTTCCGACAAAGTTAACACGACCATCGCAGGGGGCTTTAGGAGTAAATATCGGTTAATTCCGTTATTTCCAAATTGTCGGTTCCTTTATTCGATTATTTCAGCTAGGTTCATTTATCGCTCGCTTGTAAACATGAATTCAAGATCGAAATTTCTCTTTTTGTTACTAATTTTTCGCCTCTTTTCGGATGGTGGTATACAAGATTTAATGCCTATGCTGATAGCAACAGCGGTATTTTTTCAAGGCAGACGATCTGATAGGGATGAGCAGCATCGGATGCGTTTGTGGCATCGTCACATCATTGGCGAAGGTTTACGCCAGAGCTGAGATCGTGTTAACAGTCTCTGCCTGTAAGAGTGTACCATTTTGGGGGGTGTTGTGATTTATGGGTCCTCAGATCAACTTTATAAAAAAATCAGTGATACATTACCATACCATTATACCATAGCCAAATTTTAAAATTCCTAACATTTTTTGTTCGGTCGTTAAAAATCACTGAAATTTCAGGAAAAAAACCCAGTAAAACGATTACTACGTTCCCTATAAGTTTATCTATGCGCGCTACGTACATCCCAACGAATGGAAAACATATTTTAAAACCTCCAGTTAGGTACATAACAAAAGTGAAACAAAATCGTTGGGATCTCGTTGGCGTGTCATATTACGCTGACCTTGAACCATTGACAAACAGCGCTCTTATGCAGTTTCAAGACCTTATAATTCGATGCGCCAACAAGATCCCATTCAATAAACAAGTGCATATGAAAGAACTCGGAGCCTTTAACAAATTCAAAAGGAAACATTGTTGGGATCTCGTTGGCGCATGGAGATAATCAAGGTCAAAGGTCAAATGTTACTATTTTGAGCCATTTTTACACCTCCGTACATCTGTGCGCCATCTTTAAAACACCTTGGAAATTATTTCCAGTTGCAAAGATGTGTTACCTTAAATCAAAAATGAAGATTCCAGCTTGGGATCTTTAAGATTTTTTTTAAAACGATTTTTAAAAATTTGCTTAAGGTCAACTTACAGTGCATGCGAGTCAGTAATAGCCCCACATACATTGTTCAAGCACTTATAAATCAGTGCGCCAACTAGATCCCATTATTTTTTTGAATTATTTGCTTAGTTTGGCCACCATTCGATAGATACCACTAGAAAAAACTTTGGGATTTTGATGGCGCTTAATTCTAAATTAGCGCAAAATTGAGGTGTCATCAGCTTTATTCTCAAGCCTTTTTGAGCCATTTCAGACTAAGTCCCAGGATATCAGATTACTTTGGTGAATTTTGACATGTCATATAGGACATTGTTTTCTATGCATTTCAGACTATTCTGAACACATCTATGTTAGTCTGTAATGTCGATTTCAAAATATGTAAGTCATGTCTTCCGAATTCGACAGGGTTGTTGAATTCTGAAGACATAATATGCAATTTATGAAACATCATGCAACAGATTAATGTTGATGGGTTGAGAATGGTTTAAAATGCATGAAAATCATTGTCCTATATGACATGTCAAAATTCACCAAAGGAATCTGATATTCTGATAATCTGATAAATGGCCCAAAAAGGCTCGAGAATAAAGCTGATGACACCTCAACTTTACGATCATGTAGAAATAACCGCCATCAAAATCCCAAAGTTTTTTCTAGTGGTATCTATTAAATGGTGGCCAAACTAAGCAAATAAATCAAAAAGTTGATGGGATCTTCTTGGCGCACTGATTTACAAGAACTTTGACAATGCACAAAGGGCTATTACTGACTCGCATGCAGTGCAAGTTGCTCTTAAGCAAATTTGTAAAAAATCATTAAAAAAAAAATCTCTGAGATCCCAAACCAGATTCTTCATTTTTTATTCAAGGTAAACCATCTTTGCAAGTAGATGTCATTTCCAAGGTGTTTTAAAGATGGCGCACGGATTTACGGAGGTGCGAAAATGGCTCAAAATGGTAAAACTTGACCTTTGACCTGGATTTTCTCCGTGCGCCAACGAGATCCCAACAATTTTTACTTTTGAATATGTTAAAGGCTCTGAGTTCTTCCATATGAACTTGTTTATGTAATGGGATCTCGTTGGCGCGTCAAACTATAAGGGCTTGAAAACTGCTTAGGACGCTGTTCGTCACGGTTTCAAGGTCAGCGTAATGTGACGCGCCAACGAGATCCCAATGATTTTGTTTCACTTTTGTTGTGTACCCAACTGGAGGTTTCAAAATATGTTTTCCTTTCGTTGGGATGTGCATGGTGCGCATAGTTATACTTATAGGGAACGTAGTAATCATTTTACTGGGATTTGTTCCTAAAATTTCGGTGATTTTTTACGACCGAACCATAACTTTTAGGAATTTTTAAATTTGGCAGTACTATAATGTTATGATAATGTATCACTAGTTTTTTTAAAAAGTTGATCTGAGGACCCATGAATCACCACATGGTACGCCCTTAGAGGCAGAGACTGTTAAGTGTATCCACACGGACGGGCGTGCTAATCCGAACTGCAGCTCGTGTTAGCGCGTTACTCCTGAGAAATCTCAGGATTAAATCGGGTCGGAGTAAGGTCGGATTAGTTAACACGGGTGCCGTCCGCACGGTCACTACTCGGAAGTTTAACATGGACAATCGTTAATCCGACCTTACTCCGATCTTACTCTAAACGAATTTACGCCTGTCTGAAATCAGCTTAATAAACGCTAAGTTTCAATCGGTCAGTTTTTAATTCCCCCTGTTTCTACTCGCGAAAAGTTACCGCTAAGTTTATCGATCCTAGTCGATGGGCCACGACATTTGACCTTTTGTAAAACCAAACAATGGCCACCGCACCTGAATGCTTCACAATAATATATGTATAACCCAGCGTGACATGACACGGTTCACGGCGCAAACCGCTAAGAATCGCCTTTCTGTTTCTATTGGGTTTATTGCCGATTATTGCCGATTATTGCTGGTTCTAAACGAGCGTGTTTCTACTACGCTAGCAAGTTTGCCCAGTAGAACGGCAGAACCCGGCAATAATCGGTATTTTTGGTAATCCCAAAAACCTTTCACAAACCAGGTTTGGAACCGGCAATAATCGGCAATAAACCCAATAGAAACAGAAAGGCGATTCTTAGCGGTTTGCGCCGTGAACCGTGTCAGTCCAGGCGCGGCGGAACGTATTTGAAAATGGGGCGGTGGGGCACGAAAATTACGATCATGCAAGCGAAACGAGCGGAGCGAGTGGAGCGCCTTGCGGCGTGGGGTCCGGGGCCCGCTTATAAGGGCCCCGGGAAATTTTGGGTTTTGATATGCGCTCAGGGGCCATTTCACGGCGTATTTTGATATAATTAACACATTCATGACATTGTAAAAGGCCCACGAAGTTGTACTTTATACAGCAATAGTTAAAAAAAAAAAATCAAATCCGCAACCCAATGACAAGATTTCCAAAAAGTGACCATATATACAATTTTGCAAAACTATATCGTAAAATGAAAAACGAAACACAAATTTGAATTTTATCAATAGTATTAATGAAAATTAACATTTTATGATTACCGGGGCCCGGAAAGTTTTGAATTTCCGCTGCATCGAGGCCATTTCTTGTCTATTTTGTAAGAAAAATGGCAATTTAATTTTATTTAATTTAATTATTTAATTTAATTGCTGACTTTTTTCAATAATGAAAAAATAAATTGAACATTTGTATAATGATTATAATCCCGGAAAGCGGAGCGGAGCTTCTTACAGCGTGGGTTCCGTGGAGCTAAATTTGGAATGTTAGATGCATTACGAGGCCATTTGCGGTCCATTTTGAAACGGAAATTGCATCACTAACATTTTGAAAGATTAATGAACATTTGTACTTTAGCATGTTTAGGAGCGATGCGCAACTCAATTTTAATTTCAACACCAGTAGTTAGGTAAGTGGGGGTTCTGGACCATTTACCTTGTATACCACGGCACCAGTAATTACTACCAATACCCTCGCTTTGCTCTCTCTCAGCTTGGATTTTTTTCTTCTTCTTGTATACCAGGTACCCAGTAATTTATAACTATAAATCCAAGCTGAGAGAGAGCAAAGCGAGGGTATTGGTAGTAATTACTGGTGCCGTGGTATACAAGGTAAATGGTCCAGAACTAACTACTGCAAATACAACAAAGGTAATATTGAGATTTCTTTTTTGGTATGATTTTTGTAGTTTTAAAATTGGTTAAGAGATTTAAAACTAAATTTATTACATTTTATGTAAATAAATATTAAATAGGTAAATAAATTTAATTTGAACTTTTTTATTTACCTTGTATAGAAACAAAATGTTACTAGATGACTTCAATACTTTTCATAATATTACAACACCAATTGTATTACCGTTTAAGGAAGAAAATGGTATTTTGTATGTAGTATATAAATCGAAGGACTGGGCGGTATCATTTAAAAGAGGCGGAATAAGTTTATTTTATACAAAGTCTGTGTTAAAATTGAAAAAGAAATTTGGGGTTGAATTATTACGCGCTTTAAAATTAGAGCCTGAAAAGATAAAAATTCAACCAAAAAACAAAAAAGAAAAATCAAAACCAATTAGTGATAGGCCTCTTAAAAATATGGTATATAACAGGGAATCAATAGAAAATGAAATTTTAAACGAAAATAATCCAGAACCCCCACTTGCCTAACTACTACAAATACAACGAGGAGAATCTTTTTGTATGATTTTTATATTAATTAATTTATTTAAAAAAATTAAAAATCCTCAAATATATATGGATTTGCAAACAGCACTAGTAAACTTTAAAAAGTTTTATGGGATACCAGAGAATACAAACATTAATCTAGACTTCAAGTTTGAGGATAATGACTTGTTCGTAAAGTACAAAGAGAATTGGATACAACTAAATTATAAAAAAAGTCCCGAAAAGTTTAAAATGAAGTCAAGTTTGGGGATTAAGTTTTCAAACAAGTTTATGGCAGAACTTATACCAACGCCACTAATTGATTATCCAACGGGTGAATATCCTGAACTTAAAAACGACCCATCGTGCCAGTGGGTTAGCGCAAAAGCAAAGAAATGCAATAATGACCGAAGACCAAAGAATTTATATTGTTGGAATCATAACACTCAAATACAAAACGGGGCAGAAATACCAAAACCGCTAGTTAAAGAAGAAATAACAATAACAGAAGAAATGCCAAAAACTGAAGCAGTGGTATTAATAGTTGATGATAATTAAAAAAATATTTGAAGATTTAAATTTACTTAGTATAACAATGACCACAACTAACACAACTGAAACAACTTATACAAACGAAAGTACAGAAACTATGTTATCGGATGAAGCGTTTGACCAACTTCTTAAAACACAATACCCAGAAACGACGAAATGGAGAGAATTAGTAATTGGCAAAATTTATAAAGTGGTATCGAAAAAGATCATTGACACAGAAAAGGGAAAATCAACGATCATAATCCTTGCCGATGGAATTCACGTATGGGCATGTTCAGCACTAGAAAAGCGTTTAGAAGAAGATAAACATAGAGAATTTCCTTGTTACATTCGATCCAATGGTGAAATTCAAAGCAAAAAAAATAAAACCTATAAGTATTTCGGCTTTGATCTTGTATGGCATGTTAATAAATAATTAGTTAACACAAATTTTTAACAAGTTGCAAAACGAAATAAGAAATGCTAATTGTTATAAATTGCACCAATAATTCCGTCGCAAAATGCTTTAAATTTATCTGATGTAGAGCTTATACGCTCAGATTTACTCTTTTTTTTTCTTCTTTTTTTTTGTTAATTTAATTTTGATAGTCGCTACCAGGCGAGCAACAAATAATGCTTAGAGCCAAGCTGGGTTTATTAGAATATGTTGAAGGGGTTGATGGATTTACGTTTAAGGGACTCCAATTTTCATAAGAGTATTCACAGCTTCTTTCTTGCCTATTTCCATCCCTTTTTTTTCGGCATCTGCACGAATTTGCTCTCTAACTTCATCATTTATTTCTTTGACTTCTGTACGAACTCTCTCGCGTATCTGATTTTTATGACCGCGATAATTCTCTCGCTCAGCCAGAATTAATTGGAATTCTTCATCGCTGATTTTATTATCTTTTAGGGCATTTGATACTAGGCCATTAATGCTGGACATCTTGGACATGGCTACATTCTTAATGCGTTCATGTTTTTCAACTTTCTTAATTATGATTTTACAAATTGCGGATGCTCCGACAGATGCGGCACCCATTCCGATAGATACAATTCCCAAAGGCAAAGCGATGGGAGCTCCAATCCCAGTGCCAAGCGCGGTCATACCAGCGGTGCCTGCACCAACGGCAATAACGCCAGATGTGGTGCTAGCATAGAAAAAACTATTGTATATTGATTTATATCTGCGTCTCAATCTACTTCGTGTTTCATTTTCTGATTCGAGAAAACTTTTTATTTCCGAAATTTGTTTAAGTCTAAAAGTTATTCCATTATCATTAAGTTGTTGTTGTGCAAGCTCATCTTCTAAATTTGGGTACAATGGCGGGGCTGTTGGTTTTTTACTAGGCATGATATATTATTATGAATATATTTTTTTAAATTAATACTTCATCGTCTGTAAAATTTTCAACATGATGATCTACGAAATGTTGAACTATTTCCCCTTTGTTGAGATTTCTGTCGTAGAGACTCACGATGCCTAATTCCTTCATTCCCATTCTGATATAATGTAAAGAATCGAAGTTTAAATTATGTTGTCTTATTTGTTTACCATTTATCCACACATTAAGTTATTTGCAACACATTGAATGGTAACATGATTAAGCTTTGTGGTGTCTACAATATGAATTATAGCATTTTCATTGCTTAACACATTATCAGTAATTGTATATTTAAAGCTATCTGCTGTCCACATCATTGTTAGATACGTAACAGACTGGGTAGTAGGGTTATAAAATGTTAAAATGGAAGTATTATTTTCCACTGGTGGTGATTCTCCAGGCCGTGCTGAAAAGAGTAGAGTCCACGGAGTTGATAAATTTGGTGTACATTCAATATGAAGTTTAGAGTTTAATTGCATAATACCCAAGTCTTTACTGGGGTTTGGTATCAAATCTATATCATAAGTTGCTGTAATAGTTTGTGGACGGTTATTAATGTACGTTTCACCGCTACCTGCATTGTCGTGTTTAATTTCAACCAGAAGTCCCCTTTCCAAATTGATATTTTTTCTCGCTCTAACAGAGAAGTATACTTTACTATCATCTTCAGGTAGTACAATATATCTCGCTAAAACATATGGTCTGGTATCATGTTCATGTTGTTCGATTCTGTCCACGTACTGTTTATTTACAGCGTCTGTTTCATCTACAGGGTTTCCAACCTCTTTGATTGCGTTGTAGTCCATTATAAGATTTCCTGTCATTGTATCACCAGCTTTGCTTAATTTTTCTGTATTAAGGCGTGATGTTAAGTCTAAAACAAAAGCAGCAGTTGCGGCATGATGTCTTTGTCTTGGTTCACCCAAGTTAATAATGTTGTGCTGTTCCATATCAAGGTCTTGCGATGTGGAGGTTAAGGAGGTTTGCATGGTTGTATAGTTGGGTCCATAAATGCTCATTGTTATATATATATTATTATATACTTTTTATTTCAAGATTTAAATCGATTGGCAGTAAATTATTGTCTAGCTTGTGTGTCACTCCGTTTCCCCATTCTACTTTAAAATCAAAATCAAGCTCATTTATATCCCCTGAGTTCAGTGAAATATAATCGGGATTATCAAAATTAAATGTGGAATGTTGTCCAAAGGGCTCTGGTGATATTGGAATGATTTCTAACAGTTGAGATCCTCTTAGATTTTGATTTAGATTATGGTAATTACCCGTTGTCGATAATTGCTTTAAATATATAAGTATTCTTTTAGGTGCAAGTTCTACCGGACGATCCCCTACGTAATCCTCATTAATCCAGCTAGATCCATCGATACCTAACGCATATCTAACTGGGTCCGGCAACCAAAGTTCAATGTTTGGAGGTAAAGTTATATCCACGAGACCACTTTCAGGATTAACTGTTATACTTAAGTTTTCAATTCCATCCATAATAATTTTAGTAAGATGATTAAAATTGTAAAACCCTGGCTCAATCGGTAGTTCCTGTGATTCCTGTTCATTTCTTCCCCATCTAACCGTTGTTTTTTCATAGATATTATACCATCCAGACCACACTGTAATTCTTTTAATTGCAATTTTCATATCTCCACTTTGGTTGCAGAGGGGTATATTAAAAGTAAATGGTTTGCCTTTACTCGCGTTAGTAATTCTCACAATCATTATAATTAATATATATTATAAATATATAAAATTGATTGTGCTAATTTAAAAGACGTGCCTTTACAGATGTTATTTATTGTAATTTTCATATTTTATATTATATATTTATAATAATGGCAAAAAATAATGCAACGAGTCAAACCGACCCTAGTGTTCCAAAAATGTTTAAATTAAACTCTAAAGCATCTTATAGCTCTGGTAGTGTTTATGAACCAACGCATCAATTTAGCTTAGTAAATCAACACATTCAAGTAAATCCGCATAACAGCTTTTTAGTGAAGTTTAAAAATATCTGGAATCGGTACAAGTTGCCCAAAGTGACGGATGAAGCTGTTTACAACGACTGGATTAACAACCCAATGCAATTTTGGCAAAATCAATTAAATTTTGCAATTTGGTGTGCAACTACAGGATGCGGCGTGTCAAAAGAACACTTACAATATAAAGACCCCATGGTCAAAAGCATATTTAGATTTCATACATATTACCAAATTAGGCGCATTCTTATTGTTTTAGGATGTCCACTGCCGAGTGAGAATGATTTTGACCCTTATGACAATCCAATCAAAAAAAGAGATGTGTTAGAAAAAATGGTTAAAGATTTTAATTGGGATGATAGAATACCATCTACTCAAAGGCTTGATTTATCTTATGGTCTTGGGTCTGTACGATACAATTCTTTACATGGGTTAAGAGGAGAACAAACAAAAATACTAGAACGTGGAGGTGACTACGACCCAGCTAACAAGTGGACAGTTCATATTCCACCTTCAGGCAAATTTGCAGTGAATGACCGACACACTTATAAAATTGAATATATCGAGCAATACTTTAAACCCACAGTTATTGATTCGCGGCATAAGGCAGTAAATCCGCAAGTTGGTTCAGAACTTGATGCAATTGGATCGTTTATACTCGATAAAAGCAATGGGTTCACAAAAGAGGGTATTTTGCGAATTAATGAATCGATAAGAACATATGTATACACAATCGTTGGGGCACAAGTAAAAACAAAAACATCAATTATAAGCGGCAAGAGAGAGCTTGAAGCCCAATCTCAGTTTTATACAAATGTAGATGCCAAAATTAAAGGCATAGAAAACATTGAAGAGTCAATAGATCAATACCAAGACATACTTCAACATGCAAGAAGCAAATTAGATTTTGTTGTTGGACTAAACTTGTACATGATACCAAGTGACATGGATCTTTACATAGGCACAATAAACGGATATAACAACTTGCTTACAACAGCAACGACAAGTGATTTTTATATTGGGGTAAATGACGCTGTGAACAGCATAAAAAAAATACCACCGGTTTCAGCCACTGAATTTGATGCAACTCCAGTAATACGACCCAATTTGAGCGATCAACCTGTAACCCCTACGTTAGTTCCTTTGCCAGACATTCCTTCAGAATTTGACTTAGCCCCAGCTCCCGAGGATAATTTGCTTGATAGCTCTGATTTTGATGCTTCAGATAATCCTAAAGAAGATCCAACAACATTAACGCATGAAGAGCTTAAAATAGGCTTAACTGTAGGGGGTATAATTATAGGAACTTTAGCTTTGGGGTATTTGAAATAATTACTTTGAGGATATAAGTTTACTAGCAAATTCATACAAAAGGTACCCAACGGCAATAAATAGCACCCACAAGTTTTCTGCAAGCACACCAACTACAGAAGCCGCTGATTTCATCAAAAGGCTAATAACTGCCCCAATAAGGCCAGGCAGTGCAGCCAATGCTTTATCTCCCAATTTTATAAGCAAATTTACTAACTTTTGCAGTTGTGCTTTGATCCATTTGCGAGAGCCTGGAGTTGGTTTGGGATCGGGTTTTGGGTCGGGTTTTGGATCGGGTTTTGGATTTGGTGTTACTGATTTTAGTGCTGATGTTATGGATTTTACTAATGTGGTAATAGCCAAGCCTATTGCCGTTAATATAACCGTAATTGTGACTCCCTGTTCGCGAAATAGTATGCGGATTTTATCACCAAGCGCCAGTTCTTTACTTAGCATTTTTTCGTATGTGTGTTTTATTGCTTCAATTTGAGTTTTAATTTCCGGTACAAAGCCTGTTATAATATTTTTTTGAAATTCGATTTTAGAATCTAACTCTGCAATGCGTTCTTTTCTTGTGGCTTTTTGTTCTTCAGTTATATCAACAATAGAATCAGCTACTTCTTGCTCTCGTTGCCCATCAAATTCATTAATTTTAATCATCGCTGCTTCAATTTGCCCCTTAACAGTATTTAACTGTTGGTTAAATCGTCCTACATCACGAACTAATTGCGCATCAAAATTGTTTTGTTGTTGTGTTGATTCATTTTGTGGGTTGTAATCATTTAAAGTTTTTAGAAAAATATTTGTGTTTTCTTGAGTGGAATCTATGACTTGTTGTAAATTTGATGAAGTAACGGATTCAGGTAAACCGGATAATGCCTCATCTACGGCGACTCTTACTGGTGGCGAAACATTTCTGGGAGTTTGATTTTGTCTGTAATTACTCAAAAGTAGTCCATTTCTCATAAAATTAGTGCCACCTTGCCCCCTGGGAAGAAGTCGTCCATAATCATTTTCTATAGTACTTGCTGACTTAAATATTTTTTTATCTCTTACTGTAGTTAGTTCTACCTCAAAACCTTGCCATTTTGCATATATAGCACCATCACTTTCTACCCTTAATTCCGCAGATGGTACAAGAGCATCGCTTGTTGCTATTATATAATTGCGAGGAGGGCTAGTAAATACTCTATTAAAAGCAGCACTGGCTATTTTATTTTTTTCCATATTAAGAGCATTAATAGCATTAATTTGTGTGTTGTCTACGGACATACCATCATTACTTCTTAAGTTTGCCAATCTTTGTTCTAAGGCATCAAAACTATTTCTTTCGGTTTGATATATTTCATCTGTGAATGATGTTTCTTGAGTGTCTCCTGTTGTATCTTCGTCTCTACCTCCTCTCGCAAAATCATCTAAGTTAACGTCATCCATAATTAATTTTTATTTATATATATATTAGATATATATAATAAATAATAAAATGAGTATGGAGTATGGAAATAAACTTAATCCTATGAGAAAGTTACGTAAAGCGAAGGGAATTAAAGGCGAGCGCATGACAGTATACAACACACACAATCCAGACACAATTGATCCAAACGGCATTCTAACAGTACGATTTCCAGATTTAGGCCCTCATGATGTAATTATACCCGGGACAGCAAAACTATCGTTTAAAATAGCCCTCAATGCACCTGCAGATGCAAACCGCACAATCGTCAATAACTTGGGTCGCGCAATCGTAAGCAAAATTGAAGTTAAGCTAGAAGGTCAAAGCGTTTACACCCTTAATGACAGTGATATTTTTCACTGTTATCAAGATCTATGGATGACGCAACAAGAGCGTGAAAACGCAGTATATCAAGGAATTCAATCCCTGCGAAAGATTAGAATTAATGCCGGCGATAAGGGTGCCAATGCCTCTGATGTTGCCCTGGGAGATGCCTACAACAACTTGTTTAGCATTCCGCTTGATTTTGAGTTGCTCGAGGCTAATATGCCATTTCATCAATACGACCTTAAGGACAGACTATCTTACGAGCTAACTTTCAATAATTATGGCAACGTGATTGTGTCCAGTGATAATACTGCAACTTATACAATTACTGGGATTAGTATGGAATTTGAAGTGCTAAACTCTAAAGCCTTAGCAATGGACATTAAGCAAAAGCAAAAAGGCCGCCATATTGTGCTTTATGATCGTGTTATAAGACATACTAAACTACCCCTAAACAAAAGCGAATCAACTTGGAACATTGCCCTAGCACCTCAAGCATTCTCAATGAAAGGAATTCTAATTATATTCAAGGAGCCGCAAACCGCATTTGAAGGAGACAGTGAAGATTTCTACAACCCCAAAATTACTAAAGTTTCAACTACAATCGATGGTAAGCCCAATCAGATCTATTCTAGCGGTATGCGGGCTCATCAACAGTTCCACGAGATCAGGAAGCATTTCTCAGACGGCAAGAACCGCGATGCTATAAATGTTGCAAAAGAATTTGACTTGGCTGATGTAACAGCGGCAGAATACTTTACTAATAAATATGCTCTTTGGCTTGATTTCCGTAGTAACGATGATTTGACATTACACGGTAGCGGCAGGAAAATTGAGGGTGCTAGCCAATCTATACAAATTGAGATTGAGAAGACAGCCCAGGCAGCAGGAGCTCTAAACGCCTACATTTATTACATCGCTGATGCCCAACTTAACTTTGAGAATGGCCGTCTTGTGAATGTTGCCTACTAGCTGGGGGTTGCAACCCCACACCCCCGCGTTAAATGAGTTAGTGTTGTTGGGGGTATTGTTGGGAAAAATAAAAAATAAATAAAGATATAATATAATGAGTTTAGTGAAGACACCGCATTCAGCGATTATTTGTGGAGCAACAGCTTGTGGAAAGACTGAGTTTTTATTGAATTTGCTAGAGACCGAGAGAGGGCCTAATATGCATGCTGGTAAATGGGCCCAAATGACCTATTCGCCCAAATACAGATGGATTTTTATATTTTGTCCAACTCTTGAAATAAATAAGACATATCATGCACATAAATGGCTATTTACAGATGACAGAGTAATGTTGATTAATCCTAAAAAGGAGGGTGGTTTGAATCTTGCCCTAAAAAAATATTATTATTTGAATGCGCGACAAGAAGATGGGGAGAGTCTATTTATAATTGATGATTGCAGCGCACTGAAAGACCTCAAAACTAAGAATCAAATGCTGTCAGAAATTGCATTTAGTGGGCGTCATGCTGGTTGCTCTATGTGGATTCTTACCCAAAAATATAACTCTATTCTTACCGACTTCCGCGAGCAGATTAAGTGGCTATGTTTGTTCTATTGTAAAGATCGTGACAGTTTTGCTGATGCTTTGCGCGAAAATGATGTTATTCCGTCAAAAGACGAACGAGATAGAATGCGAGACTTACTTGCACAACATAAACACTCAAAGTTAATATTAGTTACTGAACAACCAACTTCTTATAATTTCTTAAAATAGATGCATAATAACAATTTCAACATGGTTAATATTAAATTATTTTGTTTAAAAAAAATAATTTCTTAAATATAAAATGGACGACGCTAGTATTGATGCATTAATGAATAGTATTCAAAAACTTGAAAACGAAGGTGAACCTTCAAAAAATCTAACTCCTGTAATTCCACAACTTGATCTATCACCGATGCGAGAACGCTTAATTGGGGTTGTTGCGGGAGGAAATAGCAAAGAATATTTAGGCAAAAACATTACAGTAGCTGAGATTGAGAGCATGGAAGAAAAAGCACTGTTAAAATTATACTCGCGATATGATGCATACATCGGCAATGTAATGGCAAAGTCAGTAAAATCAGCATTATGCTCAGCTTATGCAAATGCAGTGGGATTGCTAGCTCGTACACTTTCAAATAACAAACTAGTACTACGAGATGGTGAAGAATTAACAGAAAAGCTAATAAACAATCCAGTAATTAATATTGCTTTGAGTACATACAGTTGCACGCTTTACCATAAGTATGGACATTACTTAGCACCGCTTACAGCAACTCTGCTTACTTGTGGATACATTCACAGAGGGGATTGCACCCCCACAACTCCTGAACAATCAGAAGATAATGAAAAAGTTAAATCGTCAGAATCTCAAAAAGAGAAATAAATTTATGGGTAATTGTGAATAATTGTGGATAATTGAGGGTAATATTATGGGTAATTGTGAATAATTGTGGATAATTGTGGGTAATATTATGGGTAATTAAGGATAATTTTTAAATAAAAATAAATAAATTATAATTTAATATTATAAAATGTCAGAGCAAAAAGACGATGTTAGTGTATCTGAACCTAAGGCTAAAACTGAGGCGCCGATCGAACCAAAGGTTGTACCACCTCCAGCACCAATTCCAGTACCTGTAACAGCCCCAGCAGTCAAAATCAAAAATCCCAAGAGACAAGAGGCAGGGCGAAAAAATGCCGCAAAACAAAAAGAACTAAAAGCGCAAATGCAAAAGCAAATAGAAGAGTCAGCAAAAATAATAACTAATTATAACGATAAACCATCACAGCCTATTTCCATTCCTGAACTGCCTAAAAAACATACAAAAATTAGCACTGATAACTTGTATTGGCAAGTTCCTGCAGCACTTACTATTTTAATTGTAGGGGGAATTTTAGTATTTCTTCAACGAGGTAATAAAATACAAACAAACACATTTTCTTCCTCCGCTCCAGTCGCTAAAATAACTGATTCAGCTCCATCAGATAATGTATTTGATTGGTAAGGCAGGGCTTTTGTAAAAATTATAAAGAGCATTGTAGTTAATTATTTAAAAAAATAAATTTGTGTGCATAATATATAAATGGACACTACAACAAATACACTAGTTAATTCAGCATACAATACAGCCTTGCTGAGTGGGCTTGTTTTCACCAACTGTTTCCTCACAGAAAAGGCATTTGGCACTAAACCAACTAATCTAGGCAAATTTAATATTGAAAATATGGCCAAATTTACTCTCAATCTTTATCTTGCAGATTTAACAAAAACTTGGGTCCAAAAACAAGGATGGCTTCCTGAAAATATTATACCAAGCTCAAGCGTTACACCGGGAAATTAAAATAAAAAAAATGAAAAAATAAATTAAATATATATAATGGCGATGTTAATAGGTGGTGCTGTTGTAAATGCATTAGCTTTTACAGGAAGTAATTTTTTGTTTAGTTTAATTAATGGTGATGCTGAGAGGAAAAGGCATGACTTAGCTTTAGAAGAATTACAAAAAGGTAGAGACATATGGAATCAGAAAAGACTAGACAACATCGATTATGCAAACAGACGATTACGTGAAGAAGCGAACTCTGAAAAAACATTCACTCAGATATCTAAAGCCGCTGCAGAATATTATCTCGTTACGGGGCAACATTTAACGCTACAAGATACAGGCCCAGAGCCTATGTTAGAAGATTATTTAGACGAAAATCAAGTCTCAAATATACAGACTGGTGAAATATTTGTTATTAGCACAGGTCTAGTTCTCACTGGTTATTTAGCATACAAGTATTTATAAGTGTGGTTATAATTATGTATTACAGTTAACACAATTAAGCCTATCTACTGTTAAATCAACAGATGATGAGCTGGCTTAGCAAATAGTGTGGTATTTACATTAGCCACACGTTATTATCACACACCTCGAGTTCACACAGAGGACATGTGTTTACATACAATAGTCATAGGGACAGTGTACTTGCAGTGTTAGAAACATCCAATTTGACTGATTGAAATTTGAATCACCTAACCAAACACACTAAACAGAATGCGTCTTAGTAAACTTAGATTGAATCAACAGGCTATATACACTGCGCATGACCAAAAAGACACCGCCGGTGTCCCTTTATCTTAGATTGAATCAACAGGCTATATACACTGCGCATGACCAAAAAGACACCGCCGGTGTCCCTTTATCTTAGATTGAATCAACAGGCTATATACACTGCGCATGACCAAAAAGACACCGCCGGTGTCCCTTTATCTTAGATTCTATTCGTTTTGTATTTTTGTTAGGTTTAATTGCACAATTCTCAGATTGTTATCTATGTATGGGCTCGTGCATTATCAATTCGGTCTATGCTTCAATCTTTATCTAGCGGACTTTGACACATTGTACACCAATAAATTGAATTATTTTCTGCGGTCTTATTTAATTCAAGGATACATGTATAGTGTTAATTGCAATAAATTATTTTGTATGCATTTAATATATCATGGCTTCAAAAACAGAAGTAACCCCCCGCACCTCCACTAAGCTATCTAAAATTTATTATAGCCCAAAAGGATATTGGCGTGGAATTGCTGCCATCAAAAAGTTGTCATCCACCGCGAGTGTGTCAGAAGAAATTGCAAAAAATTGGCTAAGAAAGCAAGCAATTTGGCAAATATATCTTCCTGCTCCAAAATATATTCCAAGACCTAAATTTGATATAATTACACCAAATGAAGCCCATCAAGCCGATCTATTATTTTTACCACATGATAAATTACCCCGCGGACGCAAACTATATAAGTATGCTTTAACAGTTGTCGACATTGCCTCGCGCTATAAGGAAGCCCACCCGCTTTCATCGAAAAATTCTGATGAAGTTGCAAAAGCATTTTCTAATATTTATAAACGCGGCCCACTAACATGGCCTAAATTGCTACAAGTTGATTCAAGACGTGAATTCATGGGTACTGTTAGTAACTTAATGGCATTAAATAATGTTGCAATTAGACGTGGTGAAAGGGGTTTGCATAGAGCTCAGGGATTAGTTGAGAGATTTAACAGAACACTTGCTGAGAGGCTATTTGGGCATCAGTATGCGCAAGAATTACTGTTGGAAGCACATGGCAAAGATGCACGATCGAGAGAATGGGTCGCTAGACTTCCAGCCGTTGTTAAGGCTTTAAATAATGAGGTAACTCGATTAATCGGTAAAAAACCTTCTGTGGCTATAACAAATAATCAAATTGAAATAAAATCTTCTGCACCACGGGGTTCCAAATCTGAACAGCGCATACCTACAAACATTGGAGTACGATACTTATACCAACCTGGTGAGTTAGAAGGTGGTGAACAAAGGAGAGCAACTGATCCAATTTGGTCGTTAAGCATAAATCGAATAGGTAATACCATCGTAAAACCTGGAGACCCAATTTTGTATTATTTAGACCCAAAAATAAACCCTCACACACCAAAACGCGGTTTTGTACGTCAAGAATTATTAGTAGTACCTCCTGATACTCAATTACCACCTGGTGGTATTCTGTAATGCCCATATGCTAAAGTGCTAATTCCATCATCTGCAATCCATCGCTTTGTGTCTAAAGGTGAAAGTGATATTTTATTAACATGTATGCCGTATATTTGATGCTTTTCACTCCGTAGCATATTCATGCCATGCCTAATAACTTTTTGATCTTTAAGTACATTTTTATATTGTTCATGCGTAATGTGTTTTTCAACCACATATTTTGTTACGCCTTTTGCTTTGCGGATATTACCATCCGATTTAACTATTGAATACATTTTAGGTCTTAAGCCAACATATTCCTCAACCGCTGCTCCACCGCATTCATCTTTCATTTTGCCAAGAACTTTTTTATTTTTTTCACTGTAAAGAGGGTGTTCTTTAGGATAATTGCTAGTATCGTAAAAATCTGCATGTTGCGCCATATCACGATAAACATCCTCAGTTTCAATATGTAAAAGTAAACTATCTGTGTCGGTGTAAAGCAATTTGCAAGCGCTTCCATACTGTTTTTTAAGATGGTTGTAATAAAAGTCATACATCAGCAATTTACTTAAATCCAAAATACACATTCCTACATATGCGGGCCGATTAAGACATAGCTTACTTTTATACATATGCAATGCAGCTAATTCATTGCTAAATATTTTCTCTCTTGCAAATGTTGGCTTTGCAATTAGCTTTCTTATTTTATTATGCTCATCAGCACGAACCAAATGAACATCAACACGCTTTCTCAAATTCTCCATCGTTTTGCCAAACACTGCATTATTCATTAGCTTATACAAGTCCTTCTCGAAATCACTAGTTGCTTGTTTTCGAAGTTCTGTGTTCATTTGAATATATGGCTCCATCCAACGTGAATGATTAAAACGTAATACTCTATGTATTTTTGTTAATTTCATACCTAAATCAATGCACTGTTGTAAATTTCTGTAATGCAACACATATTTTTTCTTATTACGCAAATTCGGTACAAGTTTGTCTGTATTAAGACTAGTTTTCCCAATCAAGTTATTTTGATAATCTGATAGCCATTCTTTATCTATTTTCATGCGCTCTGGTGCTAAAGGATAATCATTATGCTCATCGTGCAGCTCTTTTACATATTCAAGATCAACTTCTAAAATATAGCCATTCTTTGAAAAATCGCCATTCTTTGAAAAATCACAGTTTGATAAATCTGTAACCCACTCAAACCCTCCTGTTGGTAAATATTGACTCATTGACCAACCGTACAAGTTATTCTCATCGTAATATTGAATGTAGCTTGGGGTTTAGTTGGATCATAATCTGGAACTTTATCATTGTTTGCTTTAGCATATCTCTGACTTACCATAGAAACACCACCTCGCATACCTTTTTCAATAAATAAATACATGTCTAGTCTGTTAATAACTCAAGTTTAACTTTTGTCTTTTTAAGCAACGCATCCCACGATAACCCCGGACCTGTATAATAGTGAGCCGGATCTAGTTTATAGTGTTTTAAGCATGTATTTCTAAATTTCTCAAATACATCCGCAAGCAGCATTGTATCAGTTTTTAAATACAAGTCATGATAGTCTCCCATGTTTTTACAATCGAATGTATCCCAAACTTTTTGTGCATAAATATAGTCTTCTTGACTAATTCCACAATCCGTTAAACTGCTGTAAAAATCCTCAATAGGAGGTAGTTGTTTATCTTCAAAACGCTCCCAATCATCCATGTACTCGTAAGGATAAACTCCTTTTCTGAGCAATAATTTACTTTTTTCTTGATCTGGCTCATTTAATTTTGTTATTTTAAATACTTCAGCAATATTTGCCTTAACCAAATTATCTAATGAAGCTAGTAAAAATTGTGCGCTGTCAATAAATCGTAATTGTCGTAAAGAAAATGAAATATATTTTTCCATGTTATTATATTCGGAATACACTTAATAACACCTTCAGTTTCACTAATAGCTTGCATAATTAGATGAGAATCATAACCTCGTAAATTATGAAATACTACAGGGATAAAGAACTCTCTATTCGAAGGTTTAATTCGCAGTTTTAAATTACAATCTGAGTGGGCGGCCCCTCTAAATTCCCCTGTAATATGACAATGATCACGTACTTTATATCTTTGAGAAAACTTTTTACAACAAATTGCACATTCTTTCGCCTCAAAATAGCTATTATTTATTTCGTAATTTACATCTTCAAACTTACCTTCAGGACGACAGCGCTTATGGACAGCCTTTTGATTATAACACACTTTCTTATTTTCATTATCAAAACCACCCTCTTCACATATCCAACATTGTTTAGTGTTATAATACTTACTCCACTCTTTAGAAGTTAAAGTATCCATCTTTTTGGGGAATTTTAGCGATTTAATAATATCATTTTCACATTTTTCAACCTGTTCAAAAAACTTACTCATCGCGTCAGGTCCTCGGTAAACTATAGGCTTCTCAGATACTCCATCAGATCTAACAGCTACAATCGAAAATCCGCACACATTGTGAACAGATGTTTTTTGCGTGTTTTTTCTTTCTGCAGGCGCTGGAGCTTCTATTTTCGTAACTAGTGCTTCTAAGTCTGCATATATTACCCATGGTACTTTAAGCTGTTTGCGATAGTTTTCAAACTTTAGAATTGATTTGTTTTTCGTTGGCATTTCTATTTTAAAAGACCTTTCTCCGATCCCTCGACATTCAGGTTTATGCTCCTCAAGTAAATCTGCTCTAATATATCCGTGATGACATCTATCGCAAAAATACTTCTTTTCTTTATGCAAAGTCTGATCATATAAAAGACCATTTAAATTTTTAATCCAAGTATAATGCAAATTTGCTTTTGTGTCTTCACCCCACTCAAATTCCTCCTCATTATCTTTTAATTTTTCAGTTAATAACATCAAACAAATGCGAGGTATTTCTGAAGGCTGACTACTAATATAATAATTTACAGTACATCCTTTTTCCCATCCATACACGTTAATTGCCAAGTTATTTTGTTTTTCTACTTTTTTAATCTGAGTTAATGGAGTAGGAAATTCTATACCTGTAAAATTTAACCCATCATTAGTTGGATAACTTGAAGTTCTATTTGAGTGATCATTTGTTGGAAATAACGCTGATCGTAATGCCCACCTCAAACAATTATCATCTTGGTTTTGTACATTAATAATAACTTTCTTGTTTGCTAATTTTTTTGGTAAAGGAATATAAGAGCCGCCCCTTAAAGGTGAGTATTCCGCAAAATTTAAAAACAATCTTTCAATCCTATCCACAACCCACCCAGATCCCAAGCTAACGTAATTTTCGATACTTGCTATTATTTTAGCATGTGCTTGAGCAAGATCGATGTTTACTAAATTCAGCTTAATATTGTCTTCATCTATATCAACTTTTTTCAAAACGGGTATTTGCTCACTATAAAAACTTGGATGTGCGTATGTTGAGATATTTGTTTGTGGATTGTCTTTTCTCATTAATATTTGCAAAACTAAATTAAATTTTACTCCATTTAACTCTGCTGCTTCTCTCGCTATCCGTGTTGCTGTTATTGGCTTAACTTCTTCTAAAAATGCAACAGGATCATTTCTATTTTCTAAAACTACCATTTCATAACTTTTAAGAAATTTACCAAAAGTATTGGTTAACTTCAAATACATAGCAGTATTAGACGGTTCTAAAGGTGCAGGAAGATCTTCTAAAATTGGTGAATTAAACATAGGATCAATAGGGTTTACATCTGCTAATTCGTTTAAAATTTCATTTTCTATTGATTCCCTGTTATATACCATATTTTTAAGAGGCCCATCACTAATTGGTTTTGATTTTTCTTTTTTGTTTTTTGGTTGAATTTTTATCTTTTCAGGCTCTAATTTTAAAGCGCGTAATAATTCAACCCCAAATTTCTTTTTCAATTTTAACACAGACTTTGTATAAAATAAACTTATTTTGCCTTTTTTAAATGATACCGCCCAGTCCTTCGATTTATATACTACATACAAAATACCATTTTCTTCCTTAAACGGTAATACAATTGGTGTTGTAATATTATGAAAAGTATTGAAGTCATCTAGTAACATTTTGTTTCTATACAAGGTAAATAAAAAAGTTCAAATTAAATTTATTTACCTATTTAATATTTATTTACATAAAATGTAATAAATTTAGTTTTAAATCCCTTAAACAATTTTAAAACTACAAAAATCATACCAAAAAAGATATCTCAAAATTCCCTTTGTTGTATTTGCAGTAGTTAGTTCTGGACCATTTACCTTGTATACCACGGCACCAGTAATTACTACCAATACCCTCGCTTTGCTCTCTCTCAGCTTGGATTTATAGTTATAAATTACTGGGTACCTGGTATACAAGAAGAAGAAAAAAATCCAAGCTGAGAGAGAGCAAAGCGAGGGTATTGGTAGTAATTACTGGTGCCGTGGTATACAAGGTAAATGGTCCAGAACCCCCACTTACCTAACTACTACACCGAATGTATTATTTGCGAAAATATAGGCTATCGTTAACAATCTTCTCAATCACTTAGATGCGCTTTGAAGTCATGTCCACAAGACTATCACTACAACCATGCTAACTGATTCTTGTTGAAAATGCGACTCTTATACTTTTGGACGGAAAAAACTACTATGGACTGAGACGAATTCGTCTCAGCTACAACATAAGAAGGACATTGATACTCTCAATCAGTGGCAGCACCACCAGCATAAAAAATGGGGGCAAAGGGTGTTTCGTGAAATTGTTTTTGGTAAGGAAAAACGTTTGTTTAAAAATGCGCGCGAAGCGCGGGAATTTTTTTGGGTTTTAATGCCAAATTGCCTGCAGTTTAAGAGAATTTCATGTATTTTTGACACTAAAAGTCAATCTTTTCAATTATTTTGGGGTAAACAATGTTGTGGAACTCGATTAAAGGAGTACAGCCACAAACTTCTAGGGGGGGGGGGGCACATTGCACATGGTGTCCCACCACTTTCACGAATGGGGGGGGGGGGGGGGGGCACGTGCCCCCCTGGCCCCCCGGTTCCGCCACCCGGGTTATACACATTATTGTGAAGCAATCTTTTTCAGGTGCGTTAGCATTGTTTGGTATTACAAAAGGTCAAATGTCGTGGCCCATAGACTAGGATCGATAAACTTAGCGGTAACTTTTCGCGAGTAGAAACAGGGGGGGGGGGGGGGGGGGGGGGCGGGGGGGGGGGGCGTGTTTATTCACAGCTCAATAATGTAAACTACAATATTGATTACGCTATTCCCAATCCAAATAAGCCTGACCTTTTAATTGGTATTTTGAATTGATTCACAGCACTTTGAGCTCCTTTAAAATTAGAATCCGGTTTCATTTTTCAACTAAATTCCGTTTTAATGGTCTTATTTTAAAGATAATTAAATTACAAGTTGCTCTAGGTGATCATCTGATGTATCCAAACATGGCTACATTCAGCCAGACCGGTTTAAAAGTGGGTCTATATGGGTAAAAATTAACGATTTTCAACAATTTCAACTGTCGCATTTGGCCTCCTTTAAAATGAAACCCCGGATTCAGTTTTCAACTAAATTTCGGTTTTATGGTATTTTTGCAAAGATAATTAAATACTTAACAAATTTGGATAGTAACTTGATGTATCCATTCATGGCTACGAGCCAGATGGGTTTCAAAGTGATTCAAATTCACGATTTTCAACAATTTCAACTGTCACTCGTGCAGCCTCCTTTTAAAATGAGGTACTAAAAATGATAATTGACCCATTTTAGGTTCTGCAAAGATAACTCAAAATATATTTTGTCAACTTTTGTCATACTAGTTTTATTGTAATCGTAATACAATTCCCTAGGAAGCTTTTTAATTTTTTTAAATCTTATTTAATTTTTGAATTATAGACCAAAAAGTGCCAAAAATGTGATTTTCATGATTTTGGAGGTAAAATAAATAAATAAGATATTCAAAAACAAAACAAAAAATGCTTTCTAGGCAATTGTATTATTAGGATAATAAAACTAGTGTGACAACATTTCACAAAATATTATTTTGAGTTATCTTTGCAGAACCTAAAATGGGTAAAAAAACGTGATTTTTATAATTTTCTCCAAAATGGTCAATTTCATAATCATGGTTGGATTCATTGAACCCTTTTCTGCCAAAAAAATGTATACTTTTATGTGTAATGAAGAAGTTACGGCAGTTTTACGGAGGCCATGCTGAGGGACGTGGTGCGCGGCGCGGCGGTGCGGTGTAACAGTTATGAAACTAGAATAACCCAAACCAAATAGTAGCGCCCAAACAGGAAGTTAGGTCAAATCTGGTCAAATAAGGTCAGAGTTCGATAATTACGAAACGCTAGCAAGAAGAACATTATTTATTATTATTTCAACTTTGGACAAACATTGTCAATAACAATGTTTTCACAAAGTGTGACCCAATTTTGGAAGACCAGTCAACTTTTAGCGTTACGGACAGTATCAGCTTCACTTCGGTCTCAAGTTAGAGTTTCACAATGTCAAAACCAGGCTTGTTGTTATCGTTATGTCTCGACCACGACAGCGAATTCGGAAGCTTTCGCCAAAAACTTGTTCATTGGAAAATTTAATAAGGTACCGTGGCGTACGCCGTTAAAACCAACAGTTTCTAATAACTCCTTACTTAAACGGATTTATTTTGACACTATGACATTTTAAGATAATCAGGGCTTGAAATAAGCAGCCGTAAAGAAAAGCACACTATAAGTTAAACTTTAATTAAGGGGCACTAAAACTAAGTAGAGATGTGTCGGAGGTAGTCCGAGGTGGCTCAGACTCGTTCCGATACGATCACAGTGATCAGCCCTCTTTGTTTTGTACAAGAAAGAAAACGTTGATTCAAAAATGCTCGTACAGCCGGGACGAGCATTTTACGTCCGACAGTATCCCCCTGTTGTAATTTGCATATTAATTACAATTTAATTATAACCTTAATTTACACAGTATATACCCAGAAGAATGAAAGTATTGTTTATCACTATGTAAAATTACCAAAGTAGTCAAGTTTCAAGTTTGAGTCAACTGCATATGGCCATGCGTTTTGAGTCGGGCCGGTAAATAGGTGGAGATGTTACACTTGCGCGAGATTTAAGGTGTAATAATGTAATTTTCTCGGTAAATGTTCAACCTATATTAATGTTCAATTTGGTATCAAATTGAAGCTTTGATGGAGAAGAACATATTTAAAGTAAAAAATATGTTCAAATATACTTTGCATTTGCTAATTAGCATTTAATCACCAAGATTGTTGAGGTGGAGGATGATCAGGCGGAGGATGATCAGGCGGAGCAAAATGTGATAATGCTACCCCCTGGGGGGGTCACAAACATGCAATTGTCAAAATATGTTTTGATATTCTTTTTATAACATTAGAGCACTATAATATAACACCCAACAATTGAACTCCAGGTAGTTTATATTTATTTTATCACTAATTTTGTATTGCTGATCATTTCTGATCATCGTTAGTGGTTTCCCATTGACTTCTATGGTAAAACAGGCTTCAAAAGAGACGGCGCAAAACACTCAACCATTAAATAGATTCCAACTTGTTATACTTCAATGGAAAGCTATTACTTTCAGCATTTCAAAAATAAACATGTTTATCATTTTTGGGGTACCACATTTGAATTTTGCACTGTTTAAACAGTTGACAGTTTTATTCAAATTAGGCATCGTTTCAAGGTCATAAGTCCCATGGGGATTGGACTTTTTCAAAATGAAGTATATTTTGAGATTCCCTGTTTTGTAAGCTTTAAGAAAATGTATACTTATGGGGGGATTGTTTTAAGTTTGGCAAAGAAATAACTTGTAAACCGCATTGCCATGCATTTTACAAGTGTAATAAGCATGTAACGCAAAACCGGCCCAAGAAGTAAAATTGTGGTGAAGGACTCTTTTGTAATTAGTTAATTAAGTTAATTAAGCGATTTTACTAAGTGGCTTCAAGAATTTTTACATCCTCTTTTGATATGTATTATTTATCCAAAGGTAAATGACTTTAAAATGCTCTAGCATTTCGTTTAAGCATTACTAAACAGGTCCTACATGATTGAATGTATCTTTAAAACATTTTAAACAATGATAACACATTTTTAATTAATTATACAGCCAATTAATTAATAATTACTATCGCTATAAATCAGAGAAAACAGAACTTCAGCATACCCTAATGTTTTGATTAATGGCATTCAGTATTCTTTTTAGAGGAATTTGTATTTATTACAAATTTATCTTTAAAATGAGATATTGATGAGGTTGATAGGACAAGGGGTTAGGAAAATACAACAATTTATTCAAATCAACACTACGAAAATCGTGTGTTTCCCTATGCTAATACATGTACATTGCCTGCACCCGCCTGAGCCGCACCCGCCTGAGCCGCCACCCCTGCTTTTTCAGATTTAAACTGCTGTTACTCTGTTATTTAAATTCCTATTTCAATGAGATTTCACGCTGTTATAGACCCATCTCTCAGCTTTAAAATGATGCATCAACCATTTCAATAGGCCAAGGGGTTGTAATGCTATAAGATTTTAATGACGAAACCATTCCGAAAAATGTAACACCGCCACTCTTTTAGCATGCCCACCTTATGAATGCGACCTAATGGCAATTTTTGATGTTCATCTTGAATTCTGCAAAGTAAATTTTTAAACATTTAAAATTTTCAACACCACTTAAATTATGTCCCTTTAATAATTAAGTTTAAGTCTATAAATAGTATAATTATCATTACTATATACTAGTAATAATACTAGTCAATATTTACATAGGACTAGGCCTACATATTAAGTCAGATAATTAATAACTGAACGAAACTTGCGAAACAGCGTACGGCGTAAACAAGTCCAAACAAAACAGCGTGTGTTGCGTATGCTGCATATTGTGCATATAGACTAGTGCGTACACACTGGCTCTGTCCGCGTAAATCAGAGAGCTTCCGAAAATTACGCACCGAGAGCTCCAATTCATGGTAAACAAAAATAGTGTGATTGGTTTGGTGTAGCCAAATTGCCAAACTGAGGTCACATACAGTTAACCGTAAAGAATTACACATACTCAACGTTACAAAATAAAGTTTTATTTTATGGGAAAGTGTCCCTTACCTTTTTGTCCATTGTTGATAACTTTTTGTATTCTTGAAATACAAGAAACCATCGGAGCTCTGTATACGGCCGAGAACGGGTCATTTGTATGCGGGTCCCGCAGTATGCTAGCGCCGTTGCGTATCTTGTATCAAGTACATAAGATGCGTTTACGATCATGGATAATTGTTCGTTAAATTATTAATCTGAGTCCGACTATAGGTAGCAATTTTGCCCATTCATGCTTTGAAAACGTCCCTTTTATTAAACAAATTAAATGTTATTAGGCTTTCCCTTGTCCAGGATGTTCCTATGGTTAATTTTTTATTTGATATTTTAATAGAGCTTTCTGAGCTCCACAATAATCTGAGCTTGATCGGAGGTACAGTTTTATAGATGACCATTTGATGGTCAAAAATGAAGCAACATCATTTTTGTTTTTTGACCCCCTGGTTGGTTGGTTCGGTCCTGTCATGACTGACACATTGTGACCAGATACTACGCAACAAATAATGATTTTCAGCAAAGGAGTAACAATCACGGAGAGGGTATCCAGCCAGTAATCAATTTATTTGGTCAATCCACCGGGAACGAGGTCTGCTTTTCTTTCTCTTCCCTTCAATCATGCCTGGCATAATCATCTTCTCTAGGTTGTTACCCTTGTGACGTGAGATAAGCCTGAAGTAGCTCAGCATTTGGGTGTTGATAGCATGAAGAAGTCTTTTAGACACCCCGATTTCTTCAATAATACTGGCATTGGTCCTTCTCATTGTCCATGAGATGCGAAGCATACGCCTCCAACACCACATTTTGAAAGCAGCTACAATGTATTCTGTTTTTGTCAGCTTTTGTTAGGGTCCACGTCTCACAGGCATACATGGCAATTGGAAATACAAGGGCTTGGACAAGCCTGGTTTTTGTTGCTCTGGTTATTCCTCTGTTAGCCCAGATCTTGCTTAGGTTGATCATTGCTAAACGGTGTCTAATCTCTTGGCTGCAACCACCCTCTTAGGTGATCAGGGATCCAAGAAAGTTGAATTTCGAGACTGATTTCACCTCATTACCATCAATTATGAGAGGCTCTCCCACACCATCTGTGCCTATGGACATGATCTTGGTCTTGCTGACATTTAGACGTAGACCAAGTTTTTTTTTCTCTTTCCAGCCCGTTTATAGGGACTTTTTTATTTTATAACATACAACAATAAATTAACAAAATACAAAAATAACACTACAAAAAATACATCAAATACAGACAAGGCATCAACATTCAGACGCCACAAGTGCCAGACAAAGTTTTACTATATAGGCACATAATGCTATTTTTTTTTAAAGAAAACATTATGAAAACAATATGAAAACAATATTATGAAAACAATATTATGAAAACAAGACGTAGACCAAGTTGCTTACTCTCCACCTTGACTTTCTTCAGGAGTTCCGCCATCTCTTCCATATTTGTTGCAAACAGGGTAGTATCATCGGCTTTGACCCCCTAGCAAAATAATTAATTAAACATTTTTGCATAGATTAATCTATGCAAAAATGTTTAATTAAGTTGTACAAGAAAAGTATAAATGCTACAAAGCTGAAATGTTGGGAACTTGTTAATTCTAGTTTTTAAAAAAAATCCTGTGCTGCGGGAGGCTGTAAGACATATCTGCATAATTAATTATACTTAATTATCTAAGGAAGCTTTAGGTCATGAAAAATGAGGCTAATTAATGCACTTAATTAATGTTTTCAAGTGCATGCACTTTCATTTATGTATTGCCACATGGTGTATACATGTATGTTGGTTATACAACTCTCCTTATTTCCTGTGCTGCGGGAATCTACTGGAGTTTTTTAATAACAGTTTAGAACAAAAACATAAAAACTACATTTTCATAGAAAATTTTACCTACATGTAGGGAGTCAAAAAACTAATAAAAACCAAAAGAAATAGACTGCCCTCTGTTGGCCGAAAAACAAAACAAAATAATTCAAAATGACTTATCTGTTGAACCGTGCACCCGATTCACCTCCACTAAAATACTTTTTTATTGTACTCAACCAGTTCTTCAAGATTTTTTTGCTAGCCATAGGAACATCCTTACTATTTAGTTATGCGGAGTAATTCTGTAATACCCTTCACAGGGGTATTCATAGTGCGTGATTTTTAAGAACGACGCATACTACCGATGTTGGTGTGTAGTAATACCTTGGCTCTAGCTAGTCTAGTCTAGGCCTAGTATAGGAAACCCATACATTGGTTTTTCTTCACAATTACTTCAAAATCATGGTTTTCGAGTGAAGTGTTATTCACATCCAAAGCTTATATTTTTTACCATATAATATTACTGGATAACACAAATTCCTGTTAACACAAACTAAAATGCAAGGCCCAGGCAACTTTGTGTTAACGAGGTTCCACTGTACAACCCTTACTCGGTCCTTCAAAAACAGATTCAGATCATAGCTTTATCAGCAGAATTTTCAGGTGCCCTATTATCACAAAGTGTAGGTATGGTTAGTGTCACTGATGGGGAAATCCTTTTTCAAAAACTGGTACTCAATGTACATGTTGAAGGTCCTGGGTTCTATGCTGGCTGTTGCCTCAAATGTCACAGGTACAATGTATGTATGTTTGGTGGTTGTAGGATGGTTGTTCAAGTGTTTAAACAAGAACACATACAGCAATCATCATTCAAAGTTGGTCAATCTGTTTACATCCCAAAAATTGAATTAATCAACTTTTTATTTCTATTTGTGTTATTTGTGTTATTTGCAGGATGATGTATTTCTTGTCGGAACAAGAACATGTGTACGGCATTCTTAAACAGCTAAGAAAGTTTAAGCAATCACATTGGTTCTCAGAGAAATCGGCGACATCTAGATGAGACAATAGAACACGGGGAGGTGGGGCTTACGTTTTAACAGCGCGCCCGACCTTCACAATGCGTGGTTTGCTCCATAACGCGCACTTCTGCAGTGCGTCTTTAGCGCTTTTCCTGCGTTTATGCAGGCGCTGCGACGCTTACGCATGGTTTACTCAGCGCATGTGATTGGATGGAATGTTTGTGGGCTATTCGATCCTAGCAGGGGTAAAAGTTGTCAAATGTGGACAATAAAATGTACTTATTTCTTTGATAAATGTCTAAAGTATGATTGTTTAAGAATGAGAATAAAGGTATTGTTTTTAGACCGTACCCGTGTTATATTGTCTGACATAAATGCGTTCGATAGTATTATTTTTTGCGTAGAACAACTCCGCCTGTGGCGTCGTTGTTCTACTTAAAATAATACTATCGTCCGCATTTATGTCAGACAATATAACACGGGTACGGTCTAAAAACAATACCTTTATTCTCTAATTCAAAGTTAGCCAATCTGTTTACGTCTCAAAAATTGAATTAATCAACTTTTTATTTTTATTTGTGTTATTTGCAGGATGATGTATTTCCATACCCAGAGATATCCTTGGAAGAATATAATGACTTAAATCAGATGGTAGAACCTATAGAGAGGTTCTTTACTGAAGGAAGTAAGTAGGATATCTTGGCGTCTGCAGACGACATTCCAACATTTCACAAAATGTTTCAAAAAATTCACAATTATTGAATTTCATTACCACATTTAGAGTCACCTTGAGAAATGCATTGAAATAAGTACAAACATGCCTCGTATTGGTTCAGTAATTCTGAGAGATAGACCTTGAAAGTTGGGAAAGGTTTCTGTAAAATCTGTTTTTTATATATGGTAAAACCAATAGTCGCGTGGAAAGTGTTAGGGGTCGTCCAAAATTATCGCCATTTTCACTTACGTACAGAGCGTACATAACTTTTTACCCCCCTCGAGTTACGTACGCAATAAATGGCGAAATTTTATTTTATTTTGTACTTTAAAAAAAAAAATCCCGCCTCTCAAGACCGCCATTTAAGTTACGTACGGTTGGGGTATATTTCGACCCCCTCCCCCCTCTTACGTACACTTTGTACGTAACTGAAAATGGCGAAAATGATGGACGACCCCTTAATCAGATGTTGAAACGTCAGTGTGGGTTGAAAAGAAGTTGATTGTGAAAGAATATTTGTTTCCAAAAAGACCAAACAAATTGTTATTTAAACCAATGTAGCACCTTTTTCGAAGAGCATATTCTTACGCTCATATGAAGGGAAAATTCACTGGCATTTCCCCTCGCTACCAGGAGTTATGCCTGTTTAAATAAAGGAACCCACTTTGCTGTCCACGGAATGCTAAATCCTTTGAAATTATCCATCTTAGTGAGGAGCAAATAGCAGTAAATCATTCAACTTCAAAAGATATTTATATTTGGGAGATTTAAACAATGAAGCACAGATTCAAAGAGCATATTCTTCTACTTATCTTTAAGCCCATACAGATGTTCATATTAGAACAATAGAACAGGATCTCATTGAGATGATCAAACCCATTTAGTAAAGAAGTTCTTGTTTGCTCTCCCCATACTTTTCAAAACTGTAATTTTCATCTGTAAATCTAAAGTGTGGTTTTACTCCCAAGTTTGGGATATTATATAATCACTCAATATTTGTTTGTTATTTCAGTTGATTCCAAATCAATAGACCACAATGCAAAAATAGATGACAAAACTATGCAAGGACTGAAGGACCTGGGCTTGTTTGGACAACAAATACCACAGGAGTATGGTAAGAAGACATTGATGATAAAAGTGATCGGTTATAACTGCAGACTGCCCCAGGAACATGAATAGCAATTAATATAAAAATGTTATATTTTTTTATTGTGACAATCAGTGACAATGACAGTGTGTGTTTATTTTAATAAAAGCAACCTGCTTATCTGGTGGTCAAAAATGTGTGTGTAATATTTATACTTGATAATTGATCTCATTCTTGCCACAAGGGCTGAAGCAATTATGAAGTATGAATGCACTGTAGTTATCAGGTAGGAATGACTGTAGCTCAGGTAGCTTGTATATTGTTTTTATTTAGTCTTATTCTCTCCATCGTTGTCTTTTAATTCAGTTATTTCAGTATACAATATAATATGTGGATATTCCATACTTTCAAGCAGTTTCTGTTATAGAATCAAGGGTGAATATTTTTTCATGGATGTGTACTTCAAGAAATTATTCACCATTGGGTAGAAAATACAACCAGTATTCTTTTTTAAATATTTCTCGCCCCTGGTGTTAGCGATATGTGTTATTTGGCTCCTCTTTTAACAAGACATAAATGCACAACAAAAACAATAATCACAATAGCAACTACAAATTAAAAATTACCAATGACAAGACCCATTCTCCAAGCTTATAGGCTTCAATTATTAGCATACTGGAGCCATATCGGTGGTGAACACATTGGTGGAAGATTCAATCACCGATTACACGTCCATTAGGCTTGTAAATATAACCCCCGAACTTGGAGAAAACATGAAAAATACAAGGCAGGTTTAAAAAAAAAAATGCAAATAAAAACACTACTTGTGATGTGAAAACAATTGCAACCAGTATGCATTTTCCTTAGTATCTTCACACATGTTGACTGAAATAATAGGTATGAAATGGTTGATTTGGTGTACTAAAAAAATAATCCGGCTGTCGGACCTTCCCGATTTTAGGCTTGTGAGGGCAACACAACTTTTGTTGTGCTTTATCATGAGTCCTGGGAGATAGACCCTTGACTATATGCATGGCCATTGAATTACTGTGTGTTATGTAGCCAGTGATGCATGCATGTTGTTTAAAAAGAGGTCCAAGGTGAATACAGGCTGAGATTGTTATCCCTACTTATACCTCATGCACAACTCTTCACATCTAACATCTATATTCTTATTATTAATTAATTAATAAAATCATACCAAACGCTAGCAATTTTATAGATGCTAACGCTAGAAATTATTCACATAAAACGTTCATACCCATCATAGGATATGAGGATTTTCTCCCAGTTACGATGTTGAAAAAAAATCACGAGAGTGTGAAAGAGAAGATGTTAAATTGTTTTAAAAAGAGCTGGTTATTAAATGTGTATTTTATTTATCAGGTGGTCTGGAGTTGTCTAACACTGAATATGCCAGAATAGCAGAGGTGACATCACTAGATGGCGCTATAGCAGTAACATTAGCAGCTCATCAGGCAATTGGGCTCAAGGTATGTCAATATATTATGGTCACGTGCAGTAAGGGAGCACTACATGTACACTAAATCCTTGAGCGTTTGGTGTATGGTTCAGAGAAATAGTACCTACAGTTAAGCCCACAATTATTCATACCCCTTGAAAAATATGAGTTTTTTGCGTTTTTCTCATATCTATACCAGCTGGAGTGGTGGAACTTTCGCTTTACACTAAAGACAATTAGTTTGCAAGTACAAATCAATATATTTGGGCTCAACATTTTTTGCATAACAATAGAATTGAACAAGAATTGTGTTTTTATGCCTGTCCAAAATTATTCATACCCCATACCAAGTCTCAGGATTGAGGCCACTTTTTGTGATAATACACATTTTTTGACATTCCAAACATTCTTTATATTGTGTGATAGGCTATTATATTGTTATGCAATTATTCCATGATGTGTGCATACAATGTGGATGCATTACAAATGTGTCCCACAAAAGTGGCCTCAATCCTGAAACTTGGTATGGGGTATGAATAATTTTGGACAGGCATAAAAACACAATTCTTGTTCAATTATATTGTTATGCAAAAAATGTTGAGCCCAAATATATCGATTTGTACTTACAAACTAATTGTCTTTAGTGTAAAGCGAAAGTTCCACCACTCCAGCTGGTATAGATATGAGAAAAACGCAAAAAACTCATATTTTTCAAGGGGTATGAATAATTGTGGGCTAATTAACTGTATACCAATTTGATCATCGTCCCAGGGGAAGCAAATAGAAGTAAATCTTGCTGATTTTTTATGAAAACGATAGAATAGATCCTCAACATTGCTAATGTGGTCAAAAATCGTCGGAATTGAATACGCACGGGAGCCTAGGCTGCGGAAGGATATCGATGCCGGAACCGGTGAGGAAGCGCCAATATCGGTTAAAAATGGTAAGGGCTCTGTTTAGGTGCCCGTAGCGGAAAAGTTTGTCTAGATTGGTCCAGAAAAATCGAGTGTAAAATCAAATTCAACATATATCTAAGACATTCATGTGAAATAAAAACTTCGTAAAAAAAATAATAAAAAATGCGTGTATTTCAATGGGGGAATTATTTAGTGGTGTGCCCCCATAACATTAGCAGCTCATCAGGCAATTGAGCTCAAGGTATGTCGTTATATTATGGGAACGTGCAGTAAGATTAGCAGCTCATCAGGCAATTGGGCTCAAGGTATGTCATTATATTATGGTAACGTGCAGTAACATTAGCAGCTCATCAGGCAATTGGGCTCAAGGTATATGTCACTATATTATGGTAATGTGCAGTAACATTAGCAGCTCATCAGGCAATTGGGCTCTAGGTATATGTCACTATATTATTGTAATGTGCAGTAACATTAGCAGCTCATCAGGCAATGGACCTACGGCACATAATCTCCTGGCCACAGTTCGACATACGTGGGCGCACTTCGATCAGGCTGCGCACGCATGCTTGAACTCACAAAATACTGCCAACCAACAACACCAAAGCACCTGATTTGTCAAATTTAAACTGACGCCTTTTTAACGATCGTCACGCTGCGCCGTATCCACCAACGCAGTGCTCCCGCTGCGCCATAACCACCAACGCAGTGGGCGTGATGGTGCGTGGAAAAGTGATGGTCCGTGAAAAGTGATGGTGCGTGGAAAAGCTCATGAGTTTTTCAGTTCTCATGTTTGAACACCAACCAATCAGCTCCTTGAGGTCGAGATGACGTAGTGCGCACAACGGAGAACCACGGGACCGTTTTGAGGTGAGGTTGAGCAGGCGTACTTTACGCGAGCTCAACCTCATGTGACGTGGGTCCATTGGGCTCAAGGTATGTCACTGTATTATGGTAATGTGCAGTAACATTAGCAGCTCATCAGGCAATTGGGCTCTAGGTATATGTCACTATATTATGGTAATGTGCAGTAACATTAGCAGCTCATCAGGCAATTGGGCTCAAGGTATGTCACTGTATTATGGTAATGTGCAGTAACATTTGCAGCTCATCAGGCAATTGGGCTCTAGGTATATGTCACTATTATGGTAATGTGCAGTAACATTAATAGCAGCTCATCAGGCAATTGGGCTCTAGGTATATGTCACTATTATGGGAACGTGCAGTAACATTAATAGCAGCTCATCAGGCAATCGAGCTCAAGGTATGTCAATATATTATTATGGTAATGTGCAATAATATTAGCAGCTCATCAGGCAATTGCGCTCAAGGTATGTCACTACTGTTAATTGCTTTGATAAATTGAGGTTAATCATTTGCTCTGGATATGGAAGTCTGTACAGTTTCAAAAGCTAACAATTGTGGACTTGGGGGGAAAAAGTGAAATATTATTTATCAACATGAACCACCGAGTTAGTTTCAGACCTTACTTAGGCCAAACAAATCTAATACTTTGTCTCAGCAGCCCGCATGCATTGCT
This sequence comes from Ophiura sarsii, assembly GCA_035610835.1. Classification (NCBI taxonomy): domain Eukaryota; kingdom Metazoa; phylum Echinodermata; class Ophiuroidea; order Amphilepidida; family Ophiuridae; genus Ophiura; species Ophiura sarsii. Next base: position 22,102,373 of record CM069445.1, on the reverse strand, counting down.
TTTAAAATGAGATTTCGCGTGTAGCGCTATGCGCGGCAGCCATTTATTTATTTTCAATTTATTTTTTCCGATTTAAAAAACCACACAAAAACTAGTTAGCTTCGGCGATACTCGGCAACCTTGTGACTGAGAACACACATTCAACTAACTTTGTGAAGTTAAGAGATCAAGAGAACACAAGCATACAATGTGCATATGATGTCTGATTACTTTTATTGAAAGACAAAAGCAAAACTATTGACTATATTTTGATTTTTATAAAAAAAGAAAAAAAAATCGCATAGGACATAGCTTTTAAAAAAGAAAAAAATAGAGAAAAAAAAGCATAGCACATAGCTTTTTAGCCAAAGGTTGCTGAGACAAAGTATCTAATTTTGTTGGCCTTATCTGTGTTTGACTTCTTTTTCAGGGAATACTTATAGCTGGAAATGATGAACAAAAAGCTAAATATCTTCCTAAGCTTTCAACTGGAGAACATGTTGCTGCTTTTGCTCTCACAGAACCATCAAGGTAACCAATTTTGTAACTTTCATCCTAAACAAAACTGCCGATAAAGCGCAATAATGGTGCCATAAAAGGCTTGGAATGGACTCTTGTCTTATACAACTTGTGAAAGGGGTACATCATCAAACACCCTCCTGCATTGAGCAGGCCTGATGTTTAAAGCGTATATGCACTAAAGTCCACTACAGTATTTCTGATATATATATCACAATGTTTAAAGAATATATGCACTAAAGTCCACTATTTGTTTTGCCTGATATATCAGGATGAGACTGCCTGTCCGCCATCCATCGTCTGACATCCTTAGCTCTAGACTCCGAGTTTGAGTCCTTACTATTACACGGCGAAAAATGTGCAGTATTTTGCATATATGAATATGCAAACCAATACCGAGCATGCTCAGATATTTTTTGGTGGGGATGTGCAGCCAGCAAAATGAAAACATAGTGATGCCTTGCTTCTCAAAATTATCTTCCCTTATGTTCTGTCTTTAGCCCTCCCTAGGGATTATAAATCATACTATAGAGTGTCGTTGTAAAAAGTATCAAACTTGTTTTACATGATTGTTATAAAATGGGTTAATTGTTTGTTTAAAAAAAATCTTATTGGGATTATTTTTCTGCTCCTTAAGAATTTTGCATGACATGATGCATCAATACCCTAGCTGAAATTACTGATCACTTGTTAGTGACAATCTCCTATACGCACTACGCAGTTGTATAAGGAAGTTGTAGACATTATCTTGTAAAAGTTACAACTAAAGTGAATGAAAGTTTGAAGTTGGTTGTGTGAAGGGCACAAATAACAGTTGCAAATATCAATAGGGTAAAGTGAAACTTTACAGTATCATATTATATCATGTAATCTGGTATTTTTTTTCAGTGGGAGTGATGCTGCATCAATCCGAACGAAAGCAACTCTAAGTGCAGATGGCAAACATTTCTTAATCAATGGTGGCAAGGTGGGTTATGTGGTGTACAGACCGAGTCATTTAATCTAAACATTGAGATTAACATTTTTTTATGGCAAAGGAAAGATGTTTCTTGAAAAATTAGTTTGAGGCTTAATAAAGCAATATGGTTGTTTATAATAAGAGGCCTAAGCCATAGGAGATTGGTTGGGGTAGTCGCTTAATGAAGCAGTGTGGTATAAGCCACAGATGGATGGGGTTAATGAAACAATATGGTTTGAAGGGGGTAGGGTAGAGCTAGGGGGTTAATGAACTAAAGCCAATAATATATCATTATTTGTTTCTCTTTCTAAAAGATCTGGATTTCCAATGGTGGCATAGCTGACATCTTCACTGTGTTTGCAAAGACGCAAGTAACAAATGACAAGGTAAGCATTAAATTACACATGTTGACTCCAAGAGACACATTTCTATCTATACTCTATTTGGCTTTCTCCGGACAGTGACGTAACTTAACTGGCGCACTTTTAGGCACGCGTATGTATCTTCCGTCTTTCAACGCTCGTGTGTATACGCCAGCGCCTTGAATAGGTGCGCTCGTTATGTGCTGCAACTAGTAGAATACGCAGTTACGTCACTGTCTCGTGATGGCCAAATAGACTATACCTATATGTCCCTCTGTATCCATAAGTCTCTTACTTTTACCTCTATCTGCATCTGTCTTCGATAGACCCTTAAATTTAAATATGTATAATGCACTGTATAGTGAGAAATTCTTACAAGTCATGTTTATTCTCTATAGCATTGTCAGTACATTTTGGTTGATTAATTATAAGCCTGCATTATACTTGAGTAATACAGGTCAAGTTCAAATATCATAACATGTAGAATCATTAGGTTGCTTAATTGACATGTTGAGGTGGTTGAGATGAATCTTTACCAACTCAATAAAAATATTCCTAAACATGAGTGTATTTTCGAGTCAGCAATTGAAGCGCTAATCTAGAGAAACTAATGAAGGTGTATAGTGTGTACGCTCCGCCCGTCATTGAACGAAGATTAAATCAGCTTCATTTGATGATCCTCTGGAGGTTCTTTCGACGAAGATAAATGTTAATTCGATAAGGCAAATGTGTTATGTGTACGCTCCCTTCATCAAATGAAGGGAGTCATGTGGAACGAATGACACACAAGGAGTCAATTTCCGGAATCGCGTGGCAACCAACCTTAATTTGATCTTCGTTAATATTTACTAATGTGTACGTATCACGATCTTCGTTAGTTGTAATGTGTACGCTCTCTTGATTAACTAATGAATATCAACTAATCTTTTGTAATCAGGTAGCCTTATGAATCTTACTCCCCCTAAAAATATTATTTTCATGAGTTTTTAGACCATTTAAAGATCGTTTCATAACTCTGAATGCCAATGAATACAAATACAAAAGAAAAGTAAATTATGACATGCAGGTCAAAGGTCAATAAGTGGTTACTAAAGGTCAAAATATAATTTAAATTTTGTGGGGATAGAGGAGATAAGAAATCAACACTTCTGGTTCAAAGGTCAAGAAGAGGAAATTTGGATCATCCAAGGTCAATTTATAAAGACAAACCGACAAACATCCTAGATCTATGGTCACAATGAGCTACCTTAATGCTACCTTAACACTTTCCACGCGGCAGGCGTCTGCAGACGACATTCCAAAATTTACAAAATGTTTTAAAAATTTAAAAATGATTAAGTATCATTAATTACCATATTTTGGAATCACCATGAGAAATACATTTAAATAAGTACAAACATGCCTAGTATTGGTTCAGTAATTCTTGAGATAAGACTTTGAAAGTTGGGAATGGTTTCTGTCAAATTTGTTTTGTATATGGTAAAACTATATAATAGTCGCGTGGAAAGTGTTAAAGGTCCAGCGACGTGCTCATGAAACTTATTTTTAAAAGTTATACAATATATTAGTTAGTACATTTCACATGTTATTTTTTATAAAATGTGAATAAATATATTTAAAAAAAGATAAAATACGTTCGGCCGTATACCAAATCCAAGCCTTTCGCCAGAAACGCAATGAACCATGAAGTGGTTTGGGCGACTTTGCTGGTGACGTCACTCCGGGAGGAACTGAAGTGTCAATACGGTCAGATTCCCGGACTGATGTCACAGTGTCCGTGTTGTCTAAGAGGAGAATTTGTAGTAAGCAAACAATGCACCACGGTCTAAAAATATGGCCTCAAAATAACATGTGTATCAAGTTGTACAGGTTCCCTTACAAACAGTATCATGACCTCGATCTATTCATTCACTTAATGTGATAATACGGCTAATCCACTTGTGATTGTATGGTTTTGAATGCACACAGCATGGATGTTTAAAGTTCGCGCGGTAATTCAATTGTTCAGCAAGGCATGATGATGGGAAAGGGCTAATATTGTAAAGAGTGTGTGAAGACATATTAGACCCTAGGTTTGTCACAATGTTACAGTGCATTGTTGGCTAACTATGATTTCTCCTCTGTGTGGCCTGGTAGAGCGGGTTTTCAAAATACGAAGATCGTTTTTAACACTGATTTTGGGCGCATTTATGGTTTTTGTAAATTTCTTCTTTCCCTTTAATGGATTGCTCATAAAATGTTTATTTTCGAAATCCTTGTGATTTTGTCTTTATTTTGATATGTAATAAACGATGCATTTCGGTGGACCTTTAACAATCCAAGGATTTTCAAATGCAGGAGTGTGACAATAAGAGTGGGCGAGATCTAGTTTTAGCATCTGACACTGAGATTGCTATGGGAAAATAATATTCAGGTTGGGACCGGAGACAGGTTTGGGTAACCTGATTTACATGACGTTAAAAATGCTTTACCAATTTATTTGGTTTGAGACCATAGTTATGTCTTGTTTCATGTTCTTTTTCAGGGTGAGAAAGAAGACAAAGTGACTGCTTTTGTTGTAGAACGAAACTTTGGAGGAATAACAAGTGGTAAACCAGAGGACAAACTAGGCATCAGGGGATCAAACAGTAAGTTTTTCACAATTTTTCTTCTTCTCAAATCATGTAAAATCAGCCGGTTTTTTGGCCGAAAATCTTTCAAAGTTTTTTATTCACAAATTTGAAGAAAACATTTTAGGTTACCCTCCCCCCAAAAGACCGACAGACCCTACTTGATAGGTCCATCCGCCCGTAAAACAGGGTGTTTTCCCTGTTGCCTAAGGAAAAAATCAAACATCGCAAGGTCATATACCCTAACCCGCCTACACACTACAAATCCCTTATCTTTGAATAAGTTCATCTACGACCAACTCCTCTTGCCCACGCCCTCTACGACGGGTATCAGTCACTATAAAAACCCAGTGAGCAGAAGTCAGAGTTGCCAGTCTGATGAAGCTACCAGCGTGGTAGTGAAATGTCATTAAACAGTGAGTAACATCCTTCACTTCTTTTGGATTTGTACACAAAGAAATTTCAATATTATACTACAAATCCCTAAGCTGCTACAATCTGGTACCGCACTCTCGCCGGGTCATCTCGTGCCACGCTCCGCCGGGCTATCAAATTATTCATGAGCTACTTCCAATGTATATTCTGCATTTGAATTTGAAGAAGGCACACATTTTCTTCAATTTCATGGAATTGAAATAAGCAGATGTTGCAGGAAACATGTGAATTTATCATTGAAAACATATTCAGCAACGCATTTGAAATATTACAAGCCAAATTTAATATCTGGGATGATTTTGTACTATAGTACTTGTGGTTGGTAGTTTAGCTTGTTCCCTGCGATCAAGACATAAATAGCACTGGTTCTGTGATCAAGACATAAATAGTACTGGTTCTGTGATCAAGACATAAATAGCACAGGTTTATCTTTCACCTAGCCAAAAGGTAAGGTGTAAAACCTACACTAGTAGGTGAGGTATATAGGTAAGTAAAAAAATCCAAACGATTTACAATTACTATCTCTCGAAAGTTACACTTCACTTTCTAGATGAAGTGTTATCTAAATATGGGATGATTGCAATTAAAGGTAGATGTTCCGATTGCTGGCCCGATTTTCAACTTGATGTTTTCTATTTTACATGAAAGGTCATCCTTAAAATTGTCGCATACCAACGTTTGAGTTGCATAACTCCAACGGTTCTATTTTTAGAAGCACATGGTCACAAAATATTTGCCCATTGAGTAGTACACAAACTGGTCGGTGGTTAACCACCTTTGGCAGTAATTCACCACATTTTAGCCTATAAAATTTCTAAATGGAACATTTCTGGCCCCTAAGATTTTACAGACATAATGAGAAAAATATGGGGATTCTTTTGATATCAAAATATCTTGATGTGAAAAAAAAATCATAGCCCCAAAAAAGTGATCGGAACATACACCTTTAATCAATATGAATAAATTTAATTTACATCTGTAGTTGTTGCGAATATAAGTAAATAAACCAAAGTGCTACAACTACTATAACGAGATAATCTATATGAATGTTCTCAACAGCGTGTGAAGTTCATTTTGAAGATACACCAGTGCCAATAGAAAATGTCTTAGGAGAGGTTGGTGGAGGCTTCAAGGTAGCAATGAACATTCTGAACAGTGGCCGTTTCAGCATGGGCAGCTCTGGAGCAGGAATGCTTAAAAGGATTATAAGTAAGTTCATACTATAAGTGTTGTTTCTGTAAACCTATGTTAAATTCATTGACTTAACATGGGGGAACCACAACCCGGAAAGTGTATGGCACCATAAACAGCGATGAGATCATCGTAATCTCGGTCGCTGATTGGTTGAAGTGGCGATGCCGTCATCGCTCTAATTTGAGCTATGCGGTCGTCTGTAATCGCAACAGCTGCACCCGAAACGATCATGGCTTGCGTGGCGGACGGCGAGCTTTTTGAAATTTGATCCACTTGACTGTCCCTACCTTTTTACCGTCTGTGATGTAACACACTGTTATTGACTGTGATTGTGAATATTTTAGTTGGCTTTATCTCAGGTTATGCAATAACTAAAGTTGGCATTCTAGATAAACAAGTGTACACATTTAACAATAATTTAATAAACCATCTTGATCACCCGATGCTGACCATGCATCTTGCTTCAAATATGGGATCAATTGTTGCAGAAACAGTTATAACAGAAGCCTAACCCAACCTATATGTGTTTGTATTTATTTATTTAGGAATGGTTGTGGAGCATGCTCAAACACGCAAACAATTCAACACCAAGTTAAGCGACTTTGGTTTGATTCAAGAAAAGATTGCACGAATGACCATGACAACATACGTGATGGAGAGCATGGCATATCTAACAGCTGGTATGCTGGACAAACCTGGAACAAAAGACTGTTCACTAGAGGCTGCAATGGTTAAGGTAATTCATTTAGAATTAGTATCCTAGTGCAGGGTGTCTGTGTGTGAAAACATCAGAACTTAAAAAGTAACAGTGTTACTAAATACAATACCTGCAATAAGGAAAAACAACAGAAATGTAAAAACATTGTAATAAATCCAATACCTGCAATGTTGTTGTGAGCATGTTTTCTATATCCAATATTAACACTCACCATGCGGCAGTCGTCTGCAGACGTCAGTTCCAAAATTTCACGAAATGTTTAAAAAATGTCAACATTATTGAATTTCATCACCATATATTTAAAATCACCATGTTATATGCATTAAAATAAGTACAAACATACCTACAAACATACCTAGTATAAAGTTGGGAAAGGTTTCTGAAAAATCTGTTTTGTATGATAAACCAATAGCTGTGTGGAAAGTGTTTTAACACTTCGATAAAATCTAAATACCTTTATTTATTCTCGTTTGGCATGGCATTATAAACAATCTGTGAAAACCTGTTTTAAAAAATATATTTTCAACCCATTTCGAATGATAAATCACAGACAATTTGTTTTAAACTAGCGGGAACCCCCTACATGTCCTTGTCATCGCTGCTTGTGTGTCTTACACAAATCAGCTGAGAGAATGGTATAAAGTTGTTGCACTCTTTGGGATGAGACAACATGTAAACATAACTCTTATTTATCAGACATGTTTAGAAAATATTGTTTGAACACTTTATATGCTCAATGTGAAGTCACCCTCTTTCACCCCATTAGTAATTTAGAATCTTTGAATTATGCCACCAGAGAGCACATAGGCAACTATATTAACAATTAGTTTCCATTTTTACAAATGATACTGCAATGAAAGAAAGGCATGCATTAATTACATGGTTGATTGAAGTACCTCCATATAAATGCATGATGTACTTTATATCGTCAAAGACTTTTAAAATGCATGGCTGTGACCTATTTCCCTATAATCTTATTATCTTACACACACACCCCCACTTGTAAATACCTCCGAACGAGGACCAAACGTGGTACTATCCAAATGAGGACCCACCAATCTGGACACACACCGTCACATCGAGGACAAAAATTGCGGTTGAAAAAAATTAATTGGGTGTCAAACCGCCATCTAGACTGTGTGCTATCCAACAGAGGCGTGTAAAGGGTGTATGGGGAGAGCATCACCAAAGAGGACCTCGTTTAGATAGTGTTTCTTATGTTGTTTGCAATACTTTGCATGTATCAGGAACCGAGGTTGCAGGTGTGTCCGCAGTTGGAATGTAAAAAACGGGTGTGCGTCCTCGTTTGCAGGTAATTACAAACGCACCCCTTATACATGTAATTATGGTCAGTAATTGAAAACATATTGATATATAGATAGTATTTTGAGTATTGTAGTTGTAAATTACTGACATATATAACAAAAATACTTTCCACTCAAACAGATCTATGCCTCTGAGGGTTGTTGGAGTAGCATCAGTGAAGCCTTGCAGATATTAGGAGGTCTAGGATACATGAAAGACTACCCATATGAACGCTACCTCAGAGATGCTAGGATACTGATGATATTTGAAGGCACCAATGAGATCCTCAGAATGTATGTTGCGTTAACAGGAATGCAATTTGCGGGGAAAGAAATCAGGTAACTATATTGAATTGTTAAATATTTTCAATCATAAGTTGAGTTCAAAATGCTTTTCATCACCTTAGAATCATACATAAGGTTCTAATAACCAGTGGCACCATCAACACTTTTGGGGAAGGGGAAAAGAACAAATCTTGGGGGCAATAAAAAAGAAGGGTTATTCTTGTGTGTGAAGCATTTGAGCTTTTAATGTCAAACTTGCCTGTAATTAAGCTTAATTTGGTCTGAAATTTTAAACTAAGTTTAGGTAATTTTGATGTTAAAAATCAACATTTTAGATTGTTTGGGGGACATAATGGGATGAGGCTTGAGCTGACTGGGGGAGAGGGTCGTGACTGGGGGTCCTCCCATATTCCCCAGCCTTACCCCCCCCCCCCCCCCCATGGTATGTAGTGGTATTTGGAAAGGTTATTTCAGCAAACAGGAGAAAAAAATCAACTACCTTTTTTAAGTTTGTGTTTTATCATGTCCGCCTTTCATTACTTTTATTATGATATCTTTGAAAATCATACCCCTGTCTACCAAATTGACTTCTTTGACCCCCTCAATGTTAACAACAAATTGTCTGCCCTTCCCCCTTACCCTGAAGTACTTCTACTCCTCACCTGGGGTTAAATAGTGATGAACTCCATGGCTGGGATTCTCGAAAGCGGACTAACTTAAACCTGGACTAACTTTAATCCTGGACTAGTTAGTCCAGGTTTAGTCCACAACAGTGGACTAACTCCATTTCTGTTTCTCAAAACCTGGACTAACTAGTCCTGGACTAAAGCTGGATTAACTGTGACCTTAAGGGTCAAAGGTTAGTCCAGGTTTAGACACAGTTTAATTGCATGGGAAGATTGGTTTATTATTGATCGGCACATGCTCACTGCACATGCTCAGAAGTTTTTTTACAGCAAATCTATCACAAAGTGCAGAAAGAGTAGCACAAACAGATAGAGAATCTTTTATGATAAGAAAGGTCTTTTGTTATTTTATAATAAAAATGACCAAAATGTGAACATGTTTATAAAACTGATTAGGCCTACAATAGTTCCAGATTTAATACATCGAAATGTGAATGGCATTATATCCCGGGGGTATTTATATAGGTAATTACAGGCACAGACCAAGGCCGAGCACTGAGGATTTTGACTATTTATATAGGTCATACATGTAGTGTGCGGTCTGAGAGTATTTGACAATTTTTTGTTTGATTTTGTCATAGGTATACGCCATTAATACGGCGTCATTGGGTTTCATTTTGACCTTTTCACACAACATTGTAACAAACACCCGGGGAGGGGGGGGGGGGTTAGGCCTACTCGGATTTGGTTTGGTCGGCCTAGTGTGTCGCTTAAACATTTGTGCCTAGATGTTACTCTTTTGAATACAGACACGGTCGATGTGAACTTTTGAGCTACATATTAGATCGGTGATACTAAGCGATCAATCAGCAAATATTTTGATGACAAGGAAAAAGTTTTTTTATCTGCGGTTTTAGGACAAAAATGCTAAAATAGCCTCAAATGTGCCCAGATTTGCTCTTTCGGATACAATAACAAATTTTGAGCAGCACACAAGACCGTTGTCATTAAGCGGTCAATCCGCAACCAATTTAATGACACAAATGTTGTTCGCGTTGAAATTGCACGGAAAATGAAGTAAAACTATGCACATAAATGATGAAATGAACAGCCAAATAGCCGTGCTCGGTGCCCGCCCGGTGGTCACTCAGCATACACCATTAACAAAATATTTCAGTACTGCCCTCTCCCTGGGCATTCATTCCAAACCTCACCCTGGCCCCTATGCACAGAGCCTATAAACCAATTATAGCCCAAACCTTAAAAGGGTATAACGTGTTGATGTAGTAGGGTGTGGAATTGGATTTGCCATGGATGACTTTTACATTTGGTCGAGTTTGCATTTTGCAATTAGACGACTCTTGCATGGACGAGTTTGTGCGATGATCAAATTTAAAAAAAAAAATCCTTCCCCCGGCATGCCTTCCAAACCTGGGCTTACTTTAAACCCTCAAACTGTGGAGAGAATTCACCCTGAACCCTATGCACAAAACCTAACCGAAACACATAGCCCAATTAGGGTACCTATTTTTGTGTTGATGTAGTAGGGTATTCTATAATTACTCTCAATAATTAAATTATACTTGTCAATGTCATGAGACAAACAAATTGTATTGGTTGAATTGCCAAGGATTATTGTGACATTTGGTCGAGTTTGCAGTAGGACAACCTTTACAATTAGACGACTCTCAGATGGACGAGTTTGCACTTGGACGACTTGGCTTGCATTGTTTACTTCATAATTCATTCAGTCTGAATAGAGAGAGTGAGGCCTCTCAAATCTTGTAGGACATTAATGTTATCTTAAAGTGTTAATGACAAATCTCAAATAGGCAGAAGCACTGTGAACAGTTGTTAGAAGGGGTAGGTTTATACATTTCAGGTTAGTGCATTTAGCGGCCTTAGCAAGAGAGGAGAAAGCTGAGTCTACTTCTTGTAAATAATTGGCCAGTTTCACGTTTTAAGCTTACTTCCAACCCAACTGCAAATGTCTGATAGAACCCAATAAGATTTTGTTTAATTAAAGGATGGGATGATCAGACCATAAATGATCTTGTCCCTAAAATAAAAGTATTTAAAGTGGACATTTTTTGCCTATTGATAATAAACAATGGGTGGGTTAATAAATTGAGTAGGGCCTAGTAGGCCTACTTATACTGCTGGTGTATTCCAACGACTCTAATCTGATTATTGAGATGGTGAACATACCAAGCATCATGCTAGTATTAACAATTATACATTCAGGTTTATGCATGACTGAAATGGTCAAAGCTTTGCTGTACCTAACAACAACGTAGCCTAGCTAGGCTAGCTAGCTAGGCCTAACTTATTATAAGCTTAGGCTACTACTTGAAATCTGCCTTTAAATTTTTATACACATGCAGTCTCATCACCACATACTCCCCATCAGAGAGTGTAACTCAACAGTTGATAGATAGTATTTTACAATATGATTACATTCAGGAAAGTGAACTCATCTACGGCAAAAAATCTGAGTGCTGTCAATACTTGCAAATGCACTGATTGGTAGTGACTGGCAGCGGTTTGAGTGCCGGATCAAGTCGGGCTCTAAAACCCCACACAAAAACAAACAAAAAGTTTGCTTTGAGAATTTATATCTTTGTCTAAAACAATCCTGGGTATATAATTCAAGTGGATTTTTACGATCAACCACAACTCGCTCTGGCCCAAGGTGAAACAATTGCCTCAAATAATGCAATCTCCTCAAAACTGCCTGTCAGCCATAGTTAGTCCACACTTTAAACCTACCCTTTCAGTGGACTAAATTAAGGGCTGGATTAGCACAATTTAGTCCAGGACTAAGCTTAGTCCACTGTTGTGAAACCCAGCTTGGACTAAACCTGGACTAAACCTAGACTTAGTCCAGGTTTAGTCCAGGACTAAAGTTAGTCCACTTTCGAGAATCCCAGCCCATGAGTTTATATCACTTAACACTTTCCACGCGGCAGGCGTCTGCAGACGACATTCCAACATTTCACAAAATGTGTCAAATGTTTCAAAAAGATTATTGAATTTCATTACCATATTTGGAATCACCATGAGAAATGCCTAATGTTGGTTCAGTATTCCTTGAGATAGTCCTTGGAAAGTTAAGAAAGGTTTGTAAAAAATATGTTTTGTATATGGTAAAACCAATAGCCGTGTGGAAAGTGTTAATTAATATGATGGTCATTCAGTAAGTTTAACCTCCTATAGTCTATTTGTCTATCACAAGACAGTGACGTAACCGCATAATTCACTAATTGAAGTGCATAAACATGTGCGCCTGTCTGAATCACTGGCGAATACACTCACACGTAGAAAGGGGGGAAACACATACGCATATTGAGCCTGTATAGTTACGTTACTGTCCGGAGGGAGGGAAGTAGACTATATCTCCTAAAATTCGTCATGTATACAGTCATGTAAAATGTTTCGGTAATATTAAAAATTTACATAAAAAACTTTGCCTTTGATTGGAACCATCAATTAGTAAAATATGTACCATAGGTTTTAGGTAAAATTGTTCAGAACATGGAACAAGTCATGATTTTTAAATGATACATTCTCTGAAATATAATGATTTGTTTAATGTATTTCAGAAAACAGTCAGAGGATCGTTTAAGATTTGTCATCGATACCTTGAAGAGGAAAATCAAAACAAAGAGATTAGAAGCACAACATAAAGATGGAGGGAGCCATCCATCATTAGAGGTAAGTATCCAATGTTAAGGGGCTGTCAACCCTAAAAACATAAAATGTATCAGGCGCTGTTAATGCGATGTATATAAAAGTATACGTTTTAGTGAAAATCCTTCCTAGGGATTTTACAGGCTCCGATGAATTTTATTTTTTTACTGGTCCGATCGGGCACAGTTAGGTCTTTTTTTTTGCCTTGCTCAAATTTGCCCGAATTTGATCGAAGGAATGCAAATTATTTTACTTGATGATCCTCCATATCATTTATAACGAATTTTGTGTTGGCATAGCACCGTACAAAATCAAGTACTAGCATGTTGTATGTTAATTAGGTTAGTTTGTTGACGCAAGTTATAAACATCAAACTTAACAATCACAGGCTATGTATTATGTGGATTTACAAAATTAGTGAAAATAAGCTGTGAAATTATAAGAGAAAATATTCAAAATAAATATATTCATATCTTTATTTCATCTTTTCTTGGTTTATTATGCTACAAAAATGATACAATATCCTTTGTTCAAAGGGCTACGCTATGTACTACACTCCACCAAATTGATCAGAAACAGGTGCCAACTTCCCACTTCTGAGCGATCACTTTCCGCTGATGAATTAATAAATAATTACCCCGTGACATATTCATGTGTTACTATTAATGTACTATACGAAATGAATCACTCCGGAGGGAGAGTCAAAGAAAATAGAAGCCATCTACAACATCGAAAACATCACATCATCACTGCGCTGTCTGAGCATGTGCGGAATTTACATAAAACATGATGTAATGTCAACATGCAGATGAAAAAAAATCAGATTGTTTAGTGAAATTTGATACCAAAAATGGATTCTCCGACTCATTTTCTTCCAAAAATGTATACTTGTATAAACACCACATTAAATTCCCCTTTGCTGAATAGCTGGAAAATCCAATCATCGGCATGTTGACATATTACATCATGTTTCATGTACGTCAATTTAATAGTTCAAAAGTTACGGCGCTTGATAAAATTCTTGTTTTTAGGGTTGACAGCCTCCTTAATATGAAATGCACAAAAGGAATTGATTTTTTTTTCTCATGGTGGTTAAATATTCAGTTTTGGTTTATTAGGAATAAACATCATTATACTCTCTAGTGGTCATGAACAAATTAAATCAGAAAGAAGGAAACTAAACTGTGTGTGTAGTGCATTGAAAATGTCTAACTGCACACTCTGTATTCATGATGTACATAGCTCCTATAATCAAGTTTTTGACAATGGTAAAATGCACACACATCAGGGGCTACTTTTAAAAAAAAACACCTTGTGTTGAAACAGTATTTTGACCCCTGATACGCTTGTTTTTGCTGAAAGGTTAAAATTATCACCTCTTACACAACAGAGTGTATCTTCAGTTTGATAAATCTAAAATTCTATTGAAAGAGTATGGTATGTTTAAACATCTTAAAAATGTATTCTTAAACAGCTAAGAAAGTTTAAGCTATCCCATTGGATCTCAGAGAAATCGGCGACATTTAGATGAGACAATTGAACACGGGACGGTGGGGCTTACGTTTTAACAGTGCGTCCGAAATTCACAATGTGTGGTTTGCTCTATAACGCGCACTTCTGCAGTACGTCTTTGGCGCCTTTTCTTTGGCGCCTTTCCTGCGCTTATGCCGGCGCCGCGACGCTTACGCATGGTGTACTCATCGCATGGGATTGGATGGAATGTTTGTGGGTTATTCGATCCTAGCAGGGGTAAAAAATGTCAAATGTGGACAATAAAATGTACTTATTTCTTTGATAAATGTCTAAAGTATGATTGTTTAAGATTGAGAATAAAGGTATTGTTTTTAGACCGTACCCGTGTTATATTGTCTGACATAAAAGTGTTCGGTAGTATTATTTTTTGCGTAGAACAACTCCGCCTGCGGCGTCGTTGTTCTACTTAAAATAATACTATCGTCCGCATTTATGTCAGACAATATAACACAGGTACGGTCTAAAAACAATACCTTTATTCTCTAAATATAATTTGTGATGAATTCACCTTGAAAGGGTTATTATGCTTAAAATTTAACAAGACATCGCACAAGTTCTATAAAACTAGTATCAGGCATGATTAAATCTTTAAAAATAGAAAAATGGAATTCATTGACTTTATTATAACACAAGTAGGTAATACATTTCTACTTGAAATTGAGAATATTATACTTGGGGTTAGTATGGTAACAATATTTGTACTTGTTTTTATGTACAGATTCAAACGTTTCAGCTGGAGAAAGGATTAAATGCATACCAAGATTTAGTGCAGACATTACTTATCAAATACAAGAAGGTATGTATTTTATCGTTTAGTAGGTGTAAATAATGACATTGCATTGGTTAACACGTATTGTGCCAAAATGAAAGCCAAAACGCGCAATATATCCATTTATAGATTTGCTGCGTTACCAAGCTTGTGCGCTATGATTTAATATTATTACATGCAAAGCGATAACATTGCGTCTGTGTAAGAGTTGCTTAAAATGATCTGTTAGATAAAACATTCATACTTTGTCCCCCTTCCCTGGTTTCCACACACAAACATAGCCTGGCTGGTTAGGGTTAAAACACACAATTGTTCGATATGGAAAATGATACATATTTTTCAGGAATCAGTGCAGCTGGAGATGGAAAATACTTTGGATCGTAACGCCTCTCGAAGGGTGGATATTCGTCATGCACGCCAAGCTAATGTTAGTCCTCAGCTACCAATGTTTACAGTTTACATGATCACTTTCAAAAATCCTGCATCGATTCAAAGAATTAACTGTAATATGCAATGATTTTGGTAAATGATGCATGGTTGCAAAGCTGATTGCTGAAAATATGCAGGATCTCTATTAGACTTTTTGTGGCTACCCTATCATTACAGACAGTAATATAAATTAATAACAACTTAAAATATAATTAGTTATCCCCTGCATGTTCACTCAATCTCAACCAAACTTGCTGACAATAATCTTTGGGTAAGGGGACTTGAGATGGTACATGGGATGTACTCGGATTTAACTGTAATGAGAATGACCCCTACATGACCTTCGACCCATGTTGTCAAAACCTTAGGGCCCTCTCTCTCATATCGGACAAGTCAGACTTCAATTTCAACTAAACGTGGTGACAATAATATCAGAAAGGCATGTTTATAAAAATGGTACTCTTTTCTACTATGATATTCTTTATAAAATATTATCTCTCCACTAATATTTTATTATTTACTGTTTTTTCCCGATGACACACGTGAGGTTTTGCCGAAAATCTGAACATTTACTGGACTGAATCTTTTTGACTGAACATATTCTGGACTGAATGAAAACAAACCAACCGTACCCGTGTTATATTGTCTGACATTAATGCGGGTGGTAGTATTATTTTAAGTGGAACAACGACGCCACAGCCATTTCACGCAAAAATAATACTACCAAACGTTTTCATCCACTATTACGTCATACTTTTTGCTACACAAAAAAATGGTATATTTCTTCTTGCACACTGCCGTCTCATTGTGCCTTAAATATATTAGAGGTGCTTTTTCACATTAATCCAATTACTAATTTAGAGTGCTTATTGAAAGTCCTTGGACGCGCCTGATACCCCTCTTGTAATGACCACTGAGCTTTATCGTTATTATTACTTGACTCACACCGTAGTTTGTTGAGAATCGAGAATTATATTATTTTGCTGAGTTCTAAATGAGCATCAGTGATTCATGTACTGCAGAGTTACACTGAATTCCAAAGACCCGCAAAAACCATCCGAACTGAAAACTTCTTGTATGCGAAATTCAACATATTTTGAAGGGGAAATGGTTAAACATCGTATATTTTTGATATTGCTGGAAATCTTTTTCCATGAAAATGATCGACCTTATTATTGTGTTTATATACATAACCTGATTGATAAAACTCTCCGTAGAAATAGCATACCCAATCCAATTTGTGATTACGTTGACGTCTCTATTCCAGGCTTAAAATGGGAGAATCAAGACGAAAGATTGGACCTCCGAACCCTTCAAGTTCAAACGCGGGGTATTCCAAGGTGATCCCTTGAGTCCTATCATATTTTTGATGGTGTTCAATCCCATATTACAACATCTCAAACTTAAAGAAAATAGTTTTGGGTATAACCTCAACGGATTGAAATATATTACACTTCCGTTTGCCGATGATTTTTGTTTAATGACCTCTGATAAACGCAGGCACCAGAATCTTATGGACGAAATCTTCAATCTCGCGAGCTCAATGAAACTCACCCTTAAGCCAACGAAGTGCAAATCCATCTCCATCCGGAGTGGTGCACCTGCCGAAATCTCTTTTAAGATTGGGGAAAATACTCACACTCTCAAGGTTGCCCCCGAGAAGTTTTTAGGCTGTCAGATTACATCGATAGCTCTACCATACGTGACGAATACAAGCTACGGGTTTATGTGCAATATGTGGTCCCCTCATTGAGATACCTTATAACCGTTCACGAGCTCACCGACACCCAGCTTGAACTTTTAGATCATATTCACACAAACATTATTAAATCTTATCTTGGTATGAAACCTAGAGGGCCCACCCCAGCCATTGTACATAGTCCACATGGTCTTGCTATCCCTAAAATATCTGATGTTTACCTTGAATCTCACTCCCTAGCCTACGCCAGGTGTATGATAAAGGCTGATGATCGTGTTCTCCATGCCATTCGTTCCAAAACGTCCAGAGAATGTATGTGGAAACGGAAGATGGCCAAAAATGGGATTGGCAAATGGAAGGAAAACTTTGATATTGTTACCAAATCCTGTGCTAGTGAATTTAATTCAAAATGGAAGAATGTTAAGGAACAAATCAAAAGCCTCCTCACCACCCTGCGTACAGATTTCTGGAGAGAGTATATTCTCCCGCTTATTCAACAAGGGAATTTACTTAAGCTCATTGAGTCCGAAAATAGTGATCTTACCTGGCGGTCTATTATCCATGATCTTCCAAAGGGAGTTATGAGCTTTGCCGTCAGGGCATCTATTGACTTCTTACCTACATTCACCAATCTCAATACATGGGGTAAGCGCACTAATACCAAGTGCAATTTTTGTGTCAATAAGGAAACCCTCCACCATATTCTTAACAACTGCTCCACATTCCTTACACAAGGCAGATATACATGGAGGCACAATTCAATTCTTGCCATCATTGTCAAACATCTTAAGGATAATATTCCTGATAACACTTCTGTGAAGCTTTATGCTGACATCCCAGGCTGGTCAATTAATGGTGGAACCATTCCGCCCAATATTCTTCCCACCAGTCAACGTCCGGACCTTGTTATTGTTGATAATGCCCAGAAGCGCATTCATGTTGTTGAACTTACTATCCCATTTGAGATGAATATTGCCTCTGCCCATAATCGCAAGACCGAAAGGTACAGTTCACTAATTTCGGACATCAATTCAGGGGAGTACAATTGTGTTCTTAGCTGTATAGAAATTGGGTCACGTGGGTTAATTACCAGGGAGAACAAAAATAGGATGAGTGCAATATTTAAATTGGTTCTAAAGCCAAGAAAAATGTTTTTAATGATGTATCTAAAAATGCTCTCCTTTGTAGTTACGCAATTTGGAATGCAAGGTACGAACCTTCTTGGATAGAGAGTCCATATATTAAGACTTAGGGCAGGCCCCATTTCCTGCTGGTTTCAGGTTTTAATTATTTTATGTAGGCTTGTGATGTACGTGTGTGTAAATCTTTTAATATATGTATAATTGTTGTTGTTGTCCCTTGTCTTTCCTGTATGGGATGGATCCGTCCATTCGTCCATCCCGTATCCTGGAATTTCTGTACGGTCTTTTAATTGTTGAATAAAGATTGATTGAGTAAAGATCAGAAGTTATGGTTGACAGATAAGAACCTTTGAGATGTTAATGTGTTCGGACAATCATTTTCAAGATGGCCCTGCCGTGAAAGTTTTACAACGATTTATTGAGAAGCGACTCTAAATTTGATAATTGTTTACACATTTCATTACTGTTTGCACTCAAAGAAAAGATAGGGGAAGATTGATCCGATATCAACACAAATATGGTTTAAATGTTTGATTTGAACAATCATAATTATTACAAACTATTTGATATTTCAACTCATTCTTACATTTGTATACAGTGCCAAATGTAAATGTGAAAATTGCATCATGCTAAACTCGATATTGACCCTAACTCCCACGGCTATGTTTTTGTGCGTATCGGGGGGAGGGGGAAAAAGTACTATTTTTTTTACCCGAAAAATCACCCAGCACCCCCGGGATTCGATCGCGGGACCTTCGGCACCAAAGTCTGTCCCCCTACTGACTGAGCTAAGCTACCAGCGCATATGCGGGCAGCAACTTCCTGCTCACATATGCCTGCGGTAGGTGACATAATCGAGGCAATGCAGCAGCACGCAGTCTCTGGCTGTATGATTTTGTAAGATGCAGTAGGGTTATGAGAGAAATAATGAATGTGTGTATAATAATGTTACCTTATTTGAATCATTTTAGGACATCGTCAACCAGCAGCTGATTTTACAGCGGTGTTCAGATATAGTTATCAACCTGTATGGTATGACAGCGTGTATATCAAGGGCAACTAGATCTATTCAATGGGGCGTTCGCAATAATGATCATGAGCTGAAACTGACCAGGGCATACTGTGATGAAGCTATTTCCACGATAATGGATCTTGTGGATGAGATCAAGTTAGGTATGTAAGCATATGTATGCTAAAACACTGCCTTTCTTTCTATATACATTGCCTTGAAAGTATGTAAAAACACTGGCTTTCTTTCTATATACATTGCCTTGAAATTATGTGGGGGCGTTAATTAGTGGATATGAGGTTACGGGGATGTGCCGCCAAATAAAGTCCCATTTTTTACCTGTCTGGTAAACAAATGACCCCTTTTCATAGCCATTTCATTGGGTCTAATAATCCTTAATTTTCCTGTTTTTCACAGACATTTTAGCAAAATCTGTCAAATATATAAGAAAATGTTGGGTCTCCGGTAAATATATGGGTCCATACTCCCCCATAGATTAGTAAATGTTTGGGTCAATTTTCATTTTGCTGGCGACATACCCCCCTCCCAGGAAATTATGTTACCAAGGATATGGCCAATGATGATGACAGTGGTGTTTGTTCTGGCCCCTGGGAACAATTTTGTGTCTGGTTATGATACGCCTTAACATAGAAGAAACCATGTATACATTGATATTTGCATACAAATTAGAATAGAATAATGAATAATATTTGCAGATATTTACAAGACTCGAAAGCTTGTATTCTGACCAAACCAAATCAATAATACTGGTAACCAGCATTCTGTTTACTTTAAACCTTTTGGCCTTTCATACATAACAAGAAAAGGATTTATTATTATCATTCTGACGAACCCTGTAGTTTGTAAAGTTAACCCCCTGGCGTCTACCTGTCTATCTTACAGTGGTTCTGATTGGTTTATTACAAGATGTACTCATATGAATAGCCAATTCAAATGCAGCTTGTAAAATGTTTCACTCCCATCTTTATCAGGGATACAATTATTCTAACAATGTCTCTCATTGGTGCAATAAATGATGTATCCATCTTTTTAACCAATCGGCCGGTAGTTCTCAGGGGGTTAAAGCACCTTTATGGATAACCTGATATGGATTCAAAGATTAATCATTAGTATACCTATTATATTTCCTGTAGGTTCAGAGGCTAATGGTGACGCATCGATAGTACAAATCTCTCAAGAAATCTGTAGCAATGGTGGCTACATAGCATCACATCCACTGACAAAGGAATGAATGACTTGGATGAAACAATTTAATAAAGTTTGATGACGATATGGTAGATTATGATTCCAGTCTCATTTGAAAGCCAAAGCAGAGAAGTTGGTTGCTTTCATATACTATGGTTGGTGCATAAAGCTGATATGCAAGGAGTTACTTCTTGCCTGCATCAATGGGGAGATCATACTCAACATGGCACCAAACAAAAGCTAGATCCATTGATACAACATGCATTGAACTGACGATCAAAATTTGTATTTTCAAAGCAGTGGTCCCCACTCTTGATGGTCTGACGCTAGCATGTTTACCTATAATTTTGTATTTAAAATATCTATATTATATATCTTTGATAAATAACTACAGTCTTTGATTGATATTGCAAATGTGTGACAACCAGGCAAACAGTGTACATAACGTGCTCAACAAAAGAAAGTCATACACTTTGTTTATGTCTCATAGAGTAACTTCTGTTTATTTTTTGACCAAGCAGGCCTAGATAAACATTTGGATGGATCTTTTAGACACAATCTGGTACCAAACGTGCCACCAAGCAACAAAGATGAGCCATGATCGGCACCATTTAATGAAAATCTGTACCGTTTCCAAATTTACATTTTCAACACACTACGCGGGGAGAAAATACCACATGTTACCTGTTCACAATCAAATTGCCTGATCGCTCAGGAACGAACCAACGCAGTTTCATTATGTGATCAATATCCCTTTCATTCTTGGCCATTCAAATGGCTCGCACCGCATTTTCTCGCCGCTTGCGTGCATTGAAAATGCAAATTTGGAAACGTCACAGATTTTTATTAAATGGTGTTAATAATGGTTTATCGTTGTTGTTTTGTGGCATGTTTGATACTAAATTGTTCTGAAAAGATTCATCTAAATGTCTATCTAGCCTGTTTGGACATAGCATAATGGGGAATACACTCTATAGGACATAAACAAAGTGTATGACTTTCTTTTGTTGAGCACTTTATGATAACAACCACTGTAGACAGGCAGTTGAATTCAATTATAAGCTGTTGAAAAAATATGAATGTCAACCAATTTGTTTGGAGATTTTTGATGAGTTTGATGGAAAATAAATTACAGTTGCAACGCAAAGGACACGTACGGTCAGTTGGAAAGAGGACAAACAAATAACATTTTGGCCTAATGGTCAAGTAAGCTTAAATAATCCTCTATATGAAAGAAAGGTAGGATTATCTAAATTGTTGAAAACAAAATGTCAAACCATTAATAAATATTATTTAAAAAAATTAAAATCGTTGTCCTAGATTGCTTTGCATCATTACTTATTATTACCTAGCCTTTTTTGCCTCAAATCAGTCATATTTCATACAAGAATACTCTTGTAATTAGGAGGGGGGGGGGGGGGGGGGGGGGTGGATATGAAGTTACAGGGATGTGCCGCCAAAAAGAGTCCCATTTTTCACCCTCTGGTAAATGGATGACCCCTTTTTAAAGCCATTTTTGGTAAATTTGTGAGTCTAAAATCCTTAATTTTGCTGTTTTTTGCCGATATGTTAGCAAAACCTGTCAAATATATAGGAAAATTATGGGTTTTATGGTGAACATATGGGTCCATTTCCCCCTGAAACTTGGTAACTGTGAGGGTCAATTTTC
Source organism: Ophiura sarsii (assembly GCA_035610835.1). NCBI lineage: Eukaryota > Metazoa > Echinodermata > Ophiuroidea > Amphilepidida > Ophiuridae > Ophiura > Ophiura sarsii. The sequence goes on along the minus strand of CM069445.1, from coordinate 22,080,238 downwards.
AGTTTGCTGGTGGCACATCCCTACCATTTAATTTTTTTTTGAGTACCCCCACCACCCCCCACCCCCGAGCTGCATTTCGTCAGCTTAATAAAAAATAATGGCCTAAGTCATACACTGAGCCAAAAAAGAAACTTATAAAAAAAGAAACTTATACAATTTTAACAGATCACCAAATAATATTCTGTGCATGAAAATGTACCAAATTTGGATACAATATTACTGCAATGTATCGCTTCAAATGGCAGTCAATAACCAATTGTTTGCTTCAATGACACAAGAGAAATGTGCACTGCCCCTATGGTGATCCGTTAACATTTTATAAGTTTCTTTTTTGGCTCAGTGTATATACTACTTTTGAGAAAATTAAAAAAAAAAACCAATCAAGTTTTGTTACTTTTATTAAGGGGGCTGTGCACCTTCAGGTACAGCCTCCGTAAAACTGCCGTAACTTCTTTATTATTCATTAAATCTATATAAAAGTATACATTTTCTTGCAGAAAAGGGTTCAATGAATCCAACCATGATCATGAAATTGACCATTTTGGGAGAAAATTATAAAAAACACGTTTTTTGACCCATTTTAGGTTTGGAAAAGATAACTCAAAATATATTTTGTTAAATTTTATCATACTAGTTTAATTATATTCCTCATGCAATTCCCTAGGAATCGTTTTTTTAAAAAAAAATTTACTTTATTATTTTTTGAATTATCGAACAAAAAGTGCCAAAAAATATGATTTTTTACCAAAAAAAACGTGATTTTCACGATTTTGGAGGTTAAAAACCAGGTTTTTTGGCACTTTTTGGTCTGTAATTCAAAAAATAATAAAGTAAACATTAAAAAAAAAACACGATTCCTAGGGAATTGCATGAGGAATATAATAAAACTAGTATGACAAAATTTAACAAAATATATTTTGAGTTATCTTTCCAAACCTAAAATGGGTCAAAAAACATGTTTTTTATAATTTTCTCCAAAATGGTCAATTTCATGATCATAGTTGGATTCATTGAACCCTTTCCTGCAAAAAAATGTATACTTTTATTAAGATTAAATGAATAATGAAGAAGTTACGGCAGTTTTACGGAGGCTATGCGAAGGTGCACATCCCCCTTAAGAGCAACTTTGCGTACCAATCAAAGAAAATCAAAAAATGTTGGCAGACTTCAAAAAAAAATTATTTTTATTTTTTCTTAGTGTCAGGGTGCAGGATTGGTCAAAGTCTATAAAAATCCAAATTAGGTCACCGCTGGACCTTCGTTACCGTAGCAACGGCCAAAATATCAAAATGACACGTTTTGGCCTATTTCAGCACTTTTATAAGGCTAAAATATTTCAAACTTTTAAGATTCACCATATGTAGGGAAAGTAGAGGTAGAACTTGACAGTCACACCACATGATTTACAACACATAAGCTTTCTAGAAATGCAGTTCTCAAACAACCATCATGGCCTACTTGGGTTATACCATTGTTTGAAATAGGGGTGTTTTTTGTAAATATTTATTTCCTGAAATATAGCAATGTTCAATGAGCTGTAAACCCCAAAGTGGTGCTTTTTAAACATTTCTATTATCAGTGTGGCTAGACTAGGTATTGTTTTACCTAAATAAACAAAAAAAAGTTTCGGTAATTTTGACAGAGGCGAACAGTGTTGCTAGAAAGTTTGACATTTTCCAATAAAAAAACAGTGTTATATTGGGGGGAAATGAGCCCCTACGAATGTTTTAACAGGAAACCAAGCATCACAAAGTACCCATAAACACTTATTCTCAAGTAATGACCCATTTGACTGTTCTGCAGCATATTATTTTGTAGTAATATCCAAAATGGCCTCCAGAAGCCATCTTGGAATTTAGAAAATCACATAACTTCTGGACATATTAACCGGAGACAAGATTGAGGTATCTTTTTTGACTAACTTTATGACTAGGAATCTAATACGGTGGTTATTTTATGATTTGGAGGCTGTATTCAGCATGAAATGCAAGATGGCTGCCAGCGGCCATCTTGGAATTGATTAAATCACATAACTTTTGAACACCTAACTAGGACACGTTATTTAGGTGTCTGTTTTGACTAACGTTATGCCTTGGAATCCTATATACAGTAGTTATTTTCAGCATGAAATATAACCTAGAAACATATTGTAGATGTTGCTCTCATCTTATTTATATGAAATTATTCTAAAACCTACTAGTATTTAATGACATGTATTGGGTTAATTGTACTCATGAAAATATCAAGATGGCTACTTAACGACTATTTTAGAAATGTTATGATGTTCTTGAATATGATAAAGGGGCATTTCTTCAATAATTCCAAAATGCTGAATCCATTCCAGAGGCAAGTTTGTCAATCATCTTCAGTATAAAAGCATGGGTGGATTTCCGTTACAAAATCCTGTACTGTTGCTGACCATCATGAATAATTGTTGCAAATGTTATAAGGACAAATAAAAAAGGTATGATAAAACACGGTAGCTGCTTTAATTCACAAATTTTACTTTACAAATTTTAGTTTTTTAACGATAAAAAGCTTTAGAAGAATGCAATACAATGCATAACTCTAGTTTCTTTTTTGGTCTTTAACCCTTACCCCAGGCAGAGATGTTTTGGTGTGAATCAGGGGGATGGGGAAACATTCAGGGATTTTGAACAAACAAACCACCGCGGTCTGACCCAGATTCGATCCGCGTACCTTCTGCACGCCCCACGTGCGCTCCTAACTGAGTTAACACACAAGAGCTTGCCCGGGTAGCAATTTGGTGCCCACATAATTAGCTCGATCGATGACGTCAGCCAAAATCAATATCAATGTGGAAGCATGCGCTTGGGCAGAGGATTTTGCGTAATAAATCGTAGTATTTAAGGTTAAGAAGTGTTTCAACCATTCAGAACATTGGTGTATGTGCCAAATTAAACAAACGTTGCATAACAAATGTGGTGATCTTCTACTAGTTCAGTAGTGATCCTCATTAATGATCCCAAAGTACATTCACTCGTTGAATTGTCTTGTGATACTGAATAAGGATCGCATTTTCTGTCAGTGTTGGTATATATTGAAAGCCAAACCATACTGACCAATTACAGTTTGCACCCACCATCTTCTTTATAAGAAAGTGTGTGGTAGAATACGTAAAATAGCTACTATGTTTTAATAATAGTATAATAACAAGCATTTAAAAAGCGCTCTACAAAGACGCACAACCTTTACAACCATAAATACCATAACAAATTAACAAAATATATAAATAAGTAAAAGGCAAAACAATTGAAGCGCAAAAGTCAATATAGGTACAGATTCGCCAAATTACGATATAGTGAGAAGACATGAAAGGAATTATCACCAGCTTGATGTTTAGATATAGAGGCACAAAAATCCTGGTAGCATCAGAATAGGAGCGAAGACACATAATTTCTGTTTTGGCTTGCTACATTTTAAACTTGGCAAAACAATTCAAGTTTGCTAGCAACAGCAATGGATTTCTCATAGTCCATTATAATACCCTTTCATCATCACTAAGGTCGTTTGGCTCAAAAGATATGCACCATCAATGTTCTAAAATGGTGGTTTTCTTTGATATCCATGGTGAGAATAATTAACTCTTACAGGGAATCCTAGAAAGATTTCATGAACATTAAATTATTCAAGAGCAACATCTATTGTGTTTCTAGGTTAAATGGTTCAGCCGATATGGTCCACGTCCCGCACCACCAAAAAGTACCCTATTGCTTTGTGTGGTTTAGAGGTCAAGTTCGTGTTAATTTGTCTTACCTTTAGAGCTAGCTGGTTCATTCATTGTTTTTATTGAAGATCAAGATGTCTTCTGTTTAAAAACAATCCCTTTTGTGGGGGTTAACCAGCATCCCCCCCCCCCCCCTACGGGCCAATGATATATATATTAGGTACGATAAGCTGTCTATATTCTAAGGTCCGGGATTTTTGCTCTAATTGGTGTAAACAGTGAAATCATGTAAACTAATAGCATTCATGAGATTTTGGGCCTAATATGGAAGAGATAACCTACAAATGCCAAATGATGAAACATTCAGGTACATTTACAGCAATCTTTACCTTTTCTAGGATGTTAAATTTAGACTTATGGTGGGGTCTTTCTTGATTTCAAACACTGCCGGGTATTGCCAGAATGCAAAATATTATTTGGTGGTGTGCACTCATATGAATATTTGGAATATAAAAGTGTCCGTCTTCTTGGAATTAATGTTGAAGGCATACCATAATAATACAATTATCACTGTTTTTGGATTCCAGGGCATAAAGTTAGTCAAAAAAGATATAGAAATTATAGGATTTCATCAATTCCAAGATGGCTGCCAGCAGCCATCTTGGATTTCATGCTGAAAAGAGATTCCAAATTATAAACTAGCCACCGTATTAGATTCATAGACATAAAGTTAATTAACATACACATATCATTATATCAATCATGTCTCCAGGTTTATGTCTAGAAGACATACGATTTTCCAAATTTCAAAATGGCCACTGGCGGCCATTTTGGATATTGCTGTATCCCAGCTGTCTGCAGTTGCCCAAACTTTTGCGAGGGGAATAGGAGCTAATTTTGTTTATAAATACCATAGTATCAAAACCCACCTTTAACCTTCCGCTCTTGTGTTCCCTGGATCACTGAATACTATGGTTATGAGCAATTGAGGGCGTTTAATCTGGCAACGCTGTTGTTTAAATACTATCAAATCATGTCCAACTTAATGCTGAATTGATACAAATATCATTTGAATGCATATCAATCCTTATCAGAATTTTCTATGAAAGTAAATCCTCAAAATCCCTATTTTTCACAATGAATTAAATGTCAATAAACCGAAAAAGTGCAAAGTTCCTGGCAACACTGCTCTCCGGTACAACAATTACCGGAACTTTTTTTTCTTGAAACATTTTGACCAACATCCTGTCTATTAACCCTGAATAGGCTGATTAAAAAAATACACCACTTTAGGGGTTATGTCATTTTTTACGACCTTCACTTTTTGCATAATTGAAATTAATCAAAACACCCCTATTCTACAAAATGGCTTAACCCACATTGAAAAAATGAAAGTTAATGTTGACATCATTTCTGGAAAGGACAAGGATGGCTACTTCACTGTACAAAAGAAGGGGACTGTAATGCATGTTCTTCATACAGAAATATGACCTAATACTTACGCTTTTTTAAAATTGTGAAATGGGTAAAAATAGAGAAAATTGGGTAATTTCATATATTGGCCGTTGCCATGGCAACCAAAGGTATATTGGTAATTTTTTCACCAAATATATACACGTTGACCAAAGTTCTAAACATGTGCAAAGTATAAAGGAAATCGATATTTTAAAGTCTGCCACCACTTCTTTGATTTTTACACACAAGGTTAAAACAGGTCAAGGTTAAAGGTTAAATGGTTTTAAAACCATTTAAAGCATAATAACATGTTGATTCAAGACAAAAATTATGGCTATGTCGTCATGTCTCAATAATATTACGTAACCAACTAAAATGACTTTAACAACAAATACCGTTGTGACTTAGGCAGTTGTTTATTTTATTTGGCCCTTTTACAACAACAAACTAACTTGGCAATTGCTCATTCTAACATTTAATATTACAGTTCTTAGTACTCTACCTTTTTTACACCCAGACTCTGGCACTACAGTAACTTTTTCTAAACTTATAAAACACTTTCACTGTCTAAATAATTAGTCTCCAAACTGCCTAAATCACACTATTTGATATAGGCAATGCAATAAATATGCCTAAGTCACACACGTAGCAATAATCCTTATGATTTGATAGCACGATTTAGAGTTGAATATTGACATCGGGACTTAAACCATAGGTGACTCCCATGGTAAAGAGCTGATTTAGGTAAAAATTTCAATTTGTTGAAGAAAAAAAATTGACGGTTAACGGTTAACCAGGCGGCATGCGCCCGTTGGTAGCCCATCGCTGAGATTGTCTACGTCCACCACCGTCCACCACCGTCCACCACCGTCCACCACCGCAAAAATGAAGGTACACCCCTGGGGAAAAATGGGTGCGAACGGCGGCACACCACTATTTTTTTGTTGAGACTATATTCTCACATCAAAGATGAATGATCCGTTAGGTGAAATATTACATTGGTCAGTCAGGGCCCTATTTTATAAAAATTAAGATTAGTGGACTTATAATAATAAAGTTGAGCTACCGCATATTAAGTAGGACTTAGGTTCAACGTATGCCATTGGTCCGATTTCAAATTCGGTGTTAGAAATGATTGTAGAATATTATATCAACTCCAGTGAAAGTTAATTCGTCATTAACCGTTCGTCGCATTTAGTTAATAACATGACATCGTATACGTAATTTAACCTTGAATATTCGGACGAGTATGTGCCCATGTCCGGCATCGTCTGTGGCGTCGTAATCAAACCGCTGGGGGAGTTTTACGGATCATTTTAACTGGCGTCGTTAGAATGCCTAACTTAACAGTGTAGGTTTTGAAGTGGGTAAAAATGCCTAACTTATTCTATTATTGAACCGCTGGTGGCGTTTACGGATAATTTCAATAGGCGTCGTTAAAATGCCTAACTTAACAGTGTAGGTTTTGACGTGAGTGAAAATGCCTAACTTATTCTATTATCACACCGCTAGTGCCGTTTACGGACTATTTTAATTGGCGTTATTGAAATGCCTAACTCAACATTACTTAAATATCTATATAACACTTTCATAATATTAAATTAAAAAACAATTCTATTTATAGGCGTGAAAATCTCTTCAACTTGCCAAAAAACAGTACTTTTTTAATGAAAATTTACAATTTTGAACTTTAACCTCTAATTTCAAAAGAACGATGATATGTATACACTTTTGTTTTATATTAGCTAAATTACAATTATGTTTTGAATCAAATTCGTAAATGTGAAGACCATTGGTTGTATTTTAAGCCGTCTAGACTCAATTTACTCAGGTAATGTTTTGATGTTTTATAAAGTTTGCTAGTTTTATGATGATAATATATAAAATTAGCGCGTTTCATTGTCTCAGAATCTCCTGACATCAACTTTTGAATTTAAGTTTAATTCTGGTCTTTGCTTAAAGGTAGATGTTCCGATTTTAAACTTGAAGTTTACTATTCTACATGAAAGGTCATCCTTAAAAAAGTCGTATTCCAAAGTTTGAGTTGCATAACTCTAATGGTACTTATTTTAGACGCAAAAGATGCCGTGAAATGTACCCATTGAGTTGTACACAAACGATATTGGTGGTTACCACCTTTCGCGGTAATTCGACGTTATTTCATCGATTTCTCCGTAATTATACCGATTTAGGCCGTCAAATTTCAGTATGATGATGAGAAAAATACGAGCTTTCATATGATATGAAAATCTCCGTATGTTTGAAATAATTCTGTGTTACGAAAATGTGATCGGGTCATCTAACTTTAACACTGAAATTTATCATTAGGTCAAATTTAAATAGCTAACACTTCAAGGGTGCCATTCAAAATATTGAATTTTTAAAATAATTTCTATTTATAGGGGTGAAAATGTCTTCAACTTGCCAAAATAAATAGCTAAATTGCAATTCTGTATTGAATCAAATCCTTAAATGTGAAGACCATTGGTTGTTTTATAACGAAAATGGGTTTTCGCTATGCCTAAACCATGTACTATTTTATTTTTTGTTTAAGCTTATTACAATACAAGGCCTACGATTTTAACAAGCTAGTCTGATGATCTAATATACGTTATTCGTAATTGGCGATTTCATGTCAAAGAGGGAGACATACTCGATGTCATGCCGACAAACATACAATCTTGTACTTTTACTCAAGTTTCAAGTTTGTTTCAAGTTTCAAGTTTCATTTATTCACCAGTACAGTAAATCAATACAAAAATCATACATCAAGCAACATTGGTGGCTTCCGACTTTAACAAGATAGTCTGATGACCAACTAGGCAAGTCAACCAATTTTGTAGTATGAACAATGGTAATGAACATAGTAAAGGAGTAACATGACAGTGGAAGACTACTATTTAATAGGCTAATAGGGACATTTTATGAAATCTTTATCATGCTTTATTATTAAATAATGTATAGACTCGGACAAACTGGCGAGAATTAAATTAACAAAGACCTTAAAAATACACAGCCTCGAACCCGGTCCCTCTCGCTATCGCGGCGACTAGGCTACAGGGACTGTGCTTACATGGATACCAGACGAACGAGCTATTATGTATACAAAGTCTTTATTGAAAGCCTCTAGCAGCCGAAATACATGAGTAAATAATAACAATTGATGATGGCCTATAAGCATGATTCTAGCAGAATATATGACGAGCGAAACTTAATTACTCGGCTGGTATCATTTGCTTGATCCTCGCGTTTATTTATTAAGTTTCGCTCGTCATAGATTCTGCTAGAATCATGCTTATAGGCCATCATCAATTGTTATTATTTACTCATGCTTTATTATTATTATTATTATTATTATGCTTATGGTAGAAATTGAAGTTACAAGTCCAAATTCTAAGTCTAAATGTAATCTGTCAATGATTAGTATAAACACACTATTGACATGATTGGTGCTTTCCTACCATAAATTTTCTACATGCTGGAATATAATGGAAATTATTAAACCTCTCTACCAGGAATAAGTTGCAAATTAATTTGTTGTCAACCAACTTTTTTGAGATTTTTGATGAGTTTGAAGAAAAATAAATTACAGTTGCAACGCAGAGGACGCGTACGGTCAGTTGGACGAGGACAAACAAATAACATTTTGGCCTAATGGTCAAGTAAGCTTAAATAATCCGCTATATGAAAGAAAGGTAGGATTATTTAAATGATTGAAAACAAAACGTCAAACCTTTAATAAATTTAAATGAAAATCGTTATCCTAGATTTCTTGGCATCATTAATTATTATTAGCTATCACAACAAAAAGCAAGGGGGGGGGGGGGGGGGGGGGTACTTAGTGGATATGTGGTTACGGGGATGTGCCTCAAAGCCATTTGTGGTAAGTTTAGGCTATGGGTCTAAAATCCTTATTTGCTGTTTTTCGCCAACAATCTGTAGGAAAAATATATAGAAAAAATATTGGTTTCTCTGGTAAACATATGGGTCTATTCCCCCCCCCCCCCGAAACTTGGTAACTGTGTGGGTTGCTGGCAGCACACTACCCCCTTCACTCAGTAAACAAATATAATGTATACAAAACATGGATTAATTACTATGTGACCAAGCAAAGGCGTTAATAGTGAAATGCCTTAGTGTAATGGGCCCCTCACATGTATCCGTGTGAGCTGGGCGTCCCTTATACCGTCTTATAGAAAAATCCAGCGATACATGTCATGATTTAGGGCATAGGTTTTATTCTGAAAAGGAAAATACGAAGGACTGTTTTTAATTACATTGTCTCTGACAGGTTGGCATGTATTTGGTGCATTTGATATGGTTGAAAAGTACAATTTATTTGTTTTGGATGCGGAAAGAGAATGCAACATCCAGAAGTTGTAAATCTAAACCTAATATATTGATTGTACTTTAAAACAAAGTGGACGTATTTCGCGTTTAACTCTATTTGAAACAATCTCTCAGCACTCTCGACACAAGTATATAATACGTGTAACAGGTGTACAAAACGAACCAATTACTCACTAATTAAAACTGTGAAAACAGTATACTTTCATGGATTTGTCATCAAGACATTTTCACATAGAATGGTACACATATGAATCTAAGTGTTTTGAAATAGAGCATCAACAATTCATCACACCCTCGTGCAAGACATATTTGGATTGGGAACATTTTCAATTACATTGTCAGGTACATTTAAACAAATAAGACTAAGGACTTTTCAACAAAATGTCAACACACAATCAGCACTAATTATGAACTAATCTTGAAAACAACAAATGTTCTTGTAAATGACGTTTCAACACACATACATGTTCGTACTCGGACGTTATTAATAATATCAAAAACCACATATTTTTTTCAACATTCACCATATGCACATCGTGCGTGTAGTGTATTTATAATAATAGTCTACTCTCTCTCAATAATATTTAAAAAAAACAACATATTCTTGTACTCTAACATTTTTCTCCAAAATTTCAACACATACTTAGTCGTTTTTCAGTATTCATCATATGCATTGCGTGCGTGTAGTATATTTATAAAAATTCAACCTCTCTCTCTGAATAATATCAAAATCAACACATCTTATTGTACTCTAATATGTTTTACACATGTTCTTGGTCGTACTTGTACTTAGTCGTTTTTCAACATTCACCATATGCATTACGTGCGTGTATAGTGTATGTCTACCTCTGTCTCTCAATGTTTTTAAAATCCACACATGTTCTTGTACTCTAATACTTTTCTCCAAAATTTCAACACATTTTTTTGTACTTAGTCATTTTCAACATTCTCCCTATGTATTACGTGCGTGTAGTGTATGTCTACCTCTCTCTCAATGTTTTTAAAAATCCACACATGTTCTTGTACTCTAATAATTTTCTCCAAAATTTCAACGCATTTTTTGGTACTTAGTCGTTTTTCAACACTCACCATATGCATTACGTGCGTGTATAGTGTATGTCTACCTCTGTCTCTCAATGTTTTTAAAATCCACACATGTTCTTGTACTCTAATAATTTTCTCCAAAATGTCAACACATTTATTTGTACTTAGTCGTTTTTCAACCTTCACCATATGCATTACGTGCGTGTATAGTGTATGTATTGTATCTCTCAATATTCACCCTATGTATTACGTGCGTGTTGTGTATGTCTACCTCTCTCTCAATGATTTGAAAAATCCACACATGTTCTTGTACTTTAATAATTTTCTCCAAAACTTCAACACATTTTTTTGTACTTAGTCGTTTTTCAACTTTCACCATATGCATTACGTGCGTGTATAGTGTATGTCTGTCTACCTCTCTCTCAATGTTTTTAAAAATCCACACATGTTCTACTCTAATAATTATCTCCAAAATTTCAACACATTTTTTTGTACTTAGTCGTTTTTCAACATTAACCATATGCATTACGTGCGTGTATAGTGTATGTCTACCTCTCTCTCAATGTTTTTAAAAATCCACACATGTTCTACTCTAATAATTATCTCCAAAATTTCAACACATTTTTTGTACTTAGTCGTTTTTCAACATTCACCATATGCATTACGTGCGTGTATAGTGTATGTCTACCTCTCTCTCAATGTTTTTAAAAATCCACACATGTTCTTGTACTCTAATAATTATCTCCAAAATTTCAACACATTTTTTTTGTACTTAGTCATTTTCAACATTCACCCTATGTATTACGTGCGTGTAGTGTATGTATTGTATCTCTCAATATTCACCCTATGTATTACGTGCGTGTTGTGTATGTCTACCTCTCTCTCAATGTTTTGAAAAATCCACACATGTTCTTGTACTTTAATAATTTTCTCCAAAATTTCAACGCATTTTTTTGTACTTAGTCGTTTTTCAACTTTCACCATATGCATTACGTGCGTGTATAGTGTATGTATGTCTACCTCTCTCTCAATGTTTTTAAAAATCCACACATGTTCTTGTACTATGTCTACATCTCTCTCAATATTTTTAAAAATCCACACATGTTCTTGTACTCTAATAATTTTCTCCAAAATTTCAACACATTTTTTTGTACTTAGTCGTTTTTTAACATTCACCATATGCATTACGTGCGTGTATAGTGTATGTCTACCTCTCTCTCAATGTTTTTAGAAATTCACACATGTTCTTGTACTCTAATAATTATCTCCAAAATTTCAACACATTTTTTTGTACTTAGTCGTTTTTCAACATTCACCATATGCATTACGTGCGGTATAGTGTATGTCTGTCTACCTCTCTCTCAATGTTTTTAAAAATCCACACATGTTCTTGTACTCTAATAATTATCTCAAAAATTTCAACACATTTTGTTGTACTTAGTCGTTTTTCAACATTCACCATATGCATTACGTGCGTGTATAGTGTATGTCTACCTCTCTCTCAATGTTTTTAAAAATCCACACATGTTCTTGTACTCTAATAATTATCTCCAAAATTTCAACACATTTTTTTGTACTTAGTCGTTTTTCAACATTCACCATATGCATTACGTGCGTGTAGTGTATGTCTACCTCTCTCTCAATGTTTTTAAAAATCCACACATGTTCTTGTACTCTAATAATTATCTCCAAAATTTCAACACATTTTTTTGTACTTAGTCGTTTTTCAACATTCACCATATGCATTACGTGCGTGTATAGTGTATGTCTGTCTACCTCTCTCTCAATGTTTTTAAAAATCCACACATGTTCTTGTACTCTAATAATTATCTCAAAAATTTCAACACATTTTGTTGTACTTAGTCGTTTTTCAACATTCACCATATGCATTACGTGCGTGTATAGTGTATGTCTACCTCTCTCTCTCAATGTTTTTAAAAATCCACACATGTTCTTGTACTCTAATAATTATCTCCAAAATTTCAACACATTTTTTTGTACTTAGTCGTTTTTCAACATTCACCATATGCATTACGTGCGTGTAGTGTATGTCTACCTCTCTCTCAATGTTTTTAAAAATCCACACATGTTCTTGTACTCTAATAATTATCTCCAAAATTTCAACACATTTTTTTGTACTTAGTCGTTTTTCAACATTCACCATGCATTACGTGCGTGTATAGTGTATGTCTGTCTACCTCTCTCTCAATGTTTTTAAAAATCCACACATGTTCTTGTACTCTAATAATTTTCTCCAAAATGTCAACACATTTTTTTGTACTTAGTCGTCGTTTTTCAACATTCACCATATGCATTACGTGCGTGTATAGTGTATGTCTACCTCTCTCTTAATGTTTTTAAAAATCCACACATGTTCTTGTACTCTAATAATTATCTCCAAAATTTCAACACATTTGTTTGTACTTAGTCGTTTTTCAACATTCACCATATGTATTACGTGCGTGTAGTGTATGTCTACCTCTCTCTCAATGTTTTTGAAAATCCACACATGTTCTTGTACTCTAATAATTTTCTCCAAAATTTCAACACATTTTTTTGTACTTAGTCGTTTTTCAACCTTCACCATATGCATTACGTGCGTGTATAGTGTATGTCTACCTCTCTCTTAATGTTTTTAAAAATCCACACATGTTCTTGTACTCTAATAATTTTCTCCAAAATTTCAACACATTTTTTTGTACTTAGTCGTTTTTCAACCTTCACCATATGCATTACGTGCGTGAATAGTGTATGTCTACCTCTCTCTTAATGTTTTTAAAAATCCACACATGTTCTTGTATTCTAATAATTTTCTCCAAAATTTCAACACATTTTTATGTACTTAGTCATTTTCAACATTCACCCTATGTATTACGTGCGTGTATAGTGTATGTCTGTCTACCTCTCTCTCAATGTTTTTAAAAATTCACACATGTTCTTGTACTCTAATACTTTTCTCCAAAATTTCAACACATTTTTTTGTACTTAGTCGTTTTTCAACCTTCACCATATGCATTACGTGCGTGTATAGTGTATGTCTACCTCTCACTTAATGTTTTTAAAAATCCACACATGTTCTTGTATTCTAATAATTGTCTCCAAAATTTCAACACATTTGTTTGTACTTAGTCATTTTCAACATTCACCCTATGTATTACGTGCGTGTATTGTATGTATTGTATCTCTCAATATTCACCCTATGTATTACGTGCGTGTTGTGTATGTCTACCTCTCTCTCAATGTTTTGAAAAATCCACACATGTTCTTGTACTTTAATAATTTTCTCCAAAATTTCAACACATTTTTTTGTACTGTCGTTTTTCAACATTCACCATATGCATTACGTGCGTGTATAGTGTATGTCTACCTCTCTATCAATGTTTTTAAAAATCCACACATGTTCTTGTATTCTAATAATTTTCTCCAAAATTTCAACACATTTTTATGTACTTAGTCATTTTCAACATTCACCCTATGTATTACGTGCGTGTATAGTGTATGTCTGTCTACCTCTCTCTCAATGTTTTTAAAAATCCACACATGTTCTTGTACTCTAATAATTTTCTCCAAAATTTCAACACATTTTTTTGTACTTAGTCGTTTTTTAACATTCACCATATGCATTACGTGCGTGTATAGTGTATGTCTACCTCTCTCAATGTTTTTAAAAATCCACACATGTTCTTGTACTCTAATAATTTTCTCCAAAATTTCAACACATTTTTTTGTACTTAGTCGTTTTTCAACATTCACCATATGCATTACGTGCGTGTATAGTGTATGTCTACCTGTCTCTCAATGTTTTTAAAAATCCACACATGTTCTTGTACTCTAATAACTTTTCTCCAAAATTTCAACACATTTTTTTGTACTTAGTCGTTTTTCATTATTCACCATATGCATTACGTGCGTGTATAGTGTATGTCTACCTGTCTCTCAATGTTTTTAAAAATCCATACATGTTCTTGTACTCTAATAATTTTCTCCAAAATTTCAACACATTTTTTTTGTACTTAGTCGTTTTTCAACATGTACCCTATGTATTACGTGCGTGTAGTGTATGTCTACCTCTCTCTCAACGTTTTTAAAAATCCACACATGTTCTTGTACTCTAATAATTTTCTCCAAAATTTCAACACATTTTTTTGTACTTAGTCGTTTTTCAACTTTCACCATATGCATTACGTGCGTGTATATTGTATGTCTACATCTCACTCAATGTTTCTACAAATCCACACATGTTCTTGTACTCTAATAATTTCCCCCAAAATGGCAACACATTTTTTTGTACTTAGTCGTTTTTCAACTTTCACCATATGCATTACGTGCGTGTGGTGTATGTCTATCTCTCTCTCTCAATGTTTTTAAAAATCCACACATGTTCTTGTACTCTAATAATTTTCTCCAGCATTTCAACACATTTTTTTGTACTTAGTCGTTTTCATTATTCACCATATGCATTACGTGCGTGTATAGTGTATGTCTACCTCTCTCTCTCTCTCAATGTTTCTACAAATCCACATATGTTCTTGTACTCTAATAATTTCCCCCAAAATGCCCCAAAATGTCAACACTTTTTTTGTACTTAGTCGTTTTTCAACAGTCACCCTATGTATTACGTGCGTGTAGTGTATGTCTACCTGTCTCTCAATGTTTTTAAAAATCCATACATGTTCTTGTACTCTAATAATTTTCTCCAAAATTTCAACACATTTTTTTGTACTTAGTCGTTTTTCAACCTTCACCATATGCATTACGTGCGTGTATAGTGTATGTCTACCTCTCACTTAATGTTTTTAAAAATCCACACATGTTCTTGTATTCTAATAATTGTCTCCAAAATTTCAACACATTTGTTTGTACTTAGTCATTTTCAACATTCACCCTATGTATTACGTGCGTGTATTGTATGTATTGTATCTCTCAATATTCACCCTATGTATTACGTGCGTGTTGTGTATGTCTACCTCTCTCTCAATGTTTTGAAAAATCCACACATGTTCTTGTACTTTAATAATTTTCTCCAAAATTTCAACACATTTTTTTGTACTGTCGTTTTTCAACATTCACCATATGCATTACGTGCGTGTATAGTGTATGTCTACCTCTCTATCAATGTTTTTAAAAATCCACACATGTTCTTGTATTCTAATAATTTTCTCCAAAATTTCAACACATTTTTATGTACTTAGTCATTTTCAACATTCACCCTATGTATTACGTGCGTGTATAGTGTATGTCTGTCTACCTCTCTCTCAATGTTTTTAAAAATCCACACATGTTCTTGTACTCTAATAATTTTCTCCAAAATTTCAACACATTTTTTTGTACTTAGTCGTTTTTTAACATTCACCATATGCATTACGTGCGTGTATAGTGTATGTCTACCTCTCTCAATGTTTTTAAAAATCCACACATGTTCTTGTACTCTAATAATTTTCTCCAAAATTTCAACACATTTTTTTGTACTTAGTCGTTTTTCAACATTCACCATATGCATTACGTGCGTGTATAGTGTATGTCTACCTGTCTCTCAATGTTTTTAAAAATCCACACATGTTGTTGTACTCTAATAACTTTTCTCCAAAATTTCAACACATTTTTTTGTACTTAGTCGTTTTTCATTATTCACCATATGCATTACGTGCGTGTATAGTGTATGTCTACCTGTCTCTCAATGTTTTTAAAAATCCATACATGTTCTTGTACTCTAATAATTTTCTCCAAAATTTCAACACATTTTTTTTGTACTTAGTCGTTTTTCAACATGTACCCTATGTATTACGTGCGTGTAGTGTATGTCTACCTCTCTCTCAACGTTTTTAAAAATCCACACATGTTCTTGTACTCTAATAATTTTCTCCAAAATTTCAACACATTTTTTTGTACTTAGTCGTTTTTCAACTTTCACCATATGCATTACGTGCGTGTATATTGTATGTCTACATCTCACTCAATGTTTCTACAAATCCACACATGTTCTTGTACTCTAATAATTTCCCCCAAAATGGCAACACATTTTTTTGTACTTAGTCGTTTTTCAACTTTCACCATATGCATTACGTGCGTGTGGTGTATGTCTATCTCTCTCTCTCAATGTTTTTAAAAATCCACACATGTTCTTGTACTCTAATAATTTTCTCCAGCATTTCAACACATTTTTTTGTACTTAGTCGTTTTCATTATTCACCATATGCATTACGTGCGTGTATAGTGTATGTCTACCTCTCTCTCTCTCTCAATGTTTCTACAAATCCACATATGTTCTTGTACTCTAATAATTTCCCCCAAAATGCCCCAAAATGTCAACACTTTTTTTGTACTTAGTCGTTTTTCAACAGTCACCCTATGTATTACGTGCGTGTAGTGTATGTCTACCTGTCTCTCAATGTTTTTAAAAATCCATACATGTTCTTGTACTCTAATAATTTTCTCCAAAATTTCAACACATTTTTTTGTACTTAGTCGTTTTTCAACATGTACCCTATGTATTACGTGCGTGTAGTGTATGTCTACCTCTCTCTCAACGTTTTTAAAAATCCACACATGTTCTTGTACTCTAATAATTTTCTCTAAAATTTCAACACATTTTTTTTTACTTGGTCGTTTTTCAACATTCACCCTATGTATTACGTGCGTGTAGTGTATGTCTACCTGTCTCTCTATGTTTTTAAAAATCCACACATGTTCTTGTACTCTAATAATTTTCTCCAAAATTTCAACGCATTTTTTTGTACTTAGTCGTTTTTCAACATTCACCATATGCATTACGTGCGTGTATAGTGTATGTCTACATCTCACTCAATGTTTCTACAAATCCACACATGTTCTTGTACTCTAATAATTTCCCCCAAAATGTCAACACATTTTTTTGTACTTAGTCGTTTTTCAACTTTCACCATATGCATAGGGAAGGTATATTGTTCAAATCGACCATGGTCAAAATTTATTCCACTTGACCCCACATGATTAAATATGCACTTTAAAAAAATTCGGAGGGGGTCTTCAGACCCCACCACTACCCTTAATCCCCCTATAGGGGAATACATGGTAAAATTGCCATATTGGTGTAGCAAAATTATGTTTCGACCTAAAACAAATTGAAACATAATTTTTTCAGCACGATGCATTTCTATAAGGTCCCCATAATGATATACTAAAAGTCAGAAAATATCAGTGTGGTAGAAATATGCCTAATTTGCATAAACATAAAATGGCCGCTAATTTGAGAATTTTGGCGGCCATTTTTTATTTATGCAATTTATTAGGGCAGATATGTCTTTGTATGTCCTTTGAGACGTTATACATTCATAAATTATATGCTGAAGCTATTTAAAGTGCTATAACAACTATCTAAGATAAGAAATAAGTCCAAAACAATGAAAATGCTCAAATTATCGGCCATTTTAAGTTTATGCAAATAATCATATTTCTAACACTCTGATATTTTCAGACTTTTAGTATGTCGTTATGGGTACCTTATAGAAATGCATTAAGCTGAAAAAAATATGTACCAATTTGTTCTACGTCGAAACCTAATTTTGCTTCACCAATTTGGCAATTTTACCATATATTCCCCTATAGGGGGATAAAGGGTAGTGGTGGGGTCTGAAGACCCCCTCCGATTTTTTTTAAAAGTGCATATTTGATCATGTGGGGTCAAGTGGAATACATTTTGACCATGGCCGATTCGAACAAAATACCTTCCCTATTTACGCCCCGCCCTAATATGCATTACTCTAATTATTTTCTCCAAAATTTCAACAATTTTTTTTGTACTTAGTCGTTTTTCATTATTCACCATATGCATTACGTGCGTGTATAGTGTATGTCTACCTGTCTCTCAATGTTTTTAAAAATCCACATACATACATACATACATTTACATCCACACATGTTCTTGTACTCTAATAATTTTCTCCAAAATTTCAACTCATTTTTTTGTACTTGGTCGTTTTTCAACATGTACCCTATGTATTACGTGCGTGTAGTGTATGTCTACCTCTCTCTCAACGTTTTTAAAAATCCACACATGTTCTTGTACTCTAATAATTTTCTCCAAAATTTCAACACATTTTTTGTACTTAGTCGTTTTTCAACATTCACCATATGCATTACGTGCGTGTATATTGTATGTCTACATCTCACTCAATGTTTCTACAAATCCACTCATGTTCTTGTACTCTAATAATGTCCCCCAAAATGTCAACACTTTTTTTGTACTTAGTCGTTTTTCAACTTTTACCATATGCATTACGTGCGTGTGGTGTATGTCTATCTCTCTCTCTCTCTCTCTCTCTCAATGTTTTTAAAAATCCACACATGTTTCTTGTACTCTAATAATTTTCCCCAAAATGTCAACACATTTTTTTGTACTTAGTCTCTCAATGTTTTTAAAAACCCACACATGTTCTTGTACTCTAATAATTTTCTCTAAAATTTCAACACATTTTTTTTTACTTGGTCGTTTTTCAACATTCACCCTATGTATTACGTGCGTGTAGTGTATGTCTACCTGTCTCTCTATGTTTTTAAAAATCCACACATGTTCTTGTACTCTAATAATTTTCTCCAAAATTTCAACACATTTTTTTGTACTTAGTCGTTTTTCATTATTCACCATATGCATTACGTGCGTGTATAGTGTATGTCTACCTCTCTCTCTCTCAATGTTTCTACAAATCCACACATGTTCTTGTACTCTAATAATTTCCCCCAAAATTCCAACACATTTTTTGTACTTAGTCGTTTTTCAACTTTTACCATATGCATTACGTGCGTGTGGTGTATGTCTATCTCTCTCTCTCTCTCTCTCAATGTTTTTAAAAATCCACACATGTTCTTGTACTCTAATAATTTTCCCCAAAATGTCAACACATTTTTTTGTACTTAGTCTCTCAATGTTTTTAAAAATCCACACATGTTCTTGTACTCTAATAATTTTCTCCAGCATTTCAACACATTTTTTTGTACTTAGTCGTTTTTCAACATTCACCATGCATTACGTGCGTGTATAGTGTATGTCTACCTCTCTCAATGTTTTTAAAAATCCACACATGTTATGTTCTTGTACTCTAATAATTTTCTCAAAAATTTCAACACATTTTTTTGTACTTAGTCGATTTTCAACATTCACCCTATGTATTACGTGCGTGTAGTGTATGTCTACCTGTCTCTCAATGTTTTTAAAAATCCACACATGTTCTTGTACTCTAATAATTTTCTCCAAAATTTCAACACATTTTTTTGTACTTAGTCGTTTTTCATTATTCACCATATGCATTACGTGCGTGTATATTGTATGTCTACCTCTCTCTCTCTCAATGTTTCTACAAATCCACACATGTTCTTGTACTCTAATAATTTCCCCCAAAATTTCAACACATTTGTTTGTACTTAGTCGTTTTTCAACTTTCACCATATGCATTACGTGCGTGTATAGTGTATGTCTATCTCTCTCTCTCTCTCAATGTTTTTAAAAATCCACACATGTTCTTGTACTCTAATAATTTCCCCCAAAATGTCTACACATTTTTTTGTACTTAGTCGTTTTTCAACATTTACCCTATGTATTACGTGCGTGTAGTGTATGTATACCTGTCTCTCAATGTTTTTAAAAATCCACACATGTTCTTGTACTCTAATAATTTTCTCCAAAATGTCAACACATTTTTTTGTACTTAGTCGTTTTTCAACATTTACCCTATGTATTACGTGCGTGTAGTGTATATGTATATACCTCTCTCTAAATGTTTTTAAAAATCCACACATGTTCTTGTACTCTAATATTTTTCTCCAAAATTTCAACACATTTCTTTGTACTTAGTCGTTTTTCAACATTCACCCTATGTATTACGTGCGTGTAGTGTATATCTACCTCTCTCTAAATGTTTTTAAAAATCCACACATGTTCTTGTACTCTAATATTTTCTCCAAAATGTCAACACATTTATTTGTACTTAGTCATTTTTCAACATTCACCATATGCATTACGTGCGTGTATAGTGTATGTCTACCTCTCTCTCAATGTTTTTAAAAATCCACACATGTTCTTGTACTCTAATAATTTTCTCCAAAATTTCAACACATTTGTTTGTACTTAGTCGTTTTTCAACATTTACCCTATGTATTACGTGCGTGTAGTGTATGTCTACCTCTCTCTCAATGTTTTTACAAATCCACACATGTTCTTGTACTCTAATAATTTTCTCCAAAATTTCAACACATTTTTTTGTACTTAGTCATTTTTCAACATTCACCATATGCATTACGCGCGTGTAGTATTATATGTCTACCTCTCTCTCAATGTTTTTAAAATTCCACACATGTTCTTGTACTCTAATAATTTTCTCCAAAATGTCAACACATATTTCTGTACTTAGTCGTTTTTCAACATTCACTATACGCATTACGTGCGTGTAGTTTATGGCTACCTCTCTCTCTCTCAATGTTTTTAAAAATCCACACATGTTCTTGTACTCTAATAATTTTCTCCAAAATGTCAACACATTTTTTTGTACTTAGTCGTTTTTCAACATTCACCATATGCATTACGTGCGTGTATATTGTATGTCTACCTCTCTCTCAATGTTTCTACAAATCCACTCATGTTCTTGTACTCTAATAATGTCCCCCAAAATGTCAACACTTTTTTTGTACTTAGTCGTTTTTCAACTTTTACCATATGCATTACGTGCGTGTGGTGTATGTCTATCTCTCTCTCTCTCTCTCTCTCTCAATGTTTTTAAAAATCCACACATGTTCTTGTACTCTAATAATTTTCCCCAAAATGTCAACACATTTTTTTGTACTTAGTCTCTCAATGTTTTTAAAAACCCACACATGTTCTTGTACTCTAATAATTTTCTCTAAAATTTCAACACATTTTTTTTTACTTGGTCGTTTTTCAACATTCACCCTATGTATTACGTGCGTGTAGTGTATGTCTACCTGTCTCTCTATGTTTTTAAAAATCCACACATGTTCTTGTACTCTAATAATTTTCTCCAAAATTTCAACACATTTTTTTGTACTTAGTCGTTTTTCATTATTCACCATATGCATTACGTGCGTGTATAGTGTATGTCTACCTCTCTCTCTCTCAATGTTTCTACAAATCCACACATGTTCTTGTACTCTAATAATTTCCCCCAAAATTCCAACACATTTTTTGTACTTAGTCGTTTTTCAACTTTTACCATATGCATTACGTGCGTGTGGTGTATGTCTATCTCTCTCTCTCTCTCTCTCAATGTTTTTAAAAATCCACACATGTTCTTGTACTCTAATAATTTTCCCCAAAATGTCAACACATTTTTTTGTACTTAGTCTCTCAATGTTTTTAAAAATCCACACATGTTCTTGTACTCTAATAATTTTCTCCAGCATTTCAACACATTTTTTTGTACTTAGTCGTTTTTCAACATTCACCATGCATTACGTGCGTGTATAGTGTATGTCTACCTCTCTCAATGTTTTTAAAAATCCACACATGTTATGTTCTTGTACTCTAATAATTTTCTCAAAAATTTCAACACATTTTTTTGTACTTAGTCGATTTTCAACATTCACCCTATGTATTACGTGCGTGTAGTGTATGTCTACCTGTCTCTCAATGTTTTTAAAAATCCACACATGTTCTTGTACTCTAATAATTTTC
The DNA here is from genome assembly GCA_035610835.1 of Ophiura sarsii. Taxonomy (NCBI): domain Eukaryota; kingdom Metazoa; phylum Echinodermata; class Ophiuroidea; order Amphilepidida; family Ophiuridae; genus Ophiura; species Ophiura sarsii. The sequence continues at coordinate 22,058,042 of CM069445.1, read as the reverse complement.
TCCAAAATTTCAACACATTTTTTTGTACTTAGTCGTTTTTCATTATTCACCATATGCATTACGTGCGTGTATATTGTATGTCTACCTCTCTCTCTCTCAATGTTTCTACAAATCCACACATGTTCTTGTACTCTAATAATTTCCCCCAAAATTTCAACACATTTGTTTGTACTTAGTCGTTTTTCAACTTTCACCATATGCATTACGTGCGTGTATAGTGTATGTCTATCTCTCTCTCTCTCTCAATGTTTTTAAAAATCCACACATGTTCTTGTACTCTAATAATTTCCCCCAAAATGTCTACACATTTTTTTGTACTTAGTCGTTTTTCAACATTTACCCTATGTATTACGTGCGTGTAGTGTATGTATACCTGTCTCTCAATGTTTTTAAAAATCCACACATGTTCTTGTACTCTAATAATTTTCTCCAAAATGTCAACACATTTTTTTGTACTTAGTCGTTTTTCAACATTTACCCTATGTATTACGTGCGTGTAGTGTATATGTATATACCTCTCTCTAAATGTTTTTAAAAATCCACACATGTTCTTGTACTCTAATATTTTTCTCCAAAATTTCAACACATTTCTTTGTACTTAGTCGTTTTTCAACATTCACCCTATGTATTACGTGCGTGTAGTGTATATCTACCTCTCTCTAAATGTTTTTAAAAATCCACACATGTTCTTGTACTCTAATATTTTCTCCAAAATGTCAACACATTTTTTTGTACTTAGTCATTTTTCAACATTCACCATATGCATTACGTGCGTGTATAGTGTATGTCTACCTCTCTCTCAATGTTTTTAAAAATCCACACATGTTCTTGTACTCTAATAATTTTCTCCAAAATTTCAACACATTTGTTTGTACTTAGTCGTTTTTCAACATTTACCCTATGTATTACGTGCGTGTAGTGTATGTCTACCTCTCTCTCAATGTTTTTACAAATCCACACATGTTCTTGTACTCTAATAATTTTCTCCAAAATTTCAACACATTTTTTTGTACTTAGTCATTTTTCAACATTCACCATATGCATTACGCGCGTGTAGTATTATATGTCTACCTCTCTCTCAATGTTTTTAAAATTCCACACATGTTCTTGTACTCTAATAATTTTCTCCAAAATGTCAACACATATTTCTGTACTTAGTCGTTTTTCAACATTCACTATACGCATTACGTGCGTGTAGTTTATGGCTACCTCTCTCTCTCTCAATGTTTTTAAAAATCCACACATGTTCTTGTACTCTAATAATTTTCTCCAAAATGTCAACACATTTTTTTGTACTTAGTCGTTTTTCAACATTCACCATATGCATTACGTGCGTGTATAGTGTATGTCTACCTCTCTCTCAATGTTTTTAAAAATCCACACATGTTCTTGTACTCTAATAATTTTCCCCAAAATGTTAACACATTTTTTTGTACTCAGTCGTTTTTCAACATTCACCCTATGTATTACGTGCGTGTAGTGTATGTCTACCTCTCTCTCAATGTTTTTAAAAATCCACACATGTTCTTGTACAGGGTGTCTCAATAAAAACCGTGCATGTGTTTACCAAACTTATTGACCATGAACTTCTAGAATTTGGTGTAACAATTGTATACATATTGATAGACTAAACGCTTAGCTTTCATATGCCGTTCATTTCATCTGATTTGGTTTGGTTAATCTTGAGATATGACCAATTAACTAAAGCTACCTAAAATCGACATTGTGCCACTTTACAGTTTGCAATGAATAGAAAGGGTTCCGGAGAGGGGGGTTGGGGGTTGTTACCACCCCCTAAACAAATCTAATCCGAAATGCAGAGTATGCTTATTTGGGTACCATGGTATAGCTAGAGGTTCCCTCTATCCATACATACCAAAACAAGTATAAACTTCATACGCATGACGTCACAATGACGTCACCAAACATGACCGACCTCAAAATCCCGCCGTATTCGCTACACGTGAAATAGGCCAAAATAGAAATCTTCGCCAAAAAAGTCCAAATATCGGAATTTCACCCGGTTTTTTGCTTATAAGTGAGGGAAATGGTGTTTATAACATAGGCCTATGCTATAATATTCAGGACCATACAATTAAAAAAAAAAACTTTTCAAAATGGCGATTTAAACAAAATTGTAAGATGGCAACCACCCCCCTACTATCGGACTTTGACGGCTTACCCTACCCCCGGGTAAGGTGGCACCCTCAATTTGTGTTCGTCAAAATTAACGCAGGGGATGTTAAAGCGATCAACTAGACGCCCTAGGTCACTGTTCTTTGCGTTTTAGCGCAATCGGCGACCACCCTCCCTTAGGAGGACGAGGGTTTTAATGCTTATCTTAAACATTCTTTCTGTAAAAGTGGCACAATGTCGACTTTAGGTAGCTTTAGTTAATTGATCATATCTCAGGATTGACAAAACCAAATTAGATGAAATACACGGCATATGAAAGCTAAGTGTTTAGTCCATCTATATGTATACAATTAATACACCATATTCTGGAAGTTCATGGTCAATAAGTTTGGTAAACACATGCACGGTTTTTATTGAGACACCCTGTACTCTAATAATTTTCTCCAACATTTCAACACATTTTTTTGTACTTGGTCGTTTTTCAACATTCACCACATGCATTACGTGCATGTAGTGTAAATAATAAGGCTATATAAACTGCTCACAAAAAGTTAGGAAACCTTTTTTAATCAAGTATATTTTTATCATGTATTACCCTCTTGTATTATGTTGCATATCAATGGAAAGATGAAGTGTTCTTCTTTAAAATGATATCAAATGTGCAATGATGACATGTTGCTGGACTTGGCCACATTAATGAGAATGAGACAAAGTCAAAAATCAAATGTTCCAAAATAAGCATGCAACTTTGAGTTACAAACAAATTGACACTGTAATGAAAACAAGCAAGACAACTTACTGATCTTAATCTTAAAACGTTTACCGTGTCTCAGAAAAAAATTGTAGGCCTAAACCGTTCATCACTTACCTTCATTACCTTACACCTGTTAACCCAAACAATGGTTTTCTAAAGATATGAGGGTTGGGGTGTGTGTGTTGTGCTCACTGGTGCAACTCTTTGTGTAAACCATTTATGGTTCTCAAGCATGACCGGTTTGATTATTGCTCATCAGAAGTATTATTGAGCCATTTTTGATTTAAGACTGAAAGCAGTTAGCATTGATGGCCTCTCACCTTTTGAATAAGAAGAAAAAAACCGTTTTACTTTTTCTTGTTCACTTAAAATGCGTTTCAGCGCTTGTGACACAAAAGGCAAGAGAAAAATGAAACATGTTATTTTATATTTGTTACACATGAATTACACATTTTCAAATACAACTACACCAATGACCAATATTATGTACTCAGTAGTCACTGCTTTGAAATTCCATCATATTCGACAAGATGGTTTAAAACAATTACGCACCAAACAATATCATTCCCGTGGTATACATTCCTGCTACCTATTTACATAATAAGTGCAAATGGAAGTGACAAACATGACAGGAATTGTACCATATTCACAAACTAATGATATCGATTTAACGATTACAAAATGGAATGAAAATATTGATTATAAAACCGAAATTTCATAGAGTTAGGGGCGTACATTACTAATTCGTGACGAAGTCCATGACATTTTGTTATGTTTTAACACAAACGGGATTTTGTTATAATATCTGTAATTCAACCAGGGGTCATCAGGTAGATTTTTTTGCTAGAAGCCGGCACGTCAGAACGGTCAGAGTGCACTGATGTTGTAACCTATAAGTCGGTTGTTACCAGTGCGTGCAACGTGCGTGCGTGTAAATCGGTCCATAAAACTATGTTTCAGTTTAAGGGAAGTGTCAACCCTAAATATAATAAATTTATCAAGCACTGTAACTTTTAAACTAATAATGTAATGTACATAAAAGTATACAATTTTTCAAACGAAATGAGTCGGAGAATCCATTTTTGGTAGTAAATTTCGCCAAAAATAGTGATTTCTACATTTTTGCCCAAAAATCACTTTTTTGGCGCCAAAAATGTACGGACAACCTAACAAAATCAGTTTTTTATTAAAAATTTCAAAATTTCACCAAAATCATTTAAAGTCAATTATCTAGGAAGCACTTTTTTTTTTTAGCTTAAACATTTTTAGTTTTGAAAAAATTTAGATGATTTTGGTGAAATTTTGAAATCCTCCCTGTGTAAGTGTATGGGTCGTTCTTTAAAAGCCCACATTGAAGACATGCAGTGGTAGGGTATACTAAAGGAACTCCACATTTTTAATAAAAAACTGATTTTGTTAGGTTGTCCGTAAATTTTTGGCGCCAAAAATGTAGAAATCACTATTTTTGGCGAAATTTAATACCAAAAATGGATTCTCCGACTCATTTCATTTGAAAAATTGTATACTTTTATGTACATTACATTATTAGTTTAAAAGTTACAGTGCTTGATAAATTTCATATATTTAGGGTTGACACTTCCCTTAAATCACATATTTTCTTTTTATACGGTTGCCTTGGTAACCAGGAACCGACCAATCAGGTAATTTTACGTTGTAATTCAAATTTGGAAAGATAAATTGAAAATCAGGCTTCATTGGTTCATTCCTCTATTCAAGCTTATTATCCATTCCAAATATCACCCTGATACGAGGTTTCGTTTTTTAGTTATCTTTGTTCCCGTGTTTAGCCATTAGAGGCCTTGTCTGGTCCTTAAATGAACCATTGAAGTCCTTAAATGATCCCTTGTGGTCCTTAAATGATCAAATGTGGTCTGTAAATGATCCCTTGTGGTCCGTAAATGATCCATTGTGGTCCTTAAATGATCCCGTGTGGTCCTTAAATAATCCCTTGCCGTCCTTCGATCCCTTGTGGTCCTTAAATGATCATATGATGTGGTCCTTTGATGATCCCTTGCTGTCCTTAAATGATCCCTTATGGTCATTAAATGATCTCTTATGGTCCTGAAATGAATACGACTGTTAAAATATTGTTTGGTGCGTAATTGTTTTAAATCATCTTGTCGAATATGATATATGCGTAGCTAACCAATTTGCCTCGGAATTTCTGAGCTGTGACTACTGGGGTACATAATATTGGCCATTGTTGTATATAGTTGTATTTGAAAATGGAATTCGTGTGTAACATAATAAGATGCTTCATTTTTCTCTTGCCTGTTGTGTCACCATTGCACCGAAACACATTTTAAGTGAACAAGAAAAAGGAAAACGTTTTTGTTTTTTTCAAAAGGTGAGAGGCCATCAAGATTAACTGCTTTCAGTCTCAAATCAAAAATGTCTCGAGAATACTTATGACATTCTTTACTTAGTGTAATAGATTTTCAAACTAAAAAATGCTAACTATTAAAGCAGTGTTTGATTTAAAAGAAAATCATAATGAAAGGCACATGTCTGACCATATCTCTTCGGTGCCAAAACGTATTAGATTTGTGTTGTTAAATCAAACAACATTGAATTTCTAAACTCGAAATTTCTATACATGTTTTCTCTATATCTGACAAAATATATACATATTGGTGATTCTATTATCAAACAGAATCTGCCTCGGTTGAAACTCGATGAAAACTGGCTCTTTGTCCGACATTTAGAATGATATAAATTATAAGCTAGGAAATTATATCTTAATTTAAATCTGACAACTGAATGTCTGAAAGATGTATGTACTTTATTCTGTTGTGATCTGAAATACACGATATTTGAATGTTCTAGGCTTTGGACATGTACGGCTCATTTTAAACTTATATGAGGTCTGATATGAAAATATTACAAAGTATATAGGCTATTATAATTAATTAACACGCGATATTGCTTTCATGTGTAAAACTGCTATTCAAACGTATTACTACAATAAGGCCTCACTTGCATCCTTTATTGCCGCTGTTTTATTCCTAGAAACAATTAATGTGTGGATTTTTTAAAACATTGAGAGAGAGGTAGACATACACCACACGCACGTAATGCATATGGTGAAAGTTGAAAGACGACTAAGTACAAAAAAATGTGTTGAAATGTTGGAGAAAAGAATTAGAGTACAAGAACGTGTGTGGATTTTTATAAACATTGAGAGAGAGGTAGACATACACTACACGCACGTAATACATAGGGTGAATGTTAAAAAATGACTAAGTACAAAAAAATGTGTTGAAATTTTGGAGAAAATATTAGAGTACAAGAACATGTGTGGATTTTTAAAAACATTTAGAGAGAGGTAGATATACACTACACGCACGTAATACATAGGGTGAATGTTGAAAAACGACTAAGTACAAAACAATGTGTTGACATTTTGGAGAAAAATATTAGAGTACAAGAACATGTGTGGATTTTTAAAAACATTTAGAGAGAGGTAGATATACACTACACGCACGTAATACATAGGGTGAATGTTAAAAAACGACTAAGTACAAAAAAATGTGTTGAAATTTTGGAGAAAAATATTAGAGTACAAGAACATGTGTGGATTTTTTAAAACATTTAGAGAGAGGTAGATATACACTACACGCACGTAATACATAGGGTGAATGTTGAAAAACGACTAAGTACAAAAAAATGTGTTGACATTTTGGAGAAAAATATTAGAGTACAAGAACATGTGTGGATTTTTTTAAACATTGAGAGAGAGGTAGACATACACTATACACGCATATAATGCATATGGTGAATGTTGAAAAATGACTAAGTACAAAAAAATGTGTTGAAATTTTGGAGAAAAATATTAGAGTACAAGAACATGTGTGGATTTTTAAAAACATTGAGAGAGAGGTAGACATACACTACACCCACTTAATACATAGGGTGAATGTTAAAAAATGACTAAGTACAAAAAAATGTGTTGACATTTTGGAGGAAAATATTAGCGTACAAGAACATGTGTGGTTTTGATACTATTGAGAGAGGGGTAGAATTTTTTATTAATATACTATACGCACGTAATGCATATGGTGAATGATGAAAAACGTCTAAGTACAAAATTGTTGAAATTGTTGAGAAAAGTACAAGATCATGTGTGGTATTTGATATTATTGAGAAAGAGGTAGAATCTTTCTAAATAGGCTGTACGCACGTATTACATAATATGGTGAATGTTAAAAAACAAATAAGTTCAAAAATATGTATTGACGTTTTGGAGAACAAGACATGTATGGAATTTTAAAATAAATGGGAGTGAGAGAGGTAGAATATATTTAAATACACTACACGCACGTAATGCATATGATGAATTTTGATAAACTTACAAAGAACAAAATGTGTTATTGATATTATTGAGAGAGGTATACAATTTATAAGTACACACACACATCATATCTGAGATCATAATGGTCTCAGCGAATATGGTGAATGCTGAAAAACGACGATATACAAAAATATGCATATGTTAAATGTTGAAGAGAAATTCGTGTTTTGTGTGGCTTACAGTATAATTGGTGTGGTAGGAGTAGATATGTAGTAGTGCGATGGGCTATGCTTAGTATTTCTCAGACGGGTAGCTTCCTAATAGGTGTTCTGCACAATATAATGTTTAATATTTTTTGGTACAAACAGTCATTTTTAGTATATCCCGTATTAGACACGTGTCGCCAAGTTTTATAGACCATTCGTGATCCTGTACGCGCGCTTTAAAATACCATGCCCTATAAAATGTTGACTTATATGTTATTTCGTCGTACGACCCGTGCATTGAAGTCATACAGTTTGTATGTTTACACAATTTCTACACGTCCACGTATTGATGATGATGTGCCCATCGACACACATAAATGCAAGGGCGTCCGTGATTAGCTGTCTGTTTAGTCTTACATTTAAGGTTGTTCCTATGGCTAATTTTTTATTTGATATTTTAATAGAGCTTGCTGAGCTCCACAATAATCTGAAATTTGAGATTGATCGGAGGTACGGTTTTCTAGATATGACAATTTTATTGTCATAAATGAAGCAAAATTGAAGCGTTCATTTCTTTCCAATTTAAAACCTGACGCGTCAAACAAGAAAGTGAGAGGTCCAGCACGCTCAGACGCGTCAGAATGCGACCCCTGATCATGACGCATATCTCGTTAGGCACCCTGTAATCACAATTAATGCGTCCTTTCTTGATCCAAACCTCAAAGGCTTGCATAGTCCTGTAAGTGTACAACATATCAAAAACATTATCAGCCTGACAAAATAAATAACACATGTACATCACACATGTACATCACATGCAAATTATATAAACCACATATACATTACACATGTATGTCTTTTCACCTTTGAAATACTGAAGACCTTGTATCTTTCCAAAACCTTGCATCTGAATTAATGCATTCTTATCTTTAACCCTACTGTCTTCCTTTAACAAACCATATTTCAAGTTTGACTATTCTTGTCATATAAATGATTTTACCATTGGTTTCGATAAGATAAAAATTACAAATCTGGATTAGCAACAGATAACAAAGACCAAAACTGCACTGTGACAGATGCGAGGCAACCTTTGACCTTTTTGCTTATAACTTGAGAACGGTATATCAGAGATCGGTCAAACTATACTTTTTTCTGAATCCTTATCATACAAGGAATAAAAGATTTGAAGAACTTTGTAATTTGACCCCTGTATTAATAAGTTCATGACCCTCATTGCTCATGGTTTCCATCCAAACTTTCGTTAGAGACCCCTCCCCATCAACCTTTTTAGAGAACAAATCCATTGTGAAACGTATATTCGATCTTCATTGTCACGGAATTACTGGATTTGACCCAACTATCTCCCTCTCTCGCTCCTTTCAATTCATTTAATTTTGTTACACTACGCTTTTATGATAAACTAAAGTACAGTTTTACAGTTCGGTAAACATTTCTCCTGTACGTTAGCAATACAGATGTTGTACGTTTTCGCTCCTCTTTTTTTCTAACCAGTTTTATATTGCGAATCATTTTTCCGGAGATATAAATGTTTTTAAACAAATTCACTTTTGATGTGGGACACCCTGTACATACAAAAGTACAAACACGTGTGTCTCCACCACGCAGGCAGCTGCTTTTATTGAACAAGTCCTCTCGCATTTGACTGTTTGTGTGGATATTTTGTGTTTTGTCACGATAATGATTAAATTGGAAAGTAAAACTCACATTTCCTTTGAAATGACGTAACAAAATACTGAGCAATGAAAGTACATGACACCAGCTCAATACTTGATACTGGAGGACACAAGTCATTAAGGCGAGCTCTCTCAAATTTGCGTTGCCACAATCAATGGCAAAATAAACCCTGAACACAATCTTACCCTCATAAAACGCGGGGTCAAGAACCGAGTTTCGAATAGGCGAAAATGGCGCTAATTTCTGTCCGTAAACTTTAATTCTTACCAGCAAATACCTCCAACTAGTTACCTCCAAATAGATTGTAAAACATATAGGCTAAGTTACTTGATTCTGAGCAATTATTTGTCTTTCCCCAGAGTAGGCCAAGTGCAGATAAACGTTGAAGATAAACACATGTGCCTCTGACCAGATTCGAACTGGCAAACATTTGTATTAGATCCACAACGCTCTTACCTTTGAGCTATATATGGAATTGGCAGAGGAGCGCAAGTTCGAAGCTCTTTAGTTCTTAGTTAACTAGGTAGCTAGAATGATTCCCCAAGTGTATAGGCTAGTGCAACATGTGCTTCTTATCTTATTTAACACTTTGTCAAATTTACTTACCCAATTTCAATTTAGTGAGGGTTGGTGGATAGGTGATAAAAGAAAGTGGTGCCCCAACAATGAGTCCTCAAAGTGAATTAAAACTTCCCACGTGGCTATTTGTTTTACCATTAATACAAAACAGAATCATTTCTCAACTGTCAAGGTCTATCTCAATGATTACTTAACCAATATTAGGCATGTGAGTACATATTTTAATGTATTTCTCATGGTGATTTCAAATGTGGTGATGCAATTCAATAATTGTAACATATTTGAAATATTTTATGACATTTTGGAATGTCGTCGGCAGACGCCTGCCGCGTGGAAAGTGTTAAGGTATGTAATCAAATCGTATCGATACCCAGCTCATTTAGAGGTCAGGAAGGAAGGGCCTCTGTCCTACCCCCATAATCTTATGTATCCACAACCTCTATCAAATTGCAATATGCCAGACTAAAACATTTGTTTTCAATTGTACTGTACTGTCATTGCGTAATGGTTAAAGTTTACGGAGGGAAAACGATTATTATGAATAGTATCTATATTTCTTGTTACTGATAGTCATTACCGGTCTTCTCACGAAAACCAGTTGCAAACATGTAACATTTCTAGCGTGAAATGTTTTCCGTTTTCCTGATAAATCATGTTCAATTATAATGGAACATCTGGAAGCTAGCGCGGGACTATAGAAAGATAATGTATAAATATGGCAAGTGAATTGAACGTAGCCAACACACACAGCTTTTAATTTTAGATCGACGTGCGACTTGAATTTTATTTTCACTACAAACAGGTAAGCTTATTTTTACTTCTTCTCACAATCCTTAGCGTGTTCAGAAAACCTTTAACTGATTTTACACCGTGGACTGCAATCGTGTTTGTATACTGAAGACCTATAGGCCTACACATTATTAACAATTTCCACGCGGCTATTGGTTTGGCTAAATACAAAATAGATTTTTTCAGAAATCTTTCCTAAAACTCAAGGGCAATCTCAAGGATTACTGAACCAATACTAGCCATGTTTGTACTTATATTAATGCATTTCTCATGGTGATTCCAGATATGGTAATGAAATCCAGTTTTTTTGACGTTTTTTAAACATTTTTGTGGAATTTTGGAACGTCGGCTGCAGACGTCTGCCGCGTGGAAAGCGTTAAGCGCTACAATCTTTAGTGTGGGTCTTCTTTAACTAGCTCATTACCCACATATGGTGTTTTTGTGATAACCTTGTATACTATCATGCTCTTTAATGTATATTTTTGTAATTCTGACATTTATATGTGTGAGCTCTATTTTTACATCTTACCTTGCAAGCACTTGAACACCTTTTTGAAACTAACTATATGAATGTCCCTATTTTAGTTACTTTCAAAAATAGTTGAATTGTATTCAAACCATGTGCACAAATCGAAAGACAATGGAAACGATCGACGTTTCCATCGCGCTGAGCTTTTGGTCAATTTTGGTAAATCATGTTTTCATGTTCGTTATAAATAAATAATAGTTATTCCCTGTGTTTTCATGCCATATCAACAAGTATTAATGGTTTGGGTTCGTATCACATGAGGCCGAAAATCCATCGGCCGGGTGCACCAAACTGGCGCAACTTAATAGGGAGGTAAGCTACCTCCCTATTAGTTATGCCCTAACTGTAGCATAACTTACTAACGATGTAATTCTGAGAGCAAAACTGGCGAGTAACACCTGAATAGTAACTAGCGAGGTGAATATCCACATTAATCAGCATCGTCCCCTTTCAAAATTAATTGTCGTATGCGTTAAATGTGTGTACATGCATCAAACAGCAATCATATTGACACGAATGGTGTTCCGTAGATTTATATAGCATGAATAATGCAATATTTCATACCACGTCCAGTCGAGCAATTAAAGTCCGTGTAAAAATGACGCCATTTGTTGTGTTCGAAAATTTCAAAGTTTGTTACCGTTCTTTCAAATATAAGGACTATTACATTACATGGTATAAAATGGCAAAATGTCACGATAAAAATCCGTTCGTTGTAAATAAATGGATCAATGGTTAAATAATAAAACTATCACAGATACACTCGTCGATCTCTGTGGCGTGCGTATGTTGCCTATGTCACTGGCAATCGAGAAACACGGGTTCGATCCCCGTGTATTCCTTATTATTCTTTGAACTTTTATTTTTATAAACTTGATGGTGGATTATTGTAACATCATATTAATGTCAAATGTTTATCCATTATAAAGGTCCACGCGTTTATATTTTCATATTTATTTATCTTCCTATCATTTATCTCTTGATTGCTTTATTTAACTTCTATAATTATGTATAATTTTGCTTGATAAATAATAGATTTGAATTGAGTGTTCAGTTAATCCAAGCAATTTGTTTTGATTAAAGTCACCTACATGTATTTCCTCGACATGTCAGCGTATACCTTGCAATCCTTAGTATCGATAGTTATAGTTGCAGCATAACAGCATAACGTTATCATGTTATGCTGGTATACGATTTTACGGAAGCATCTAAGTACTTGACGACATAGCGAGATAATATATCTTGACAAGTCGACATGATATCGGTATTATGTCGACATTGTCAGAATTTTTTTCTTGCCAAGTCGACTTCACAAAAAGTAGAACTCGTCAAAGCCAGATAGATTATCTTGCCAAGTCGACTTCACCAAAAAGTAGATGTCGTCATGGCGAGATAGATTATTTTGCCAGGTCGACTTAACAAAATTGATAACAGAAATTTTAAAAGTGATGAACAAAAATGATTAAAAAACAAAACAACAGGTTTTTCTATCTGCATTTTTTATATACTGATCTGAATTAACAAGCTCTCAAATTAGTTCCTATTTTGATATTACCAAACATCAATGCGAATAATATTTTATAAGACCGAACATACATGTAGGCCTACGTGTATTTTTTTAATTATAAAACTGCTCTATCGATGTTGTTACAATTTTAATAATCTATCTCGCCATGACGACATCTACTTTTTGTGAAGTCGACTTGGCGAGATAATCTATCTCGCCATGACGACTTAATACAGTGTTTAAGTCGACATGGAAAGGAAAAATATCTGACCATGTCAACATAATACTGATATCATGTCGACTTGTCAAGATATATTATCTCGCTATGTCGTCAAGTAGGATGGCACTTAGATGCTTCCGTACGATTTAGCGTAAATTACTCGCAAGTTACTAGCCTAGTAGCTTACCCGGTTTGGTGCTCTCAACTTTTTTGATCACGCCTCAGTTACAAGCGAGGTAGCGCTATTCGTCAGCTACTCGCCATTGGTGCACTCGGCCGCATATTGGATATCCTACAATATGTACATGCTATTTACGAAATAAACCCTATTTGTAAACTGTATTTGCTCATCTTCGACGTGTAATATGTTATCTTAAACGTCTAACCTTAGACGTTTTGTTTATACTATGGTCACTCTTATATTCAAAAGGAGACGAAAATATATCAAATTGCTAATATCCAATTAAATTGCGGTATTCTTGCCTACTCAATGATAATATTAATATTATTAGTGCATGTCCTAACTTCGCGTAATACAGGAATATACGGTTCGATATAAAAATATTGTACACGTCAGAGGTATGGACACTCATTTCTGGTTTCCGCATAACCCTAACTTCTAGTACACCACACGGCAACAGATTTGTTTTCCAACCCCCAAAATTCACCAGAAAGGTCACCCCGACCCCCGGGATTTGAACCACGGACCTCCAGCACCGGCCCAGATTCTAGTCACTACACCACGGCTGTCAGTCACACTCGGCGAACGTTATATAGCCTGGGCCCGTTTTGTAGCCCAAAAACCTGCACGCCGGGTTATAAATCATTTTCCCGCCCAGTTGCCGTGTGGTGTAGTAGAGTTAGAGTTAATGACATAAATGATTGCGTGTGGCGTGTGAATTGCACCCATTTTTTTTGGGATTTTGATTGGTTTCACTCTATTTTTATCCAATTTCAAGGCGTCATTTGGGGGAATCGAAACCAGTTGAGTATAAAAATAGCACATTTTAGCGCATATGTCACGTCCAGGAATATCATTTAAAGCACATTTAAAGCCAACATTTACCTTAATTATGGCCAAATTAACTTACTAAAAATGTTCGCGCGCGCTTCATGCAGGTAACAGATAATCGGGAAAAATGATGTGAAGTCATTTGAGGAAATGGCGGTCATGGCCCGCCCACCAGATAAATCCTGGACACGCTCAGAGAATTTGTATAAATTAATTTATTGTCAATCTTGAAATGGGCAATGGGAAAAAGTGTGCTTTATGTCCCAAATATTTATATACCAGTATCGTTCAATACTGGAATATAAAAGTTACCAGTATCGCTCGATACTGGTACGATTTTACTGCTCCAGTATTGGGCGATACTGGAACACATGCTACATCCAAAAACGCATCCAAAACGACGGTGACATATAACTGACGATTCTTTTTTTAATTATCTCTCATAGACCTCTGGAGAGATATCACTATGAATTTGAAAACCATGCTCGTTATTGTAGCAGTAGCCATCGCATTGGTCAATAGTGGTAGCATGGCTAGTGACGTTGAAACAACGGATCCTCAAGAACGTGACATTGGCATGGAAACCAATCGGAGAGCGCCTATGAAAGGTATGTTCTAGGCATAGCCAGTGATTATATAGAACTGTCCATGTGTCCTTAGGACTGTATGGGTGTCTGTCTGTCTGTCTGTCTGTCGGTCGGTCTGTCTGTCTGTCTGTCTGTCTGTCTGTCATGTCGGGGTTTCGGTCGTGGTGTCTGTCTGTCTATGGGTGTACGTATGGGTGTCTGTCTGTCTGTCCTTCGGTCGGGCGGGTCGGCGGTCTGTAGGTCTAACTTTGAAGAATATTGGAATAAAGCATTTCGTTTGCCAAAAAGAGCAGTATGATAGAGAACGCTTGTGCCAAAGTGCATCTAAGCTTTTATTTGAAAGATAACACGCCAATGACGGCTTTGGCCGGGTAGGCTAGCTCAAACTATCGGGCTAAAAAAGGTGAAGTGAAGGGAAGAAGAAAAGAGAAGAAAGAGAAGATAGGAAGAGAAAAGAGAGAAGGAAAAGGGAGAGGAAAAGAAAAAGAAAGGGAGAGGAAAGAAAAAAGAAAGGGAGAAGAGGAAAACGAAAAGGATTCAGCGATGGCCTGATTTCGAGAAGTATGTTTGACAAATTCAATGGCAAGTTGTCGCAATATTGCTTGCCATTGTATTCGCTTTCTGTTGACATTTGACAGACGCAATATCAAGAATCCCCGCATTTTCTTGCACTGTCTGCTAACAAGTGAAAAATTATGCAATTGAATAATTAAGTTTTACCTCTCTGTTTTGTTATGTTTTTCCTTTATTTTTGCATTTATTTCCCCTCGATTCCTTTTACCATGCAACACATGTCCAATCATCAATTTTACAGCAGATGTGTATGTTAATCAAATGCCCAGTACTATTTTTGTTTTGATATCGTACTAATAATTCTTTACCATTTCCTTTCAATTTAAATGCTTATTATCTCATCCATAAACTACGATTATACAATCAAATAATTCATTTATTTTCATTTCATTTACCATGCAACTCCGTTAACACTTCTTCAAGAATGTGAGTATGTTCATGAAATGCATCGCCATTGTTGTTGGTGACAAAGGGATTGTTTTCCCAAGTTTCCCAAAACTTGAAAAAGGATTAAGCCCAATAAAACAGTCCAACATTACCCTGTTGGTCTAATCTTCAATTTGGATTTCCTTGCAATAGAAACATGTAATTCCAGCTGTGAAAACATAACAGTTAGACCAATAAGTGGACGTTTTTAGGAGAGCCAATTACCCACAACTATGTTGGAAAATACTTTGCAATATTCCCGGCAATATTCATCCGACGAGAATCGTGTTACCATGGTTACATAGGCAAATGATACTGAAAAATCATGTGGAACATTTGTTCAAGAATATAATAAACAGTATGGGTTATTTATATTATACAGAGACCAGGGTGTCTCAGAATGATCTATACCGAGGTAATACGATCTATTTCGGTATGAACATTATTGATATTATCCAAACCGTTTTCTTATTTATCATGCGCAAACGCCCAGCTTTCTTAGGAATTTTAGAATTTGAAAATCGGACATTTCTGATGGAACATACAGACTTTTTTTGTAACGATGGCAGATTTCAATTTTTTTGTCGAAATGATCAATTGAAAATCTATAAAGTCACTAAAACTTCTAACAGTATACTATTTCTGAAATGTTATTCGCATTATTATTGCACTCTCTTCTTATTTTAATTAGCTTTTGATATCAATCGATTGTTGTGTGCATGAGAACAAAGCTTTGATTGAATAGGGGAGGATTTGTTTAGCTTGAGTGGTTTTAACCTCCCTTTCTTTGGCGGAAGATTTGAATGTAACTTACGAGGTGTGGGGTTCATTATTTGAAATGCTGGTGGTGCAGTGCTAGAGAGAATAGCTGTAAAGATGCATTATAAGGCCCTGTCACACCATAGCGTATGGCCTGAACGTGGCCTGAACGTATGCCGACGTATTCAAAAAATAGCTCGAAAATTGTCAGAGTCCGAGAACGTCCAAGAACGTCCAACTTCCCAACGAATTGCGTCAACATCGGTGATGGAATGGACGTATCCATAGCGTATTAAACGCATACATAGCGTATGACTAACGTATTGATAGCGTATCACTAACTTATAACAAACTTATGACAGCGTATCACAGCGTATGCGATCGGCGAGCGTATGACCAACGTATTCGTAGCGTATGTCTGCCGTGCTCGACGTATCCTCAGCGTATCCTCGGCGTACAACGAACACGTGACTTATGCCGTTGCAGAAATTGAGTTTCGTACACGGCGGGACAAGTGCTGCCAGTTCAAGTAAACGCAGCCTAGATGATAACTATTAAAATATCTAGAAGGGTAAATCTATATGTCCAACCTATAGCTTAAGACGATTTACGTACCTCTAACGTATGTCAGCGTATGTCTAACGTATGTCAGCGTATGTCTAACGTATGTCAGCGTTTGTAAACGTATGTCTAACGTACCACGAACCTATCGGGAACTTATGCAGAACGTAAGTTAAGCACACGTTGAGTACGTCGAGAAATTTTGAACATGCTCAATAATT
Organism: Ophiura sarsii; assembly: GCA_035610835.1. NCBI lineage: Eukaryota > Metazoa > Echinodermata > Ophiuroidea > Amphilepidida > Ophiuridae > Ophiura > Ophiura sarsii. The sequence goes on along the minus strand of CM069445.1, from coordinate 22,041,176 downwards.
TTTCGCGGGCTCGACGTGTTCCAAATTTTCACAACGTATCACAGCGTGCTCTTAACGTATACGACGTATCCCAAACTTACCCCTAACTTGTATCAGCATACACCAACGTACGCCAACGTACGCCAACGTATTTTTCGATATTTCGCATACGTTGTTATACGTTCAGGCGATACGCCATGGTGTGACAGGCCTACCGTACAGCTAGCGCGCATTCGGCGTTTTGGGAACTTATGGAGGGTTTGAGTATATAAATGGGTCCCTTGAGTATCTCATTCTCACTTCTTCATGGTCTGTCTTGGCCTTCTTGCTTTTTCCTCCTCTTCGGCCTCGGTCCCTGGTTGCTTGCTTCTTCTTGGGAGGAATGTTAACTGCTTGATGACATCGGCGGGAATGATGTAATGTGAGATCGGCGCGGTATTTATACGTGCTACAGCGGCATAATAAGCCACGTGTTCGTTGTACGTCGAGGATACGCTGATGATACGTCGAACACGGCATACATACGCTACGAATACGTTAAGTATACGTTAAGCATACGTTAGTCATACGCTCGCATACGCTGTGATACGCTGTCATAAGTATGTTATAAGTTAGTGATACGCTATCAATACGTTAGTCATACGCTATGTATACGTTCAAAACGCTATGGATACGTGACAGGGCCTTACACGATCGCCCGGCATAAGGTGAATACGTGAGAATACGTCGAAACTCGTTGGAAACACGTCAGGCATACGTTTGACATACGGCACATATACGTTATCAACTCGTTATCACTACGTTGGCTGTACGTTTCCCCCAGCCTACGTTCATCAACGTATACCAACTTACGAGTAACGTACGAGTAACGTACCACTAACGTATGTCAGCGTATGTCAATGTATATTTAACGTACCACAAACTTTACCGGGAACATATGCAGAACGTATTAAGCACACGTTGAGTACGTCGAGAAATTTTGAGCATGCTCAATATTTTGTCGTGGTCCAAATTGTCACAGCGTATCACAGCGTGCTCTTAACGTAAACGACGTATCCCCAACGTACCCCTAACTTATATCAGCGTACGCCAACGTACACCAACGTATTTTTCGATATTTCGCATACGTTGGCATACGTTGAGGCGATACGTTATGGTGTGACAGGGCCTTTAGCCAAAATATGAAAATACGTCCCAGACAACATACATATATTGGCACAATATTGGCCCAATATTGGCAATATTGGCATTGGCATTATCTTGTTGACCAATATTGGGCCAATATTGGTTCCCCATTGGCAATATTGGCATTGGCATTTTATTGGTTACCAATATTGGACCAATATTGGTGACCAATTGAGTGCCAATGCCATTGGCACCCTCTTGGTCACCAATATTGGACCAATATTGGTTTTACATTGGCGCTCGTTAATTGGCATCATGTTGGCTACAAATATTGGACCAATATTGGTGACCAATTGAGTGCCAATGCCATTGGCACTCTCTTGGTCACCAATATTGGACCAATATTGGTTTTACATTGGCGCTCGTCAATTGGCATCATGTTGGCTACAAATATTGGACCAATATTGATGACCAATTGAGTGCCAATGCCATTGGCACTGTCTTGGTCGCCAATATTGGACCAATATTGGTTTTACATTGGCGCTCGTCAATTGGCATCATGTTGGCTACAAATATTGGACCAATATTGGTGACCAATTGAGTGTCAATGCCATTGGCGCTCGTCAATTGGCATCAAGTTGGCAATCAATATTGGACCAATATTGGTGACCAATTGAGTGCCAATGCCATTGGCACCCTCTTGGTCACCAATATTGGTTTTACATTGGCGCTCGTTAATTGGCATCATGTTGGCAACCAATATTGGACCAATAATGGGCACAATATACCAGGGGCGGAAAATGACACCATTGATTTGATATACAAATTCTGACGCGGTCTAAAAATTGCGGCCGCTGTTAGAAGTTAACTTGACGCGGCAACCAATATTGGACCAATATTGGTGACCAATTGAGTGCCAATGCCATTGGCACTCTCTTGGTCACCAATATTGGACCAATATTGGTTTTACATTGGCGCTCTTCAATTGGCATCATGTTGGCAACCAATATTGGTCCAATAATGGGCACAATATACCAGGGGCGGAAAATGACACCATTGATTTGATATACAAATTCTGACGCGGTCTAAAAATTGCGGCCGCTGTTAGAAGTTATCGCTTCCCGCGGCCTTTTGGCTAGGATATTGTGCCTTGTCCTGTCCCTTGAAGATTATTTCCCTTGTCCTTGGGCTTTCCCTATTCCAAAGTTGGTTCTGGCCACGGGTTGGCCTGGGATCAGCTCACTCCGCTCACTCCTCTTTCCTTCTCTTTTTTTCGCTCAATTTGGTGTCAATGGGGCAGGGGGGGGGGGGGGGGGGAGGGTGTGGGGCAAGAGTGCCCCCCGACCCCCGCTGGCTACACCACTGATTCAACCGGTTATATCATCATTAACATGATTCTTTATTTCCATTTGTCTTAATATGCAACACCTTCAACCTATTTTATAGCTGGTAAGTATTGCTAAGATCTGGTAATTCAACAAACTAAACACTACTTCAAAATTTTCGCTCAGATCTCGATAGAACTTGAACACAACTCTTTTGCTTGAAAACTCTATGCAACTGACAACATAAGGGGCAACATAAACAATATTCTTACATCAAATGGGTGGTCGCTATAATTATAATTCGCATAATGTCAAAGGTCAGTCACTTATACTAAACAAGTAGGGAGGATACTTGAGACCTTATGACACTATCGACATTGAACCAATCAGAGTGAACGAAATTATCTTATTTATATCAATTATAAGTTAGGAGTTTAACGGGTTCGTCGTCGGACAAGTTTAAAACTGTCGGGACCAAGTTATTATAATATTAAGCAAAACATAGAGATTGCCACTTCTCTATTGTTATCATCATTTGGGCTCCCCCCTGCCCGATGATTTGAGAGTAGGGGCCCCTTTCCTGACAAGGGGCAGTCCATCTGAACGGCTCTTTTCAGAGCCACTAATTTTTCACTAGTAGGATACTATGTTGAGATCAATTTGCCCAACGTCAAGATGTTGGTTTATTTCAAGACCAAGGTAAACCATATAATTTCCGTTAGCCGCCAAACATGCCAAAGGCAGCGAATTGGGTTGTTCTCGCCATCAAAGACGACGAAGTTATCATGTATATTGAGTTGGGTGAGGCGGAGGTGGCTTGTTTTAGTCATCAGGTTTAGGTCAAGTTCTTTCCGCATGGAATAGTAGTTCAAGTTTTTTTGAAAAAAAAACTTCCACCGAGTATCTAATGGAGCACAATCGAGATTTAGCACTCGATTGCAATTACGATGAAAACTAGAGTCAAATTTGGCTTCTTTTGTTGTTGTTAAAAATAGAAAATGTTCAACATTTAGGAGGGTATAAGAATTATAGCGGGGTTTTGCGACACATCTACCACCATAAATTTGGCACGCGCATCGCCCGCGTCAAATCATAGATCGTCAATAGAGGGGATGATTATCTCCCTATTGCAATATTGCTTGGACTTGGTACTATGCCTGTTTCGCACACACCTGTATGACTAGCATGTTTGAAAAGCCCGGTAAACAGAATAGGTATTGATAGTCTATTGCGGAAACTACATTATCTAATACTAGCTAACGGGATACATAGAATAAGTTTGAAAAACCAAGAGACAAACGATCCGAACTCATGTCAAAATGTAGACACAAGCGCAAATACAAACTCATTGCCTTTGATGTAACGTAACTTTTTTCTTGTCTGGCCCAAGTTATTCTTAACTCCAAATGCACCCTGATCTATGCATTATAGGGTCAATCTTTAGGTCAAGCGCACGATACAATGGGATGACTATAGTAGTACTGTACATACAGCGTCAGTTTGTATGAAGATTGTGCCCCGATAGGGTCACATGAAACTGCCAGTAACAGAGGAAGGTGCGATATTGGCTTATTAGCACATTAGCGCAATTTTGCAAATGTCGCTAATTGCACCAAATTAGCGTGTAAGATCAATGTAAATTAGCGCTAATTGCAGTGCTAGTACAAATGTGCGCTAATGCGCTAAAAACACATTAGTTTTTAGCACAATTAGCGCGATACCCCGTGTTCCTAGCGTTGTAATCGCTAAGCAATTTTTGAAGATGAACCAAGTCTAGGAGTCGCGCAATTAGCGCTAATAGCGCTAATTGCACTTGATTAGCGGTCTTGCGCTAATAACGCTAATTGCACTTGATTAGCACTCTGCCGCAATTAGCGCAATTAGCGCGATATCCCGTGTTCCTAGCGTTGTAAGCGCTAAAGTGCAATTTCTGTAGATGAACCAAGTCTAGGAGTCGCGCAATTAGCGCTAATAGCGCTAATTGCACTTGATTAGCGTTGTAATCGCTAAAGTGCAATTTCTGAAGATGAACCAAGTCTAGGAGTCGCGCAATTAGCGCTAATAGCGCTAATAGCGCTAATTGCACTTGATTAGCGGTCTTGCGCTAATAACGCTAATTGCAATTGGTTAGCACTCTGCCGCAATTAGCGCAATTAGCGCGATATCCCGTGTTCCTAGCGTTGTAAGCGCTAAAGTGCAATTTCTGAAGATGAACCAAGTCTAGGAGTCGCGCAATTAGCGCTAATAGCGCTAATTGCACTTGATTAGCGTTGTAATCGCTAAAGTGCAATTTCTGAAGATGAACCAAGTCTAGGAGTCGCGCAATTAGCGCTAATAGCGTTTATAGCGCTAATTGCACTTGATTAGCGTTGTAATCGCTAAAGTGCAATTTCTGAAGATGAACCAAGTCTAGGAGTCGCGCAATTAGCGCTAATAGCGCTTATAGCGCTAATTGCACTTGATTAGCGGTCTTGCGCTAATAACGCTTATTGCACTTGGTTAGCACTCTGCCGCAATTAGCGCGATAGATAGTACATCTATATTCTATGTATATAGATGTACATTACATTACAACACATTTCAAAAGTCCATGGTATGCTGATGCCATGGCAAGCAGCTTTAATATCCTTCAAATCCTTTAAATTTGACTCAGATTTTACCCATTTTCGATGAATTTGAAGGATATTAAAGCTGTTTGCCATGACATGCGGACACCGTTGACTTTTGAAATGTCTTGTAATGTAAAGTTCATCTATAAACCAACATTATAACATGGTTTATCAATTCATATTGAGTCAAAATATTTTTTAATGATGATAACATGTCATTTTTGTGCCAATTTTGCGAAAAATGACCAAAATGGTCTATTTTTATTGTTAGAGGTTGGTCTTATATCTAAAAGCAATAGCTTAGCACTTTTGAACATACTATTTGGTGAATGTGATGTAATAATTATACACTCTTACAATATCTATTTTGGATTATAATACACTCATGTAGATGTAGTGTGTTAACCTGGATGTCTAGGCAACATCTATTACTGATATTGTGCTATAATTACAGTGGTGGACTAGTCTAGTTCATTATCTTATTTATAGTTCTTAACACTTTTGTTTTTATATTTTGTCCCTGATGAAGGGTGGTATATCCACTTGAAACGTCGGTCTTTATTGTTACCATATATCTTTGTTGTTTCATTGCTTGTTTTTGTTATTTATCTGTTTTATCGCGTTATTCTCCCTTGTTATTACCCGTTTCCCCACACCCTGTTGGTATATCTTGCTTTTACTCTTAGCATTTTTACATTTTCGAGATATCCTCTTGTATCAGTTTTCTGATCCTTGGTGTGTTTTGTTCCTGGTTCCGTTGGATTCTTCTTTTTACATTTTATACACTCATGTAGACTATTTTTTACATTTACAGCGGCCATTTTGGTGGCCATCTTGGATTTAATTTTAAAGTATGTTATTGCAATGCAAATATACTGGATATGAGTTACTAGTGGTTTAATACATACATCCAATGTTAAAACTATACTTTCATCATATATTTTGGTTGATATTATCCCATTTTATGGAATTTCGACAATTTGTTCAGTTATTTTAGGACCCATTTGAGGGGCCATTTTGGGTTTTTAAGTATGTTAACAAAGCAAAAATACTAGATTTGAGTAACTAGTACTACATACATCCCATCATTATAACTATATTTTAGTTATACATTTAGGTTGATATTATCCCATTTTATGGAATTTGACAATTTTTGCAGCAACTTTGGGACCCATTTTGGGGGCCATTTTGGATTGTTAACTATGTTAACAAAGCATCAAAATACTGGATATGAGTTACTAGGGGTCTAACACATACATCCCATCGTTGAAAGTAAATTTACATCGTACATTTCGGTTGATATTTTGCTATTTTATGAAATTTGACAATTTTTGCAGCCACTTTGGGACCCATTTTAGGGGACATTTCGGCAGCCATTTTTGATTTTTAACTATGTTAACAAAGCAAAAGTACTGGATATGAGTTATCAGTGGTCTAACACCTACATCCCATCGTTAAAAGTATATATTTCATCATACATTTTGGTTGATATTATGCTACTTTATGGAATTTTGACAACTTTTGACCATTTTGGGCAATTAATTTGGCGGCCATTTTGGTTTTAAGTATGTTTAAAAAACAAAAATACTAGATATGAGTTTCTAGTGGTATAACACATACACCCATTGTTAAAACCAACATTTCATCATACATTTTGGTTGATATTATGCTACTTTATTGAATTTTGACCCCTTTTGACCTTTTTGGGCCATTAATTTGGCGGCCATTTTGGTTTTAAGTATGTTTTTAGGTTTTTAAGTGATACCTATATAGCTCATTTTTAGTCTGGTCTATTGAGGCGCTTGAGGACGGGTGTATAATAATTGAAAGACCGAGAGCGAATAATTAAATACGCAAGGCCTCAAGAGATTATCAAGTGCGAATGCAGCACATCAATGTGCCTCATCATATAATAACTCGTTCGATTTTACGTAATAAATTTATAATATGTAATGTACTTCTTTATTTTCGCTTCATTTACATTGCAACTCCACTAACACTTTTATAGAACGTAAGTATGTTAGACACTGCCTTTGTCGTTAATGACTAAATGTCTTGTTGTACCAAGTATTTGATTGCATTGTTAAAAATGTTATTTTAATCATCTGTAAAAAGTTAACGATTATAACATGATTAACGTGACTCTTTATCTTCGTTTGTCTTTAATACCATGTAGGAGGCTAATCGCGACACTCCTCAAACGAGATATGTTTATAGGCGCCTAATCACCCGCGGTGGGTTTGGGGGGGGGGGGGGGGGGGAGGGGGAAGGACACTCAACTTTTTTGATAGGGTGTGCCGCACAGGGTCTCCAAATGGGTTCTCGGGACTGAACTGAAAGAATTTTATGACGAAAAATAGGGTCTAAAGAACTGATTTTCTTTAAAAAGTAGGACTTAAAGGAAATCCGTGTCATGGACCTTTAGCGCTCAGATACGTGGCATTATTATTATTATACAGACCACTTCTGTAGGTTAAAGCCGGGGGTTAAAGTTTTTAAAAATACCGCGTAAAGACAAAATCGGCTTTAGAAAGTAAAACAGTCACATGTATGGAGGTCGCCATATTGATCAAAGCTATGCAGGCGCGGATCCAGCCAAGTGTTAGGGGGTGGGGCAAAAAAAGAGATTGTGCTGGTACCATAAAAGCGGTGCGCAGCACAGCCCTCGGACAGGGGAGTGTCTGAGGGGGATGTGCCCCCCTCGTAAGTAGAATTTGTTTCTTCAATTTTTCGAACTCATTTGGTGCGATTTGGTGTATACTTTTGACCAAAATGTTATCGAAAAGCCGCCTCTTCATTTCCAATAAATATTTTATTTTTTATCAATGCACGAAAGAAGTTGAGCATATACTGATATATTCTTGATTTAAGTATATATATGTTTTAAAAGCTCGAACAGGGGGGTGTCTGATTGGGGAAGTGCCCCATCAGAATTGAGAAAAAAAAAATCAATTTTCGAACTCATTTGGTGCGATCTGGTATATACTTTTGACCAACATTTTATCGGAAAGCCACCTCTTCATTTCCAATCAATATATAATTTTTATCAATGCAAGAAAGAAGTTGAGCATATGTATATCGATATTTTCTTAATTTAAGTATAGATTGTTTTAAAGCTCGAACAGGGGGAGTCTGAACGGGGATGTGCCCTCCTCAGAAGTAGACATTTTTTCAATTTTAGAACTCATTTGGTGCGATCTGGTGTATACTTTTGACCAACATTTTATCGAAAAGCCACCTCTTCATTTCCAATCAATTTATATTTTTTATCAATGCACGAAAGAAGTTGAGCATATATATTGATATTTTCTTGATTTAAGTAGATTGTTTTCTTTTCCCCCTTTTTTCTTATTATTTTTTGGGTGGGGGGGGGGGGGGGGGGGGGGGCAAAACAGTTAATAGATGTTCGCATCTCTGTTTCATGTGTTGATATTATCGATTTATGAATTGAACTTCTGCGTGATACCGTCCAGCGACCTGTTGCTGACGAGGCGGTTTTAGCAATATTGCAGTGTGATGTCACTTTCGCACTTTCGACACGGACAACCGGGCGCGAATTTCAAATAATCACAGGTTGGGGATTTGCACTCGTTTACTTGAACATTATAGTTCTGGGTTCAATAACAATGGTCAATATATGATTAGATAATTATTTTCCTACCATATAATGCATGGTTTAATTAAATGGAACGGTATTCCGTTAAGAACTGGCTTGTTTTTTCGAATTAGTTTTTTAAGAACGCAAATCTTCGAGAAAAAAATTGAGTTTTAGAACGCGAATTTTACAACAAATTGGGGCTTTTTGAACATGTACAAAATAAGATTTTAAGCGATATTAACTCTTGTAGGCTTGCAAATAGTGTAATATCGTTGAGATCTCGGATTCATCTACAAACTACAACTCGCTCTCACTGCTTCTATCACTTTATTACTCGGATAATACCACTGACTTGTTTGACGACTCTACTACAACTCTCTTGTTTGGCAACTCTGCTACAACTGACGAACATAAACAATATTTTACAATGTTCAAATCACAATATTGAGGGTCACTGCATAATTAACACAATGTCAAAGGTTATCTATACAAACATGTAGGAAGGATAATTTAGGGCCTATGACTATCAACTATTAACCAATCAGAATGAAAAATGTGGCCTAACAATTAATTCAATAAGAGACACCCCCAGCAACAGTTTAGTAGAAGGTCCACTACACAGCTAACAAATTGTGATAATGATACTTAACATACAACAACAGAGAATTGATGATCAAAGGAAGGATAATCCATGGCAAAGGATTATCTTAGGGGATGTTGACACAGGTGTAGGGCATATAAAGCACTTACTAATTACTTCCTAAAGCTAAGTCTAATAATTAGTACAAACATAATCTAGTCCTCCTTGAAGAACCCAACAATATCAACTCAAATGTATTGCTATGCCTTCGGCATACTGGAATACTGCTAATCAGTCAAAATATTGTTGTTACAACTCAAGCCACAATGATGCCTCGAATGTTAAATCTCTAACATAATACGGTAGTCATTTTATGAGTTTTCATTATGTGCAACATTCAGAATAGTCAATCAGGTAGTCAATGATAGAAAAGTATCGCTTTGAGAGGCTTGTAATTTTTTGTATATGGAGTATTGCTTAGTTCTTATGAAAGGCAAATATGACTTTTGCAGGGTTTTCTAGGGGAGGGGTAAACTAAATGGATGTCCTGACCTGGATCTCTGACTAATCAGATGCCATATTTTTCCAAAGAAATAAGTCAACTTTACTGTTAAAAAGATATCTGACATTTAGCGCGGTTATAATAGACTGATAGGTAAGTTTTGACTCCTACAATAGACTAAATGAACAGCACCCGGCGATATGTTGCCGTTTTTTCATCCGTTTCCGTCGCACTAAGTCGAGGTTTGGTTTTAACTGCAGCTCTAGAAAAGTATAACAATATTCAGATCAATTTACAATGACTTTGTAGCTGAGGTTCCCAAACTACAGTTATATGATAAAATTGGCTTATATGATAATAAAGTTATGAGGTAGGAGGTAGAACTTATTGAATGACCCTCGTATTTGCAGTTCAGGAATCGACCATGACACATTATTCAAAATCATGATAAGATAAGATAATACAAATGTAATTATTTTACCTATTTTTTCATTTTTTTACCACGCCATCCCTCAACACATTTTGCAGGACGTGAGTATGTTAACCCACCATTAAAGTCATGTTTCTTTTAAAGGGAGCACTGCAGCATATACATTCCCTATTGAAATACGTGTTAAAAGGCTCTATTTCAAGACACCTTTTCTGCTCTCCGGTGTAAATTGTAATTTATTTGCATTTGCTAGTCATGCTTATTGAATAGAACAATAGGAGCACAGTCCTGCTGTACACCTCAATGGAGGTTGTTATTCAATAACACACCATTTTCCTCTGTACCGCCATACTACTGTCATCTTTTATAAGACTAGAAACACATTTGCCTGGTCAATCTAATGCCATAATGCCATAATGTAATTATCCTTATCATAAATCACCTCTTTATTTTATTTTCATTTACCATGCAACTCCTGTTATAACTTGTTATAGAATGTAAGTATATAATTCCAGAATACAAACCAATCTTGTGTTATTTCTGATTTTCATTCATCAATTACATCACTTTACGTGGCTTACCTCTAATGGTCACGTCACGTCACGTCACGTGATGTGGATAAGTGTTTGGGTGATGTTTTGAATTAATTTGGTGCGAGGGGTGGGTGTGATGTGGGTAAGGGTGATGTACTTAGAGCCTAGAAGGGGATTGACAATGATTAAGGGCGCACAACACTAAATAAGTGTTTGGGTGATGTTTTGAATTGGGTGTGGTTAAATAAGTGTTTGGCACTTTGGGTGAAGTTTTGAATTGGGTGCAAGGTGTGGGTGTGGTGTGGGTATGGGGTGATGTGGTTAGAGCCTAGAAGGGATTGGGTCTTTTGATGTGTGGAACACGATGGTTATGGTCTCCGCATGCGCAAATCGATCGTTAAAGTGCGCAAATCGATTTAAAGGAATTACTTGTGTAATAGTACGAAATTCAAAGAATGGACTGAAGAAAAAATCGGGTTATATCATGAGATCGTGTCATAGCTCGAAATCGCGAAAATTGCATATGGAGCTGTACTGTCAATCCCCTTCTAGGCTCTAAATACATCAACCCATACCCACACCACAACCACCCATCGCACCAAATTAATTCAAAACATCACCCAAACACTTATCCACATCACTTAACGAGACGTGACGTGACGTGACGTGACCATTATAATCATCGTACTTCGTTGTTATACTGTTCGTGTATTTTAGCAATAGATAATGTATTCGTTAGCAGTGCCCTCTCACGCCTGCCTTAAAGCGCTCGGGGGCTGGTGCACTTATGCAAAGCCTCAAGCGATTATCAAGTACCCGCAGCCCTTTTACGGCAAAAGGATGTATCTTATATGTACTTTCCTAATGATATACTTCCTTTTAACATGGATTGTGTTAAATTTGGTTCAATAATCCTCACTTAGGAAAAGGTTGCAACTTGTAAAGACAATAAAAGTAATATACTGCCTTTTACCACTACACGATTTGTGGAGAAAAAAGCTAACCTTGATCGTTGTTAAAAGGAAGTATAATGTAAGGAAACTATATATAAGATACATTCTTTTGCCATAAAAGGGCTGCCCGGGTCAAGTAAAAATGCTCATCAACTATCCTTACCATAATACCTCATTCGGTTACATAAAATATAATACATTTACCAGCTTTCTTTTCATTTCATTTACCATGCAACGCCGTTATACACCATTGTGGTTGATAACTAAGGACTTGTTTTACCCATTATTAATTCTATAAAACTATTATAACATATTAACGTGACTCTTTATATTCATTTGTCTTACCATGCAACACCTTCAAAACATTTCATAGATCGTAAGTATGTAAGCTAAACGCACTGCACCTTTTGTTGTGGACTAGGAATATCTTTAACACGATAACTAAGGACTTTTTTACCCATATTTAATTCTATAAAACTATTATAACATATTAACGTGACTTTTTATATTAAATATTTATATAACCATGCAACACCTTCAAAATATTTCATAGATGGTATTAAAGTATGATAGCTAAACGCACTGCCCCTTTTGTTGTGGACTAGGAACATCTTTAACACGATGAATCAATTATCTTACAGTCTATATTTACATCGCTAAAACAACATAATATTCTATTTATAAGTATTGTTGTGAGAATCAAAGGCTTAATATATGGGTAAATAGTACAATAAGTATATTAACCGAATCACTGTTAATCGTGTTCTTGTTATCCTGAAAATATTAGAGCAAAATATCAAATAATAGGAATAATGAGGCGAATTTATGTACAGATAATATCATATGTGGGCACTCCATCTAACGACCATTGCATTACATTAAATTAAATTAAATATTACTGCCAATGAAATATTACCGGTAAGATTCGTATTTCGCATTTACAAAGTTAATATACAGTACATTTTTACGTCTCTTAAGTCAAGGGATAAAGCGCGCTTTTAATATGCGAGGGTCATTCAATCAGTTCTACCTCCATTCCCATAACTTCGCTAATATTAATGTCAGCCTCATGACGTTTGTCCTGATTATAGCTCCGAATCCTATCTACACATTTGTAGTAAAGGATATCTGATATCGGTTTCACTTTTGGTATGATGCGGTCAAAGCCAGAGAGAGATTTTGGACAACGGACACAGAAAATTACTTTAAAAATAAACACATGTTTTTTTGGGGTTTGTTTCGTATTGTTTGGTTTAATATATGAGCATGATTTAAATACTAATAATGGAAATCGATGAATGATATCTGAATATATTTACAGCATTATCATGTACAAATAAGATTTTAAGCGATATTAACTCTTGTAGGCTTGCAAATAGTGTAATATCGTTGAGATCTCGGATTCATCTACAAACTACAACTCGCTCTCACTGCTTCTATCACTTTACTCGGAACTCTAATACCACTGATTTTTTGAGGACTCTACTACAACTCTCTTGTTTGGCAACTCTGCTACAACTGAAGAACATAAACAATATTTTACAATGTTAAATCTTTAACATAATAGTCATTTTATGAGTTTTCATTATGTGCAACCTTCAGAATAGTCAATCAGGTAGTCAACGATAGAAAAGTATAGCTTTGAGAGGCTTGTAATCACTCTATTTATTGTATATCGCTTAGTTCTTAGGGACGCACCATTTGATTTTCAGAGGGGGGGGGGGGGGGCAAGGAAGTTGGGGTCGGGCGGATTTTTTTCTTCTTTTTCGTCACCGAAGTAGGCGAAATTTTATTTCGGCGCCTTTGGCGGCAAGTTTTTTTTGTTGGCCAAAGGCGGCAAAGTGTTTTTTGGGGGGGTTTTACTGTTTTTCTGTACATTAAGTTGGGTGAGTCGGCTGGGTCATCTTTTTTTCTTTTCCTGGTTGGTGGGCAAAGTTTTTTTTCCTGGATAGTGGGCAAAGTTTTTTTTGTGTAAAACTTCCATGAGTATGATACCCCCTAAGTACCTAATGGTGCGTCCCTTATGAAAGGAAAATATGACTTTTGCAGGGTTTTCTAGGGGAGGGGTAAACTAAATGGATGTCCTGACCTGGATCTCTTACGAATCAGATGCCATATTTTTTTCAAAGTAATAAGTCAACTTTATTGTTTACAGTCTGTTAAAAAGATATCTGACATTTAGAACGGTTATAATAGACTGATAGGTAAGTTTTTGACTCTTACAATCGACTAAATGAATAGCACCCGGCGATATGTTGCTGTTTTTTCATCCGTTTCCGTCACACTAAGTCGAAATTTGATTTTAACTGCAGCTCTAGAAAAGTATAACAATATTCAGATCAATTTACAATGACTTTGTAGCTGAGGTCCCAAGCTACAGTTATATGATAAAATTGGCTTATATGATAATAAAGTTAGGAGGTAGAATTTATTGAATGACCCTCGTATTTGCAGTTCAGGAATCGACCATGACACATTATTCAAAATCATGTAGGATAAGATAATACAAATATAATTATTTTACCTCTTTATTTTCATTTTTTTACCACGCAACCCGTCAACACATTTTGCAGAACGTGAGTATGTTAATCCACCATTAAAGTCATGTTTCTTTTAAAGGGAGCACTGCGCATTATACATTCCCTATTGAAATACGTATTAAAAGGCCCTATTTCAAGACACCTTTTCTGCTCTCCAGCTGCATACTTGTCACCTATGACCATTTTCAGTAAAGTATAAATTGTAATTTAAGCCTTGTTTTATTGGGGGATTATCGGTATTTTTTACTACGGACCCGCTAGCAGAGCCCTCACCTTTCACGTTTACTGCCAATTAAAAAAAAAATCGTATTTTGTCATTTTTAGGTGCAATCAGTATAGGTCCCATTCGTTTTACCACGCAACCCGTCAACACATTTTCCATCATCCATTGTTCAGGATCTGGATTTGTTTAATGGCTACAACGTCTCCAAAATCGAGCAGCCAAATTCATATATGATGCTAAAAGACGTGATCATGCATACATAAATACATACATACATACATTATTGGTATTTATATAGCGCTGCTACATCGAGATCGTAGCGCTTTATGACAAAACAAAAATAAGCATAGTTACTCAACAAAACAAAACTAATTACTGTACAAATGGGTTTTAAGAGCTTTTTTAAAAATGGCTACAGATGGAGACTCTCTGATGTGAATTGGGAGGTCATTCCAGATGGAGGGGGCAGTGTAATAAAATGTCCTACGTTCAGCAGACTGTAGGAGCTTGGTGGTTTTATGAACAGTTAGACGAGTGGTGTCTGATGCTGAACGCAGGTTAGGACGAGCAGGGTGATAGATGGTGAGCGTTGAAGCGATGTAACTGGGTGCCATATGGTTGAGGCATTTATATACAAATAACATAATTTTAAAAAACAATCCTCTTTTCATCTCCTCTTCTTCAACAAATTACATTGGCTACCTGTTAAAACGAGTTCAACACAACTTGACTATGGTCATGTGTTTTAAGCTCGCCTCCTTTCGCGTTACACACGGATTTTGGCTTTCGCAACATGATTTTAACTTTACACATTTATATTTGCTTGTATACCCCCTGAGGTAGTAAAAGTATACATTTTCTTAAGGGAAATTGCATGAGGAAACCAAATATGCCATTAAAATTACAGTACAACCAAGAACTAAAATGGTATGATCGAAAATGTTCGGAAAATATCAGAGTTTTTTAATTTTAGATCCATATATTTTTTATACCTACCCCTATCATTATTTTTTTTACATATTTGAATTCCTCATGAAATTACCCATTATATGATATATATTTGCCAAAGTTACTACGTCGGTATGGTAATTATACCGGCTAGTGAATATCTCCAATTTTTATTTTAATATATTTTTAGAATTATCAGAAATATTTGTTTAAGGACCCTTCCCTGATATAAACTGCATTTCTGAATTCCTCTAGTTACAAGCTTTCCAAAAATGTATACTTTTGCTATCATAGGTTGAAAACTTTTTCTGTTATATAGTCATTTTTATAAATCCGGTAAATTGAGGCTGATTATTCATGTTGACTGTGTAGCGAATAGGAAGAAAGCTGATGATCATTGTCTTATCCATAATTAATTAATTGTTAATAATAGTTGACAAGTCTGTTGAACCACATACTTAAAGACTACTAAATATCCTTTGAAATGGGACCAAAATTGTCTTTGTAACATTAGGGGATGACTAGTTATTGTAAAAAGAACAAAGCATGGGATTATCCCCATTGAGTTTGTACAGGCGGCACCCCTTCCAGCGGCACCCCTTCCAGCACCACCCCTGGTCCCGAAACATCAAACAGCTGTATATCCCTTTCTGTATTAGCTATACCAATGCCATTTGGCAGGCAGATAGCTTGTTATTAGGGCTTTAAAATGATACCAAATTTGTTGAGATAGCTTTTGTGGTTTTAAAAATATTTGAGGAAAATGACAGCATGAAGCTAAAAAATGTAACGGCACCACCCTATTGGGAGGCGAGTTCATAACGCGTGACCCTATTGTTTCAAGTGAAAAGCAATGTTTTTTCAGCGCGCGTGCGCGTTTTTTGAAATCACTGCCGTACTTGATGATGTACTTTATACTCGTTGGAAATAATACCGCCCCCTATTATGAACGCATGTGTCTGTAACCACTGATCTCTATACTGTAGTGTTTAGCGCTACATACATGTACATGATACCGAGATACACGCGTCCGAACTTCATGCAACCACAATAACGTAACAACGGTAGTCATTGGATATTTAAAGTGAGATTAATTATGTTAACAATTTGATATTTTACAAGTATTGGCGGTTTATGTCATGAAATCGTAAACGGTATCATCTGTAATTACTTATTGTACGGTTTTTGGGGGAACTCAGTGGATATTTGTGTCGCAATTTACTATTTTTGTATGGTATTGTCCTCGGTCGTACTATAATTTTAATGGCATATTTGGTTTCTCTCAAGCAATTTCCCTTCAGAAAATGTATACTTTTACTATATCAGGGGGGTATACAAGCACATATAATAGTCTAGAGGCTGGGACCCCTAAAAAAAGTGATCGTTCAACCGGTGTACCTTCTCAAATCTGATCACATAGGTAGCTAGTATAGACCCTCTAGATAAGTGCCAGGTAGTGAGTCAATCCAAATTGTGGTGTCACATTTTTTCTCATGTCTCAAGGTGTCTCATTCGATAGTAAAATAGCACGATTTAAGGGTAGGGGAAACATAAATCATCATATATATATATTTATTTTTAACCGAATTGCGTCATTTTTGCATTAAAATATGTCAAATGGTTACCTTTCTCATGTTAATATTTCCATGAAGCTGTGTATCACACAAATAAATTCGAAATACTAATAATAACATCATTTGACAAAATATTAACATGTTTATTGCATACTATTTTCAACATTCAGCAAAGTTTATTTAGAATTAATTCTTTTAAGTTATTTATCATTAAATTTTGTCGTATTGGCAGTCAAACATGTTGTTGTCATATTGGAAATGTAATGGACAGATAATAACTTCACATGTTTACATACTGTTTTTACAAAGTGTCCTATAAACAGTTGAATTTTATCGTTTTAGGTGAGAGGAAATATTAATTGTCACATCATTGCGAGTAATCAACGAAAATAGGTTATCTTGGTACCCATGGATACGGTATAGTATGAACCTCTCTCCTCTTGGTCCGAAATAGTTCTCCTCGACTAGCTTCGATTATGGTCTTTCCAGCCAATGACATGGCAATAAAGCATTTCATTTTTATATACTATTAGTATTATAGAGCTTAACCAATATTTGTGAAGTATTTTTAGCAGTCAGTTCATAAAAAATAATAATATGTGGCTTTCATTTATTTTATTTGAAATCATTTTAGGGTTTCTGGGCCAACATAACTGAGTTGTCTGACGACTGTAATGTGTAATGATTTACTCAGTCTTACCAACGAAATGATTTTAGCATGACGAATATTGTTTACTTTCAATATAACATTGTCAATATTTTGTATTAACACATGGATTTTAACTAACTAGTGTGTAACCATTATATGTCATGATGGCCCAGAACCCCATAGAGAACTGATGAAGCCTACAATCTAGTCTAGTCATATATAAGAAGATGAGCAAGATCAAGGAAGTAGAAGCGGCCCATTTCAATTCCAAGCATGCTCTAAGCTGGAGACTTATCAATGAAATCACTGGTGGGAAAGCATCCACCAAAGGTTCGAGGGAGGAGGAGGAGGAGGAAATCACATCAATTGTTAAAAGATCTGGAAACTAGAACAGGTCCTTTCGACCAAGAGGAATATGACAACCTAAAAAGTCATTGGTAGAGTGAAAAAGCAGCGATGAAGACAACATCCCACCTGAAGTTACGTATATATGCGACCTTGATGACATTGTGTTGAACTTCTGCAATGAAGCATTACTGACTGGTGGAAACGAGCCAGTGGTCTGTGCTCAACATAGTTCCAATACCAAAATCAGGCAATCTAAGCCTAGGAGGCAATTACCGAGGTAACAGCCTAAGTTATATTTTTGCCAAAACGTACAACAGAATGATCCTGGACAGAATCAGACCAGAGCTGGATCAGCATTTGAAAACCAATCAAAACGTCTTCAGGGTCGGAAGGACGACAGTCGGCCACATACTGGCACTGAGGAGGCTTATAGAAGGAGTTAAGGACAACAACCTAACATCAGTAATCACCTACATTGATTTTAGAAAGGCATTTGACACTATTATTAATCAACCGTAGCAACATGCTGAAAATTCTGAAGATCTGCTGCAAAGAGTTGAGTAGCAAAGGTCGGTCTGAAAATGAATGCTGGAAAGAAGAAAAAAAAGTTATATAACTAGAGTCAGAAGGGATCCATACAGAAAAATGATGGTATAAAGTTGGAGGAGGTCAAGATTAAAATATCTTGGTGCCTGGATGGAGAGTACAGCAAATGACATAGCAACAAAGGAGCAGCATGGAGAGCATGTAGCAAAATGACCAACATATGGAAGTCTACTCTTTCTCGGAAATTCAAACTGTTTGCCTCAACGATAGAGTCAGTTCTGTTATATGGATGCGAAGCTTGGAAGCTTGGACCATTACTCCCAGTTACAGAAAGAGCTTGATGGTTGCTACACCAGAATTGAGAGCAGTACTCAATGTCAATTGGAAACAACATACCGTATACCAAATACCCAAGTGTATAGTGACATCCCAAAATTAAGCCAGAAGACTCAGAAGAGACGAACAAGGTTGGCTGGCCACTGTTTTAGAAGTGAGGAGCCAGTATCCAAACTGGTGCACCAAGCATAGCAAAAGAAAACCGGGAAGACCTGCTCTGACATTTATTTATTCAAGCAGGATACTGGATTGGAGACAAGTAACATAAAGACTGCAATAAATGACCGACGGTTCCGTTCCCTGTAGTTATCAAGATTTCATGACCACGGCTTTGATGCTTTATCCAGGGTAATAATTTCATCCCCTCCTACACCATTTATCTGATTCATTTCACACCACCTGTGTCTTGCCAGCGTGCTTGCTACCATTTCCACCGCTGTCCTAAGCATGGCTCAAGGCTCTTTAGTCTGGGTGTAACTATATGTTACTTTTAAAAAATGTTGTGTGTTCAGAAATTCCAACTTTTAACTTCAATTTGTCATAGAAACTAGTGCTATATCATATTTTGGAAAAACAAAAGTTCAAATTTCGAAAACAAATCACATTATATTATCCGAAGAGCAGATGCAGATTTTAGTTTTAAAACTAGCCCAAATCTGGCTGAAAGTCACCACGTGTGCTAAGTCATGTGGCAAGACTCCAGCGCCTACGGGCTTGCTACCAGTTCCACCGCTGCCACACTCAAGGTCCCCCAGCATGCGGTCAATGGTGTTGGATGGATGTAATTCTGGGTGGAACTTACTAATACTAGCGTGATGGCCAGTTCAACCTGTCAAACTTGGGCTCAAACATTACAGGCAACTGGAATGTAATGCAAAAGTGTGGAGAGCCATCGTAGTTCGGGGACACCACCGAGTTAAAACCTTAGGTCCACTCTTACCAGCCATATCCTTTGGGAATATCTCAAGGTTGAGATTTCTTAACTCTATTTAATCTGTCACCAAATGAACAGGTGTAAGCCAGTTCACCCTGGGTGAACTAGCCAGAGTGGACCTTTGCCTTTAAGCAAGCACCTAAAATCCTAAAATGCTTTCAATTAAAATAAATACAAGTCACCTACGAGGTGACTTCTAAGACATACTTCACAAATATGGGTTAAGCTGTATAATAGTATATCAAAAATGAAATGCTTTCTTGTCATGTCATTGGTCTGGAAAGACCATAA
This sequence comes from Ophiura sarsii, assembly GCA_035610835.1. Lineage (NCBI taxonomy): Eukaryota > Metazoa > Echinodermata > Ophiuroidea > Amphilepidida > Ophiuridae > Ophiura > Ophiura sarsii. Next base: position 22,021,153 of record CM069445.1, on the reverse strand, counting down.
TCGAAGCTGGTCGAGGAGAACTATTCTGGACCAAGAGGAGAGAGGTTCATACCATATCCATGCCTACCAAGATAACATATTTTCGATGATTAAACGCAATGATGTGACATTAATATTTCCTCTCACCTAAAACGATCAAATTCCACTGTTCTATGGGACAGTTTGAAAAAACAGTATGTAAACATGTGAAGTTATTATCTGTCCAATTTATTTCCAATATGACACCAACATGTTTGACTGCCAATACGACAACATTTAATGATAAATAACTTATTAGAATTAATTATAAATAAACTTTGCTGAATGTTGAAAATAGTATGCAATAAACATGTTAATATTTTGTCAAATGGACATGTTATATTAGTATTTCGTATTATTTATGTGATACACAGCTTCATGGAAATATTAACATGAGAGCGGTAATCAATTGGCATGTTTTGATGCAAGAATGACGTAATTCGGTTAAAATTAAGCATAGATATGATGATTTATGTTTCCCCTACCCTGAACTCGTGCAATTGAAATGAGACATTCTTTAAAAAGGCCCGTAAAAAAATGTGACACCACAATTTGGATTGACTCACTACCTGGCACTTATCTGGAGGGTCCATACTAACTACCTATGTGATCAGATTTGAGAAGGTACACCGGTTGAACGATTCGCCTTAACTAGGCCTCGTATGAGAGTTAGCCTCTGGACTTTAAATGTGTAAAGTTAAAATCAGGAGGCGAGCTTTTAACACATGACCATATGTTACAAATATTCAACCGATGATAGAGGGCAGTATTCCACTATAGAAAACGTTCAGTTCGAGGGTGTAAGATAGGACAATCAAAACATCAGAATTAACTCGGGGCTGGGGCTACCAACCCCTACAAATAATTCAGGGTTCAAAGGGTTTTAACTTTAATTATTTATGCAGTAATGCTATGAAGTTATGAAGTTTAGATAACTACCATATTTGAATTCACTGATACATAATTCTCCTATTATTATAAACTTATTGATTATTGCGTTTTCTAAGTGATTTCCTACATGATATCCAAATAGATGTTAACATGGTCTAACATTTCACAAAATGGTTTTACTGATCATTTTGACACTAGAATGTTTCTGATTAATCTTGATGTGCAGTTTGCTAATTCATAAAATTTCGCCGTGTGCTTAGTCCATTCCCAGTCCCATTATTGTTGTTTTGATTTTAAACATTTTAATTATTTACACTGTTTTATACCACCAGGTTTTCTAACTATAGATTAACACGACTCTTAATTTTCATTGATTTTTACCATGCAACACCTTCAACATATTAATAGCTCGTAAGTATTTTAGCTAAATTCATTGCATTTTGTGTGTAAACTAGGAACATCTGTCAGGTGGTGAACCCATTATCATGATTATATTATCTTAAATGCTTAAAGGTCAGTCAAAATGGTGATTCAAGTATGTTTTATTCGAAGGAGTAGGTTTAAACAAATATAATGCAAACTAATTACTAATAAATACTAACCAGAGAAAAATATATCCATAAAACCAATCATGATTGTGGGACGAATGACGCGTTACTACGTAACAGGCCACTCATAACTCGGTATCGGTCCGGGTCTCGGTCGATAGGTCTGAACAAACAAAATGCGGAAAAAGTGTACTTAAGGTCCCTTATTCTGGATTGTACTAGTATCGTCCGATTCTGGAACACCCAGTATCGGCCGATACTGGCAACTTTTATGTGTAGTAGAACATGGGATATTAATATAGTATCACATGATTAGTATCATGTCAGAGTATACTATAGTACTCCAGAGTACAGTATCTCACTGAAAGTGTGTATATTTGGACACCGCTGAAATTATATTCATGAAAAGGTGGTTTTTTTGGTTCCTTGGCATCTCGTGTAGTAGATTTATTTTGTCTCTCGCTTTACGCATCCCAGAATGACTGATTTCCTTCTCGCTAGGCAGAATTTGTATAGCAAAAATATCAATCCAATTGAAATTGGCAGTATTGAGTTGAATCATCCTTTGTGTCAAAACAAAATGACATAAATTAATTAACATAAATATATCTAGTTATCTATAAAACATCTATCTATCTATCTATCCGGGTGCACGTAAGCTTGTGACTAATTTATAAGATAATAGACAATTATCTTACGGACTATTGACTCGTATAAATAAGATCTCTTATAAAAAGACTCTATCTTACAAGAAATATCGACCATTCAAGGTCGCATAAGGTCTGTTCGCAAGGCATCGGCATCAACATTTAATCCTGAATACACCTGGTTTTTGCATTTGCTACTCATGCTTATTGAATAGAACAATAGGAGCACAGTCCTGCTGTACACCTCAATGGAGGTTGTTATTCAATTACACACCACTTTCTCTCTGTACCGCCATACTACTGTCATCTTTTATAAGACTAAAAACACATTTGCCTGGTCAAGCTAATGCCATAATGTAATTATCCTTATCATAAATCACCTCTTCATTTTATTTTCATTTACCATGGAACTCCGTTATAACTTGTTATAGAATGTAAGTATATAATTCCAGAATGCAAACCAATCTTGTTTTATTTCTGATTTTCATTCATCAATTACATCACTTTACGTGGCTTACCTCTAATGGTCACGTCACGTCATGTCACGTGATGTGGATAAGTGTTTGGATAATGTTTTGAATTAATTTGGTGCGAGAGGTGGGTGTGATGTGGGTATGGGTGATGTACTTAGAGCCTAGAAGGGGATTGACAATGATTAAGGGCGCACAACACTAAATAAGTGTTTGGGTGATGTTTTGAATTGGGTGTGGTTAAATAAGTGTTTGGAACTTTGGGTGAAGTTTTGAATTGGGTGCAAGGTGTGGGTGTGGTGTGGGTACGGGGTGATGTGGTTAGAGCCTAGAAGGGATTGGGTGTTTTGATGTGTGGAACACGATGGTTATGGTCTCCGCATGCGCAAATCGATCGTTAAAATGCGCAAATCGATTTAAAGGAATTACTTGTGTAATAGAACGAAATTCAAAGAATGGATTGAAGAAAAAATCGGGTTATATCATGAAATCGTGTCATAGCTCGAAATCGCGAAAATTGCATATGGAGCTGTACTGTCAATCCCCTTCTAGGCTCTAAATACATCACCCCATACCCACACCACAACCACCCCTCGCACCAAGTTAATTCAAAACATCACCCAAACACTTATCCACATCACTTAACGTGACGTGACGTGACGTGACGTGACGTGACGTGACCATTATAATCATGGTACTACGTTGTTATACTCTTCGTGTATTTTAGCAATATTTTCAATTACATAATGTTTCAACCCTTTGAACCCGAAAGGCCGGTTTACCGGCCGTACGGAGAAAACGCTATAACCCGAAACGTCCGTTTACCGGTTTTAGAACAGGTGACACATTGATCATATGACTTTGAGTAGTCATATGACTACTCACGTCACATGATGTTCACCCGATGTGAAATACCTTGTTTACGCCAGGTTTACGTTGTGTTTTGATGTCATTTTGTTGAATAAAACTGTCAAAAATAGCAGGAAATGGGATGAATTTGCAACAAAATCTTGCGCATATGATTCTTAGGTAGACAGGGATGCATTGTAGTACGGTCATGATTGGCAATTTTGGGGATGAAAACGGATGTTTTATATAACGAATATAATGTTACGAATATTCAACCGATGATAGAGGGCAGTTTGCCACTATAGAAATCGTTCAGTCAGAGGGTGTAAGATAGGAAAATCAAAACAACAGAAGTAACTCGGGGTGGGGCTACCGACCCCTACTAATAATTCAGGGTTCAAAGGGTTTAAAATTTAATTCTTGATGCAGTAATACTATATCAAGTTTAGATGATTACCATATTTTAATTCACTATTCATTATGTAAGCTTATTGATTATTGCGTTACTACTTGATTTCTTTCATGATATCAAAATATATTTTAACATGGTCTGACATTTCACAAATTGGTTTTACTGATCATTTTGACACTAGCATGTTTCTGATTAATCTTGATATGCAGTTTGCTAATTCGTAAAATTTCGCCGTGTACTTAGTCCATTCCCAGTCCCATTATTGTTGTTTGATTTTAAACATTTTTTTGTAGATGATTAAAATCATCTACACTGTTTTATACCACCAGGTTTTCTAATTATGATTAACATGACTCTTAATTTTCATTGATTTTTACCATGCAACACCTTCAACATATTTGATAGCTGGTAAGTGTTTAGCTAAATTCACTGCATTTTTGTGTGTAAACTAGGAACATCTTTAACCCATTATCATGATTATATTATCTTACATGTTTTATTCGAAGGAGTTTGCTTAAACAAATATAATGCAAACGAATTACTAATAAATATTAACCAGAAAAAAAGATATCCATAAAACCAATCATGATTGCCAGTGTTTCTCTTTTACTGTGGGACGGACGACGCGTTACTACGTAACAGGCCACTCCTAACTCGGCATCGGTCCGGGTCTCGGTCGGTAGATCTGAATAAAAACAAAAGTCAGAAAAAGTGTACTATTGGTCCCTTATTCTGGATTGTACTAGTATCGTCCGATTCTGGAACACCTAGTATCGTCCGATACTGGTACAAGTAAGTGTTCCAGTATCGGCCGATACTGGCAACTTTTATGTGTAGTAGAACATGGGATATTAATATAGTATCACATGATTAGTATCATGTCAGAGTATAATATAGTACTCCAGAGTACAGTATCTCACTGAAAGTGTTTAAATTTGGACACCGCTGAAATTATATTCATGAAAAAGGGTTTTGTGGGGTTCCTCGGCATCTCGTGTGGTAGATTTATTTTGTCTCTCGCTTTACGCATCCTAGTATGACTGGTTTCCTTCTGACTGGGCAGAATTTGTATAGCAAAAATATCAATCCAATAGAAATTGGCGGTATTGAGTTGAATCATCCTTTGTGTCAAACAAAATGACATAAATTAATTAACATAAATATATCTAGTTATCTATAAAACATCTATCTATCTATCCGGGTGCACGTAAGTTTGTGCCTAATTTCTAAGATAATAGACAATTATCTTACGGACTATTGACTCGTATAAATAAGATCTCTTATAAAAAGACTCTATATTACAAGAAATATCGACCATTCAAGGTCGTATAAGGTCTGTTCGCAAGGCATCGGCATCAACTATTCCGTTTGCACAATTACATGCGCTATTGCGCATGGAAAGTTGCTGGCTTTTAACAGATTAGCCAACATCGTCACAGGCGCATCTTCAGTTTCTATGTTGATGCGCTCTAGATAGGCATAATGCCTGAATAGAGCATACGCTGTTATGGGTAACAGCGTGTGACACTTAGTTTATGTTGAATAATTCATAATATATAAACAAGTATATAAATTTAGTAACGTTACGATATGTTAATTATATGCCAGTAAAAGGGGCTTCTCATCTGGTATACAAAATAAATGAGATTCGTTGTGACATGCAGCGTGAATTGCAAACAGCGTTGTGTATCTTCCTTTACAACTATCTGCGAAGCAATGTTATGACTCTCTTGAATTTGATATTAGATTTTAACATTTTGAAGACGATGGGTCCAAATATAAGTTATGTCACCAAACCAAGATTTATCGTTGGTGTAAGACAGCACGGAATTATCCTAGCACAAAATCCTCTTTGACGGATTAAAGAGTAATACAGCTTTATTCCGTAATGGGGTCTTAAACTAGTTAAACTTATGTCTTATGTCTTACACCAAGGAGATCTCCAAATTCCGAAATATTTGAAACATTTGAAAACTGTAAAAATTAATCATTAGTCAATACAGCTCATATCGCTTTTATGAGTTTTAAAATTAGTTTTTGTGTGCAACATACAAATCATTTATAAATTATATAAAGACAATAAAATAAACAAGAGACAACGGAAAAGAAATACATACATGACCCGACAAGACGGGCTTAGTGTGTGTGTGTGTGAGTACAATACTAGTACAATAAGGCTAGTATAGTACAATATGATAATCTGATGGATTTAGCAAGCTATTATTTGGCACAGATAACAACTAAACCAGCTAAGCAGGCTTCTTTCTTTTTGACAGACAACATTCCATTTCAATGAAATCTTTATTCGGGCAAGAGACAATTGTGAATTTATAAAACCGTTCGAGTATTTATCATTATCATGTATATTTGTTATTTTAACCTATTTTAAAGGGGCACTCAAACAATTATTTATTACGCACAACTTGAACTACAATTTAAAACCTCGTATAATAATTAACAGTAGGCACACATTCCTGAACAAATTTACTAAATGTTGCGGTATTTCTAGCTTAGTGTATATTCAATCAAAATTGAAAAAGAGAAAACAAAGAACAAAAAATAAAACAAAACACCAAAACCCGTGATATCATATATAACTCGCTCCAATTAACTAATAAGAAAACACGTCAATCGATACATTGTATGATGGAATGGTTAAAATATATATTTTTATGTATCAGACTATTATTACATAGAAATGCATGGTAGCTTATCAATTATCCTTATCATCATATCACTCACTCGATTATAATAATCAATTTACCTCTTTATTTTAACTTCATTCACATTGCAACTCCACTAACACTTTTACAGGAGGTAAGTATAATATTGACAAAAGTACACTGCCATTGTTGTTTGGTGACTAAGGACTTGTTTTACCCAATTATGTCATTGTATTGTTGATAGGTTTAATCATCTGCAAAAAACACAGACTATCTGTGAAAAAATTAACGATTATAACGTGATTAACGAGACTCTTTATTTTCGTTTGTCTTACCATGCAACACCTTTAACCTATTTTATCATGTTTATAGCGAGTAAGTATGTTAGCTAAATGCAATGCCACTTTTGGTTTGACTAGGAACATCTCATAACTAAAAACAATTAACAAATCAGCGTCTTACCATGTCTTACCTTCAAAATATTTCATAGTTGGTATGTATGTTAGCTAAACGCGCTGCCACTTTTGGTGTAGACTAGGAGCATCTTAAACGCGATGAATATTATATTACCGTCTCAACATTTACATCATAACCATGATAACTAAAACAAGATAAAATAGCATAATATTCTGTTATAAGTATTTATCATGAACGATGTCAAGAAAATGTTATGAGATATATCAAATGCCTCTGTTATATTATGTTACCTACTGAAAAGGCTGCGGGAACATGAATGGGGGATGGGTAACCACATCTTATTACCTAGCTCTTGATCCTATTTTATGAAACAGGTTATTTTACATTTCCCGAAATGTATCACGGATCATTTATTTGCTAGTATAGTGCAATCGTGCACCGATACAAGCCCTCAAGCGATTATCAAGTACGCATGCACTGTCGCTCATCATTTATTCTTAAAAAGATCTAATCGATTATCTACCTCTTTATTTTCATTTGACCTACCATTAATAAAATACATTGCTATTGTCGTTAATTACTAAGGACATCTTTTACCCAATTAAGCCATTACATTGATTATTTCATTACATTGTTGGCAGGTTATTGAATCACCAGTAAAAATTCAAATAACAAACGTGACTCTCTTTTTTCAATTATCTTACCATGCAATACCTTCAACATATTCATAGTGCCAGTGGGTAAGTATGTATGTGAGCTATAAGTATTATGAATCTAACGTGTTGAGTATAAACATCTTAAAACGCGATGAACCCATGGTTTTATCTTACAGGGTAAAACTTTGCAGCATAAGTAAAAGTCAATACAAAACAACATTATATTCGATTACAAGTAATCATCATTAACTATTGACCCTGCTACAATATAAGTCAATTTTGTGAGATTGATCATTTACATGGTGAACATAGTATGATATGTTTATACACACGGAAAGGGAAAACACTCAGCTTTCTGATGCCGTTTATTTTATCTGATTTGGATTTGTCAATCCTGAGATATGGACAATTAACTAAAGCTACCCAGAATCGATGTTGTGCCACTTTACAGTTTCAAAGGTTTACTCCTAAGATACAACTTCCACTTGAACGATTGCCCTTCACCAGTGTTATGCAAAATAACATTTTTGAATTGAGAATGAATAGGTTTAAATAATAGAATGAGTGCCTGTGTATCTAGGCAGAACTGAATATAAAGATGTTGGTTACATGATTCGAACCAGTCCTTTTGATGAGGTTTCACAAAATGTTTATAGGGCCTACATTTTCAAAACAAGACAGATGTCCATATGGCTGGGTGCGGCCTCAATTTTCAATATACATGATAGAAGAGGGTTCATGGTCTTAAAATATCACGAAACGAGAAGTCCAGCAGAAGAGTCTCTAGAGAGTTTGCCATTCATTTCTCAAACACTCACGTACCATCTAGGAATACACCTATATAAAAAGGAGTGTTGAAAATGCTTGGTAGATGGTATGGTACAAGCACCAATATGAATAAAGAACATTCTGGAAGACTAAGATATGAAAAGTGGCAGGACACAGTAACACATTGATAACGTGCGACGTGCACTTCAGAGGGATCACAGAATAACTGCTCGTAGAAATCCCTTACCACATATCCAAGGACATCATTTTTGTTCCTCAGCCTCTTTTAAACAATTCTGGTCAAATGCCCACCTCACCTCAATGTTTCAAGACGATTGATGCCCATGGATAGACCAATGTTAGTATCGTTTTGACGCTCATAATCATTTATTCTGTAAAAGTGGCACAACGTCGATTTTGGGTAGCTTTGATAAACTGGGTATATCTCAGGATTGACGTGTGTTTAAACATTTTAGACTAAACTTTAGGACTTCATGGTCAACAAGTTGCGCAAACATGTGCACAATTTTTTTAGGGACAATACAGGGTGTATTGTCCAGAATTTATCATTCTGTCAATGAATAATTGGTTTATTTTTACCAATATTTCTTAAAAACAACGTAAACTAATATTAAGAACATCATTAACGTGACTCTTTATATTCATTTTGTCTTCCCATGCAACACTTTCCACTTTCAACATATTTTATAGAAGTTAACTGTAAGTATACTAGCTAAATGCACTGCCACTCTGCTGTAGACTGAGAACATCCTTAACGCAATGAACCCATTTCTTTATCTTACAAGCTAAACATGTATAACAAGAAAACCAACACGATATTCTATTCTATTATATTCTAGTCTAGTCTATATTCTATTCATATATGCATCTGCGGAAAAAGTGTACTTTAGGTCCCAGATACTGGTATACCAGTATCGGTCGATACTGGTACATGAATTTTGCCAGTATCGCTCGATACTGGAACAATTTACATGTTCCAGTATCGGTCGATACTGGAACATCAAATTGTGTTCCAGTATCGACCGATACTGGAACGGTTTCATTCCAGTATCGATCGATGCTGGAACAAATTAAATGTTCCAGTATCGCCCAATACTGGAACATTTTGTTCCAGTATCGCTCGATACTGGAACATGTAAATCGTTCCAGTATCGCTCAATACTGGAACACAATGTGATGTTCCAGTATCGCTCGATACTGGAACATGTAAATCGTTCCAGTATCGCTCGATACTAATAATAATGATGTTGCGCTGCTTGCTCCGCTTTTATTGCCCGTTTGCGGACGTGGCAGAAAAAGTATACACGTCGAAGAGGGCGAACGCAACCAAGCTTACACAACATAGGAGCAAATGTGCGTGCTAACAATGGCACCACCGGTCACGAACGCTGCTCTCGGCTATAAGTAGGCATAGCGCAATGCACACACACAGAGTCTGCCACTGGGAGCGTTACCGGTGAACAACAACATAATATGAAGAGCTGTGTTGCAAAAGGGCCTACATCCACTTCTACCTGTTACTCATTTTGCATTATTTAATGAATGGCTATTCATTATGTGGAATGTGGCTTGTATTGTTGGTGCTTCAATTGGCGTGCATGGATGCCCTAATCCAAGTCATGAAGACAGCCATACAATAATTTGATTAATTAATAATGCAAAATGAGTAACATGTAGTAGGAGTTTTCTTCGTCTTTTTCTTCGTATTCATCAAAAACAAGAAACAAAAATATTTATTATTCCATATGATATATTAAATAGTTTCTGAATCGATTTTATAGACCGTCCATGATATTTATTAAAATACTGTGATTTTTGCGTTGAAAACCCCATCTTTGCATTGAAAAACAAACACGTAGCTATGTCGTGACATTCCGATATGGAGTTTTATGGCAAACATTTCAATGTTGGCCTACATGTATATTTCACTACACAAATATAAAACGGCACGTTGAGGCCATGTTTATAATGTCATTGTGACGTCAAGCGTAAGATGTTTGTACTTGTCACGAATAACCAAACAAATAATAAAAATGAAGTGTCTCAGACAACAACTTCGACGGGTGCATCTAAAAAGAACAACAAGCTGCAGTCATTAAGAAACGGAAACACCGACACATATCAAAACTAGACACTCGCAAACCTACCAAAGATTCCCGTCGCTTGACACATCACAGGCAGTTTTGAATACCACAAAACGGCTCTTTTCAGAGCCATCCTATTTTCCAGAAAGAGAAAATAACCATACAAACCAACTTCACCGATATTGTATTGGGTGATACTGGCACATTTTTCATGTTCCAGTATTGGGCGATACTGGCACATTTTTAATGTTCTAGTATTGGGCGATACTGGTACAATTTTCATGTTCCAGTATTGGGCGATACTGGAACATTTTTCATGTACCAGTATCGGGCGATACTGCTGGTACACATTCTACCAGTATCGACCGATACTGTAACAAAATAATGTGCCAGTATCGATCGATACTGGTACATTATTTTGTTCCAGTATCGGGCAATACTGGAACATTTTAAACGTGCCAGTATCGAACGATACTGGAACAAAATAATGTACCAGTATCGAACGATACTGGGTGTTCTAGTATTGGTCGATACTAGTACAGTCTAGTATCTGGGAGCTAAAGTACACTTTTTCCGCATCTGCTATCATGTTACTCACTAACAAGAGCTACGGTAATATAATATTGATAGACACTAACCTCATAATCATTTTCCATGAAACAAAAGGTTATTAGAACCAAAAATATCGCACAGTACTACATTTACAATTTTGCCTTCTATTTGCCTAATAACCTCGGTCTTTTGTCTCAATTTTTTCCTATTTCCTTTTTTTCTCACTTTTTTTTTTTTTAGAGGGGTGGGGGGCGGGGGCTCAAATTGGATTTTTTCGTCAGGGGGGCATTTTCCCCCCCTGCCCCCCCCCCCCTGAGCTACGCCACTGTGTACGCGCATCAATGACCTGGGGGCGGGGCGTTTTGTGTGACGTTGCATGGCAGTCAATAGTTAGGTCACCCAAGCCCTATATGAAAGCTATGAAGATTGTTAAACGGGGTCAGTCGTCACAAACATGCACAGACACAATAGTCGAACGACCTTGCTATTGTCATGCTATTGTCAACACTCCCTACACAGAGGTCTGCAGTGCAAATCTGTACGATTTTCGCCATGTAATGTCTATGGCAGATTTCATTCCGTGGTATAAAGCTATGAGGTTTCCGTGGTCTTCGCTATCTCCAAGCAGATATATACGTACATGGACTTTTTTTTGTAGACGAGGGTTCATTTCATGATTTGGTGAGGTTTAGAATGAGTTAGGATTCCTGTAATTTTGAAGACCACGGATTTTCAAAACGTGAATTTTCCAACATTTTACGACATAAATTTGGTCACCAAACGTGTTTAAAACTATACATTTTACCATTCTGCAGATGTTATTGACCCTCCTCTAAAATTCTACATGATTTTTAAGACGTTTCTCAGTTTTTGAGATGCCCAAATAGACCATTTTCCGAAGCTATTTCTCACAGATATTCAGTCACTGAGACTCCATTGTTTTCTTGCGTATAACAAAATATGACATGCAGCGTGACCTCCCTACTGGCTGATGGTAACAAGAGGCAGATGTTTGCGAGTGGGGCCCTGAACATGGATACACGCGACACGACTACTCGCGGCTGTACTTTCAACAATAAATACTACATTGAAAACACAACAAAACACCATGTTTATATCGTTGTAATGTAATGTAATGTGTCAAGCGATTGTAAGCTAAACATATCGCTCTGACTTTTTTACCGTGGATTTGGCTTTAGTTTCGTCAAGTTTTTCTTGAATTCGGATTGTGTGATTGCAATAATTTGCACCGAAAATACAACATGTCATGAAGTTCACAGATAATATTAGATATATTATATGCATCACATGCCTTTTTATTTTACAATTTCATGGCAAATGTTTTTGAAATGTGTGATTATAATCATGAAAAGAGCTCATTTACATCGTGCTATCATGAGGTCAACTGTAACTACGAAGCGGTATCGCTACGGGTGAGTACTTCCGGTCGCTGTGAGTGGGTTAGAAAAACGACGGCATTGAGCGCGGCTGCATACTGACTGTACAATCGTGCACTCAGGCCATTATCAAGTACGAATGTGCTGTAGCTCATCAGTTCCGTATCATCATCATCATCATCATCATCATCATCATCATCATCATAATTACTCATTTTCATTTCATTTACCATGCAACTCCGTTAACACTTTTTATAGATCGTTAGATCATTATTTGCTAGTAGTGCAATCGTGCACCGATATAAACGAAGCCCTCAATCAAATATCAAGTACACATGCACTGTCGCTCCTCAATTATCCAATCATTAACTAATTCGATTAAAATCTAATCGATTATTTACCAATTTATTTTCATTTGATCTACCATGCAACACTTTTTATAGCCCGTAAGTATGTTACTAAGTCCAGCTCATTAAATATGCATACTGATTCACAGGCTTAATAAATGACTTTCATTTGCATTGAAATATAAGCTGCATCCATTTATGCAAATGAGATGCATATTTAATTTCCTTAAGTACAAATGCCTAATTAAATATTCGTAAATGATCTGCAGGCTAAAATAGGTAATTTCTATAAATGTATTCCATACAATATAGATACCATTCAAATGGTTACCAACTTGAAAGCCCATATTTTTCTCGCCGGCTGGTCTTACCTTTACTCGCCGGCTTGGTCTTATCGTAACTAGCTCCCTTGGCCTAGTGCCGTAACTCGCCGGCTTGGTCATACCGTAACTCGCCCCTTGGTCTTGCCGTAACCCGCCGGCTTGGTTTTACCGTAACTATTAAAATCTAATCGATTATTTACCAATTTATTTTCATTTGATCTACCATGCAACACTTTTTATAGCCCGTAAGTATGTTACTAAGTCCAGCTCATTAAATATGCATACTGATTCACAGGCTTAATAAATGACTTTCATTTGCATTGAAATATAAGCTGCATCCATTTATGCAAATGAGATGCATATTTAATTTCCTTAAGTACAAATGCCTAATTAAATATTCGTAAATGATCTGCAGGCTAAAATAGGTAATTTCTATAAATGTATTCCATACAATATAGATACCATTCAAATGGTTACCAACTTGAAAGCCCATATTTTTCTCGCCGGCTGGTCTTACCTTTACTCGCCGGCTTGGTCTTATCGTAACTAGCTCCCTTGGCCTAGTGCCGTAACTCGCCGGCTTGGTCATACCGTAACTCGCCCCTTGGTCTTGCCGTAACCCGCCGGCTTGGTTTTACCGTAACTCGCCGGCTTCTTCTTCCCGTAACTCACCGGCTTTGTCTTACCGTACTTACCGTAACTCGCCGGCTTGGTCTTACCGTACTTACCGTAACTCGCCAGCTTGGTCTTACCGTAACTCGCCAGCTGGTCTTACCGTAACTCTCCCATAACTCGCCGCCCCATAACTCGCCTACTTACCGGACCCGAATGGGGGGATGGGCAACCACATTTGATCACCTATTTTATGAAACAAAGGTTATTATACACTTCCCGAAATGTATCACGGGTAATTTATATGCTAGTAGTGCAATCGTGCACCGATATAAACGAAGCTCTCAATCAAATATCAAGTACACATGCACTGTCGCTCCTCAATTATCCAATCATTAACTAATTCGATTAAAATCTAATCGATTATTTATCAATTTATTTTCATTTGATCTACCATGCAACACTTTTTATAGACCGTAAGTATGTTAATAAAATATATTGCTATCTTTAAGCCATTACATTGATGATTTCATTACATCGTTGGCAGGTTATTGAATCACCAGTACTGTGGATATTAGTTCCTCATGCAATTACCCATCAGAACATAATGGTTGTCAATGGTAACTTGTTGAAATAATACTATATCGATAAGTAAATGAGCACAAGCGTTTAAATTTCATATTTATTAGAGTTTAAAAGTATATGTTTTGGGGTATGCACCCTATCCTGATTTAAACGGTATTTTTAAATCCCCCTAGAGAGATGGATGATTCGTCACCAACAATGCAACGCCGCCACCCTTTTTGGGTGGTGAGTTCAAAACACATGGCCATATGATTAATAAATTATTGGCTAGCAATGCATTTTTTGCGTGATAATTGCTCTCGTCCTTACACAGTCAGCACGCAGGTATCGCTTTCAATGACCTTGCCGATTTCTAACCCACGCAAAGATCGATTTCAGGATGTCAACCTTGCGCTAAAACCTTATGAGAAGTTTGTTTTCCCTGAATTAATTGAGGTAGGGTTAGCTGGCAGCCATGATGGCGAAGTAGGTGGATTGTTCGTAATTTTCTCTATAATATAATGCCAAATCTGACATATTTGGTCCACAAACAGTGATTTTATCGCTAATTTTAGAATTTAACAACTTTCGTGACTTAGCTTCTTGTAACCATTCACTTGACCGGAATAAATTTCGTACGATATTTTAAGAGCAATTTCCGTGCTAACGGAATTTTAAGCTTTAATTTCATATCAAAAACATTGTGGCCCGACTTCTTTTTTGATAAGAAAAACCGAGTCTGATTTTCACCGATTTTCGGTCAGAAAACGACACTTACGATCCCCCGTTAGGCCTCGCCAACTTGGTTTTTAGTTTCCCGTAACTCGCCCGCGCTTCATTTTCATGCACGCGTTTGAATTCATTATTGAAATTTTGGTTTTTGCAATGAAAACGTCCGAATTCATGCATTTTGTGTGATGAAATTGTGAAAAATGATTTTGACGAGAAAAAAATATCATATGAAATTGTGCAGAGCAGAAGGATCGATTTCGAACCCCGGACCTCTCGTTCTCCAAGCGAACGGTCTACCATCTGAGCTATCAAGCGAAACTAGTTAATCCGTGAGATTTAAACACTTCATCAACAACCCATCGACGGTTACGAAATGAATTTAGCTCGAGACAAGATTCCAGGTGCTATATTATAAGCATTCACTTGACCGGACTAAATAATTTTATAATATTTTAAGCATGTTTCTAGTTACAAAGACTATGAAGATTATGATACCATGGATAAAATTGGTGCTTGATTCTTCAGAAGTGACTTTTTTACCGTGGATTTGGCTTTAGTTTCGTCAAGTTTTTCTTGAATTCGGTCTGTGTGATTGCAATAATTTGCACCGAAAATACAACATGTCATGAAGTTCACAGATAATATTAGATATATTATATGCATCACATGCCTTTTTATTTTACAATTTCATGGCAAATGTTTTTGAAATGTGTGATTATAATCATGAAAAGAGCTCATTTACATCGTGCTATCATGAGGTCAACTGTAACTACGAAGCGGTATCGCTACGGGTGAGTACTTCCGGTCGCTGTGAGTGGGTTAGAAAAACGACGGCATTGAGCGCGGCTGCATACTGACTGTACAATCGTGCACTCAGGCCATTATCAAGTACGAATGTGCTGTAGCTCATCAGTTCCGTATCATCATCATCATCATCATCATCATCATCATCATCATAATTACTCATTTTCATTTCATTTACCATGCAACTCCGTTAACACTTTTTATAGATCGTTAGATCATTATTTGCTAGTAGTGCAATCGTGCACCGATATAAACGAAGCCCTCAATCAAATATCAAGTACACATGCACTGTCGCTCCTCAATTATCCAATCATTAACTAATTCGATTAAAATCTAATCGATTATTTACCAATTTATTTTCATTTGATCTACCATGCAACACTTTTTATAGCCCGTAAGTATGTTACTAAGTCCAGCTCATTAAATATGCATACTGATTCACAGGCTTAATAAATGACTTTCATTTGCATTGAAATATAAGCTGCATCCATTTATGCAAATGAGATGCATATTTAATTTCCTTAAGTACAAATGCCTAATTAAATATTCGTAAATGATCTGCAGGCTAAAATAGGTAATTTCTATAAATGTATTCCATACAATATAGATACCATTCAAATGGTTACCAACTTGAAAGCCCATATTTTTCTCGCCGGCTGGTCTTACCTTTACTCGCCGGCTTGGTCTTATCGTAACTAGCTCCCTTGGCCTAGTGCCGTAACTCGCCGGCTTGGTCATACCGTAACTCGCCCCTTGGTCTTGCCGTAACCCGCCGGCTTGGTTTTACCGTAACTATTAAAATCTAATCGATTATTTACCAATTTATTTTCATTTGATCTACCATGCAACACTTTTTATAGCCCGTAAGTATGTTACTAAGTCCAGCTCATTAAATATGCATACTGATTCACAGGCTTAATAAATGACTTTCATTTGCATTGAAATATAAGCTGCATCCATTTATGCAAATGAGATGCATATTTAATTTCCTTAAGTACAAATGCCTAATTAAATATTCGTAAATGATCTGCAGGCTAAAATAGGTAATTTCTATAAATGTATTCCATACAATATAGATACCATTCAAATGGTTACCAACTTGAAAGCCCATATTTTTCTCGCCGGCTGGTCTTACCTTTACTCGCCGGCTTGGTCTTATCGTAACTAGCTCCCTTGGCCTAGTGCCGTAACTCGCCGGCTTGGTCATACCGTAACTCGCCCCTTGGTCTTGCCGTAACCCGCCGGCTTGGTTTTACCGTAACTCGCCGGCTTCTTCTTCCCGTAACTCACCGGCTTTGTCTTACCGTACTTACCGTAACTCGCCGGCTTGGTCTTACCGTACTTACCGTAACTCGCCAGCTTGGTCTTACCGTAACTCGCCAGCTGGTCTTACCGTAACTCTCCCATAACTCGCCGCCCCATAACTCGCCTACTTACCGGACCCGAATGGGGGGATGGGCAACCACATTTGATCACCTATTTTATGAAACAAAGGTTATTATACACTTCCCGAAATGTATCATTTGAGCGTGTATATAGACACAGGATGCCCAGCCCGTAATATTATATACAATATGGAATCCATGCAGTTTTTTTTTAATATGAGTTCAAACAGTGAACAATATTATATTATAATCGGCCGAGTGCACCAATGACGATTAACTGAAGAATAGCGCTACCTCGCTAGTATTGAGGCGTAAACCAACATTTTGAGAGCACAAAACCGGGGTAGGCTATTAGGCTAAACTTGCGAATAAGTAACGCTAAATGTTACACCTGACCGGACCCAATGATACATTTAAGACAAATTTATTATAAATCTATCAGTCACCGGGGTAGGCTACTAGACTAGTAACTTGCGAATAAGTTACGCTAAATTTTTCACCTGACCGGACCCAATGATACATTTAAGACAAATTTATTATAAGTCAGTAACTCCGTTAACACTTTTTATAGATCGTAAGAATATTAGCAAAATACCCTGCCTTTGTTGTTTTACCCAATTATTTCATTGCATAGTGACAGGTTTTTGTAATTATCCTTAAAAAAAGGAAAACGATTATAACATGATGAACGTGACTCTTTATTTTCATTTGTCTTACCATGCAACACCTTTAACATATGTTATCATGTTTATAGCGAGTAAGTATGTTAGCTAAATGCATTGCCACTTTTGGTTTGACTAGGAACATCTTTAATGTCATGAACCCATGGTATTATCTTACAGGGTAAAGATTTGCCTCATAACTAAAACCAATTGAGAAACATCAGAGAAAAACATGACCCTACTACAATTCAAGTAAGCTTATCCGTTTAAAGTAGGCATTTGTAATTATGTGAACCATTTAAAACATTGTATATTAAATTCCTTATTAAATTCCTTATAACTTATTTACTCAAAAAAACACATCCGTTTCAATTGAGCGTGTATATAGACACAGGATGCCCAGCCCGTAATATTATATACAATATGGAATCCAAGCAGGTTTTTTTTAATATGAGTTCAAACAGTGAACAATATTGTATTATAATCGGCCGAGTGCACCAATGACGATTAACTGAAGAATAGCGCTACCTCGCTAGTACTGAGGCGTAAACCAACATTTTGAGAGCACCAAACCGGGGTAGGCTATTAGGCTAAACTTGCGAATAAGTTACGCTAAATGTTACACCTGACCGGACCCAATGATACATTTAAGACAAATTTATTATAAGTCAGTCAGTCAGTCAGTCAGTCAGTCAGTCAGTCAGTCAGTCAGTCAGTCAGTCAGTCAGTCAGTCAGTCAGTCAGTCAGTCAGTCAGTCAGTCAGTCAGTCAGTCAGTCAGTCAGTCAGTCAGTCAGTCAGTCAGTCAGTCAGTCAGTCAGTCAGTCAGTCAGTCAGTCAGTCAGTCAGTCAGTCAGTCAGTCACATAACATGAAATCAAATAAATAACAGAATACATAAATCAATAAATACATATGCCTTTTAAATGAATGAATGAATAATTAAATATTATAAATAAATATATAAATACATTAGCCTAAAAGTAAATAAAAAAATGAATACAAAATTATAACACAATAATAAATAAATACAAAGTATGTCAATACCTGGGCCATCATATTGTAATTCATAGAAATTGACATGAAAGGTTTTATTAAAGTCACCATCATGTTTGAACATAAAAGAAAATAAGGGAATCTCGGGAATCAAACCCGTGTTTTCCGTTTATAAACTTCAGGATCACATTCACAGTAGCACGACACAGAGATTAGACGCTATTAGTGGCATCATGTTATTATTAAACCATTGAACTATTTAGTTACAAAAGGCTTTTTATCATGAAAATTGTACCTTTTAAGTACAAAATGTGTATGGGCCTCTCGAATAAAAAAAGTTTATAATGTGATGATCGTCCTTATTTTCCAGAGAATTGTAAACAACTTTGACATTTTCGTACTCAAAATGTCGTCATTTTTATCTGTCTCTCAGACCAGCTCGACGTGGGCTCATTATTTGAATTAACTGTGTTAACATTTGACCCAGGGAGTGACGTAGTTAAAGGTATATTATGTGATCTTTTCCAGAGAGCGCCCTCTATTCATGATTTTTTTTAGAAAGTAGATTTTCTTGCAGATTTACAATTCTGATCATAATAATCAGAATTGTGAATCAGGGCGCTCTCTGGAAAAGATCACATAATATACCTTTAACTGGGTCAAATGTTAACACAGTTAATTCAAATTATTCGCTAGCAATGCATTCGTGTCTAATAATGAATTATTATTCATCCAAATGAATCTAAACAACATTATACACTCCTGTTGTACTGATTTGTCCTTCAGGCTTTGAGTTTCCATACTGATGGTGAGGACAATGCTAACAACTTCAGATAACTACATAATGCGAAACAAGTAAGTGAAACCGACAACATTATGCTATTAGAATAATTTCTTTGATTCAATAGACTACGTAGAGCGTATTTCTGCTGGGGAAGAAACCGCTAATAAACGCTAAGTTTGCCCAGTAGAAACAGGCAGAACCCGGAAATAATCGGTGGTAATCCCAAAAACCTTCACAAACCAGGTTTGGAACCAGCAATAATCGGCAATAACCCAATAGAAACAGAAAGGCGATTCTTAGCGGTTTGCGCCGTGAACCGTGTCACGCTGGGTTATACACATTATTGTGAAGCAATCTTGTTCAGGTGCGGCATTGTTTGGTATTACAAAAGGTCAAATGTCGTGGCCCATCGACTAGGATCGATAAACTTAGCGGTAACTTTTCGCGAGTAGAAACAGGGGGGGATTAAAAACTGACCGATTGAAACTTAGCGTTTATTAGCGTTTACTTTTTGCAGTGCCCCAGCAGGAACACGCTCTACTTTTAAAATTAGACAAAGGAATACAAAATATGTAATAAAGGGTCAAATAGGCATATAAATAATAACAATATTTACAAAAAGACCAATATACATCCTTTGAAAACAACAATCATCGTCGTATCAATAGCAGTCGATTCATCTGTTTGCTTAGTTGTTGTTTTTCTTTGGGTTGCACGGCCCTGATTATACCAATGAATTTCTACATGTAGTACAGTGATACTTATGCACGCCAAGTCAAGATAAAGAACGTGTAGTATTTAGCCCTGAATGAAATAACTCAACAACAAATTCGGGGAAATCTCGTTACCAACTGTCAATCAAAGTTGTTATGTTTTGCGTAATATGGGCCAATCAAGCTAAGGTTCATATCGCCGTTGCTAGCTATTTATTATTATTGGCCAATCACAGCGCAGATAATAAGATTTGGGTGTGAGACTTGAGAAGAAGTTGACAAGATTCAACATTATTTGTTGCATACGAAATAAAGAAAATATAAACAGAAGGAACTGTCCCCTGTTTCGATTAAGTGTAATTTAATGAGTTGAAAGCACCGATCGGCTACTCGACTGTCATAGCATAATAATCCAGATGCATACATAATTTTACTTTGAATTAGCTGAGGAAATTAATCCATATGAAAAGCTAATAGTATAGCAAATGGTTTCAGAGAATATTCTCATCATCATTTGGAATCCATGGAACATAGGTCTTATTAAAATCGGAAAAACCAAATCCAAAAAGTTGAACTTACTGTTTACACACACATTTTCGACGTGATATGATGTCTTTAGCAAAAGTGTATGACCGCTGATCTAGAGTTGCCAGGAGGTGTTGACTTTTCGGTACTACGTTTGTAGGCCAATGTTAGCGCTTACGCAAAACAGCAAAAAGACCAAAAGTGAAAACAAAACTCTACGAAACGTCACTCGACAGTGTATTGCCCTTTTCACAGGAAATATCGTGTGAATCTTAAAAATCTCTAGCGCTTCACGAAAATGTCGCATACCAAGATTGGAAACCTGTCCAATGCTTTTAGTTCCTTTAAAGGCCAAATAGTATCCTACTTTAAGAGCTATTTTCAGAGCCACTAACTCTGTTCGGTGGATGCCTGAACTGCTCCTTTCAGAGCCATCAATTTTGCTCACGAAATGGGCACCTACATGCTATTGAACCTAACTATTAAAAGCTCTTTTCAGAGCCACTAATTTCGCAAGTAGGATAGGGGCACCGACTCTCTAATCATCCGCAAAGGGGCAGCCCACATGATGATAATGAAAAGAGAAGTGGCTTATAACAGTTTGGTCATAATGAAGTCAGAACTAATCCTGACGAAAATTGATAGTTTTAAACTTGTCCGACGGCGAACCCGTTATAAACTCTTAATAACCTATATAGCATAATAGTATGAGCGGAACTACTCACGTCTATAATGTCCAAACGAATATATGCAGTATTTTGCACCAGGTATTAACATTTTTTAATATTTATTAATATATTGTTTATTTTATATATTTTGCAGGCACATTCAACTAGGAACTGCTCGGTAGTGGAAGTTATTAAATTAAATGGATTCTATATACAATTATAACATGAATGGTGACGGTTAATGTTAATTATTAATTCGGCGTGCAACGTAATAAAACTTCAATAATACCACAGTACACAACCATGTCAGTATTCGTTAATTTTAACCGAGTCTCATATCTGAATTAAAGTACACTTTTTACTATTTATTTGACATCATACAGGCTGTCCCAAAATGATTAGTACCCATCGATGCTCAAAGTTCAATAATTGTTTTCATCATCAAAATCAATGAAATTAGATCCGTTGTTTTTCTATCATATTTGATATACTATACCCTTTCATTAGAATTTTAGATCATGAATATCGGATTTATTTAACTGAAGTTACACTCCATTGTGTAAAACATGGTGATTTCACCTTTTTGGCAAAGTGCAAAAAAATGCCTTTTTAAACAGCTTGTTTGAAAGAAACTAATACATTCTCTTAATCGCTTGTCTGCTAATATCTTTGGTTCCTTTCTATTTTTAACTGCTATTGTATCATATAGTTGTTCAAACCATTAATAATTCTTCATTTTGATTCAATTTGAAGAGTTAAAATGGATCGTCACGCATGAGCGACCACAAGCTTTGTTTCTATAATGAGCTAGTTTTGAGGCTAAACTTTAGGGACATTTAAACAGGTAAAGACGTGGTCATGGGTTATTAGCAGTGGCTTAGACTTCTTTTTCATATTGGGGATGCATTTTCCTACAAAATTGGTAAAAATGATATAGTCCCTAACTGTTTAACCTCACGAAATCCATTCTCCACTGTGAAAATGAAATCTAAGCCACTGGTGATTCACCAAATACCACTTCATTTATATAGAAGTCCCTAAACACTTGTCAAATAAAACAATGCATGGGGTCACTGAAGTGTTACACACTTTTGTTACCCTTTAAATTGAATTAAAGAGAAGAGTTATTAATGATTCGAACACCCATAACTAATAACAGTTACAACAGAAAGACACACAAGATTATATTTAGTAGATAAGAGATTATGAGAATACACGAGTTGCTTTCAAACAAGCTATAATAACACACATTTTTTAGCACTTTGTCAAAAAGGTTAAATCTCCATGTCTTACATAATGGAGCGTATCTTGAGTTCGATAAAAACGATATTAATGATCTAAAATTCTAATGAAAAAGTATAGTATGACAAAGATGATGAAAAATCAATGGATCTTATCCTGTTGATTTCGATGATATCAAAAATTAATGAACTTTGGGCATCGATGGGTACTAATCATTTTGGGACAGCCTGTAAATACATCGTTTAATCTATATAAGATTTTATTTCTTTTTAAATCGTTTAATGTTTGTTTATATCAGTGTGAATCAAAAAGAAGTTGAACGAGAATGAATATTTCCCCTGAAAGACCAAACAAGTTTGACAATCCAATGAAGCATTACTTAAAGATGTACTAAGAGATGTTTAAGATTATTTTTTTTAACAAAATTAAATTAATATTAAAGATAATCATTATAATTGGCCATTTTTGTGGTTTCTACTCACAAAATAGCAGCAAAACTTGATTAAAACAATGATTAAATATGTTGAAATATCATCGCTATTTATCGAAACTTTTTTTTAAACGCCCTCTATGTAAAATCGTATGTAATTTAAATCGAAAAGAAAAATAGCGTAACGCTGTCTACCATAAAATGCTGTCTAAGCCGGGGATGGAATATTTTGAAATTGCACAAGGACGGCTGATTTTCTTAATCCTTACAGCTGTAAGTTTGTGTATGTAATACAATTGTAAAAATGTAGAAATCCCGGTTTTTATCCTAATTGAGGGCGCAGCATTCAACACATCTCTTAGTACCCCCTTTAAAGTAGGGGGGTTGGGGGTACCGCGCCGTTTTGCGTATCGTTGAAAAATAATTTACACTGTTTAAACGATTGTGTTACCAGCCTAAAATAAAAGAGGTCGCAAACCCGGTCGCAAACTTGCTTATAATTGTATATTATTAGCCTAGCTATAACAAGCTAAAAGTGACATCTCTGAATGTATAAACAAAGTGTGCAAAGGAGAAATTGTTGGGCACACTTATTTATCGAGCAATAATATAATTGTTTACACATTTTAATTGTTTAGATACAAAGTTAAATAAATCAAGAGATAAATTTATGATAGATAAATAAATAAAAAGAAAACTATAAACGCATGGGCGGCCTTTATAATTGATAAAAATTGACATAACAATGATGTTACATTAATCCACCATCAAGTTTAAAAAATAGAAAAATAAAAGGATAACAAGGAATATTCGAAAAACGAACCCGTGATTGCCGATTGCCAACGACATGGCCAACCTATGCACGCCACAGAGATTCACGACTATAATTGTGATAGTTTTATTATTTAAACATATCCATTTATTTATAACGAACGAATTTTTATTGTGCCATTTTTGCCAAATGTGTGTGTTTCTCTCGCACAAAATGTGATTGTAATGTGATTATACTCCTTATTTTTGAAAGAACGGTAGAAAACTTTGACATTTTCGAACACAAAAAATGGCGTCATTTATACGGTCAACGCCATCAGCGGTGTCCGTGTGGGCACGCATACAGATGATGCCGGCAGGCCAAACAAATCCAGCGGCCAGACACCCGCATATAAAACAAAAGTGATCATAATGGGGCTCGAACTCACAACCTTTCGCTCCCCATGTCAACGTTCCATCCACTACCAACCGTGCTAATTTAACAAAATGTTGGCGAATAATTTATTAATATCTAATTTTATTAATTGGACCGGGGTCATGGGTTAATGCAGTAATTCTACATTCCCGGCCGCCACTCTGTTCAAAGGCACAAAAAGTGGACTTGTTTTAAGCTTTTTTTGCAATTCTGAGGTGTGTGGATCGTGTTTCTTTATCAAATTGGTTAGAAATCCATCCATTTTAGAACATCTGAAATTTAAAGTGGACCCGCACACCTGGGAAAGTATGATGCCAAGGGCATATATTTTGCACGTAAATCCAATACAAAAGTTCAGAAAATCGACCAAAATATGACGTCATGACCATTGCTTCGGGACAAAATGGCGCGGTACCCCACCCCCTACCTTTAAAGAGCATATTCTTCAGCTCATATGGAAAACAAATCACCGAAATTGATCCTTGCTATCAAGATGCATACCTGTCAGGCCAAACAAAAAATAGGTTTGTCTCAAAGCTTGCGCGCGCATTGGTTTTGAAATGCCAAAAATACCGCGACTGAAATGCAGGAAATTGTAAAAAGAATATTTTTCCCTACACATTTTTTTCTTCGAGTTTTTCAGCAGATATCAGCAGATTTTCCTTTTCTCAAACTTCTACATGACTCAGTACTTCGAAAAACGCTGTACAAATGTTCTTTACACAACTTCATCACAATTTTCATTTCAAATAGAAAAAAAAAACAATATCAGAAAGTGTCAACGGTTGCAAATACTAAGAGTAAAAATTGACACCCCCCAAAAAAAGATGTTAAAAAATAAAAATGGAAGACAAAAAGCCGCGCGCGTCACCCAATTTTGAAGCCTTTGCAAGCTTTGAGACAAACTTCATTTTTTTTGCCTTATATAAACCCCCCCCTCCCCCATTTTTGAGCTGTCTATGGCAAGTATTTTGCACAATAGAAGAGATAAACCATGTTTTTTGGTAGAGAAACCTTTTTATCGACGAAAATCCAAGTTTATCGATCGAGAAACCTAGTTTTTTGAAACAAAATTCGACGAAAAAACAAGTTTATCGGTCGAGAAACCTAGTTTTTTGAAAGAAAACTATGATAATCAACGATAAACTTGGTTTTTCGAATTGATAAACCTTGATTTTCGATTCGATTGTCATAGTTTTTGAAAAAAAGAAGAAGTTTATCAGCCGATCAATATTGGATATCCTACATTCTTAAGCAGTAAATATTGGATTAGAGTTAGGGTTAGGGTAAGGGTTAGAGTTAGAGTCCCTTACCCTAATATTTGATCAACCTGGCCAGGTTTCTTCGATCGAAAAACCTGGTTTATCTCTTCTATTGAGCAAAATACTTGCCATAGCTGTCCACAAAATGCTAAATCCTTTGAAACTAACTGTCTTAGTGAGGAGCAAAGAGTGCAGATTTATTCAAATTCAAAAGGTATTTACACTCGAGATATTCAAACAATAAAGCAAATATTTAAAATTCAAAAAATTTCCCCACGCATACTCCTCACAATATCAAAATTTCATACACATACGAGTACGACGAGAAAGATAGCTCCTGATTTGCAATGGCTACAAAAACCCCACATCATGACTATAAATATACCTACGTTACGCTAGTTCTAACGAAGGTATATAAATGGGTCGACCGGGTCCGTAGAACGTTGTTGCCCCTCACATGTATCCGTGTGAGCTGGGCGGCCCCTTACCGTCTTATAGAAAAACAACAGAGTCCAACACGGTGAACAACCAGCAATAGATGTCAACGGCCGCATTAAAAGAAAATTGTCACCGGGTTCATACCGTTCTATATCGGGTCCTCATCGGCCTGGAACCGGGCTCAAAACCACCTCCTCACCAGGTCCTCAAAATTAATTGGCGTATATGCCAAGTGTTAACCTATAGTTTACTGTAAAATTCTGACGTGAATGGTCATCCGTAATATTAAAAACGTGTCGTTACTCGCTAGGTCATTAGTGAGTGTAAATCAAGAATCACGTTGAGTCGGCATGCGATCCGGAAAAAATGATGCCATTTTATGGCCAACAATTTCTAAGTTTGTTTACCGCTTTTTCAAAAATAAGGACTATCATGACATTACAAACATATTTTGGGCGAGGGGCACATACAACAAACATTGCACCAAAAAGCACAATTTTAATGACAAACACAAGCACCCGAAGAAAACAATTATATACAATTATAACACATATCTTAACACAAATACTTCCGTGGCGTGGATACCTTGTCATTCGCTTGTTAAGCGCTAAACCCCGGTTCGATCCCCAGACTACGCACGGCAAGATATGCTTTTTTTCTTCTTTTCGTTCTCTAGTTCTATCCTTCCACTCACAATAGTGCTGAAACTTGGCTTTATCAGTTTTTAATTAATAAAAACAATAATAGGTTTATTTATTTAGTCATTATTTAAGATCCTTGGACAATTAGTACATTTTGGTCAACATATGACCCACAGTCGGTGCGATTAGTGTTTGAATGGGCAAAAGGAGTTGATCTAAATGTTGACTAAAAAAATCACCAAATTGCATGAATGGATTTTCAAAAATATAAAATCTTTCAGCTTATGAGGGGTCACATTTCACTTCAAATAGACACCCCATAAGCGCAATTGGTCCTTCAGCATCAGCGAATCATCCCCTCCAATGTTCACAACAAATTTACGCTACTGCTAGAATCGACTGACTTGTGGCATAAAACGTTACGCCCCCAACTTACTCTTGGGTCCGGTCAGGTATAACATTTAGCGTAAATTACCCGCCAGTTACTAGCCTAGTAGCTTACCCCGCATTGGCGCTCTCAAAATGTTGGGTTACGCCCCGGGTTACGCCTCAGTTACTAGCGAGGTAGCGCTATTCTTCAGCTACCCGTCATTGGTGCACTCGGCCGTAAAAGTACAAGATATACTTAGAAGATTACTATACAATGTTGAAATTATATGAAAAAATAATAATCATGGTTATCTATGTGACAATGTAATATTATGTATCACCCATTACACATGTTTTTGGAAATTGAATTGAAATTAAGGCAAATATTGTCACCAATAGATCCATACTACTAATTGTCATTAGTATTTTTCACTGGGTGATAGGAAATTATGCATCATTGTGAAAAAGTGAAAAATTTAAATCACTTTTACACTGAAGCTCAAATCTATAAAGTACTTAGTTTGGTTGTATGTACGTACTTTGTAAATCCATTCATTTGATACTTTTCACTACTCATTTTTGTATCCATTTAATAAAAATCGTTTACACAATGTAAGTCAAAATGCATTATAAGAAACAGTGGTCCTCATGTGTGCCTTAGAGGTACTACATCAATCATTTTTGGTAGTACCTCCTGTGTACCTTAGAGGTACAGGGTGTCCCAAAAGTCTATGCACGTTTTTGAAGAATCATATCTCATACAATATAAATCATATGGTATAAATTTAACCATATTTTGATAGACGAGATTTGGGAAATTATTTTGATACCAAACACAACCCTATTGGTGAACCACCAACATTATAAAACTGGTTGAAAGTTTTTGGCCGTGTGAGACCTACCCATACCAAGTACTGCACATTGTTGCTAAAACCAGGTTCGCATAAATTAACGGTATGAAAGCAACGTTGCGCATTAGTCACAGTTCACTGCTTACCTTGAAACATTAATGTTATTACCAAACTCGGTCACTCACAACATAAATAGGCGCAGTAGACAACATTGCACAGCAAAAGTCTTCATTCAAGATGGTTTACAGCATAGATAATCGAATACAAATTGTATGGTTCTACGCTGAAACAAATTCAGTTCAACTTACTCAACAAAAGTTCAGAAAACATTTCAAAGTGAAACGCGCACCAGGAACAATATCCATTCTGAAGTTGGTGGATACATTTTTGAACACAGGAACTGTGCATGATCTGTCTAGATGTGGTAGAAAAAGACTGGTTGATCAACAAGTCACATTGATGTTATAAGACCAAAGAGATCTATTCGCCGACTTTCCGCAGAATTATGCGTAAGGACTTGAAGAAGTTTCCATACAAGATTGAGATCAAACAAAACATTTAAACTAGATTTCACTATAGAAACGAAAATTATGTGTGATATAGTTTGTTATTATGAATGGGATCACTGTAAGGTAAAATTTTAAATATTACATTTGACGAATCACTTTCCGTGTAACCAACTCTACCCGTCTTTTTGTTAATCTCAATAGGTATGGATTTATGAACTTTATTCCTCCGAAGTATAAAATTACATTTTTGCAGTATACATGTTTTTCTTCTAGGGTGGCATTACAAACAGATGTTACTCCAATGTTTGGTATCAAAATTATTTCCCACATCTCCTCTTTCTAAATATGTATTCATATTTTCAATACGACTTATATTTTGTAAAATACAAAGCTTCAAAGTCGTGCATAGACTTTTGGGACACCCTGTACTACATCACCATTCTTTTCAAATAGTACCTCCTGTGTACCTTAGAGAATAGAGGTACTACATCACCATTCTATTCAAGTAGTACCTCCTGTGTGCCTTATAAGTACTACGAGGGTCGTTCAATAAATAATGAAAGTGATCATGGTATGGGATGCATGAGTGATTCTATTGAGGGATAATGTGATCAATACAAGGTATGAACCTTTGTCTTTCAAACAATACACTTTTGGATTGTTAGATACCTTTGGTTATGTAACGTCATTAACATAAACACAATAGGTTTCAGACACTGACTGAAATCTGTCAATTATTTGGCTGGATATGCAATATGTTGAATATGGGTTGATTGATACATTTGCGTGTATCTCGGCAATGCAAGCATAAAACAGATGACACTTGGCACATAGTTAGAACACACACTTATCTCTGTTTGACACTCTTTTTAGATCTGAATTCCTTAATACAAACAAGAAGGGACCATCTCAAATACGCTTTTATTTAGCAAAATCCGCGATAATATACCTTAGAAAACAAAAAAGGATAAAGAACAATGAAGGGATTATAATTATTTTTTATTTTTTAAGACTAACATAATTTATTCGAGTAATGTTAACAACACAAACATATGGATATTAAGTGCCGGTAAAAAGGACAAGAAATTAGTACAAATTACTCATTTAACAAAATGCTGCTGTTACTTAATTCAACCGTTTTGTTGCATTTATTGATACATTTGAGTAAACCATACAGAAATCGATGAAAATTAATCAACCTCAATAAATTCCAGTTATAACAGCAAAATAATTCGTAAAACCAACAAGGACAGAAAGCAACATTGAAATAAATGTAATTTATTTTCTAAAAAAACCACCAAAAGAACACATACGTCATGTACATCTTACTGAAAATGATTAACGAGCAATTTAGTATTACTAATGCAAATCGTTTGACTTCACTCAAATTACTCAAATAATGTAGTAACAACTCATGTTTCAAAAAATCAGTCTGGAGCTAATTTGCATAATATTACTCGGTTTTATTATTAGCCAAGTTTTTTGTTTTTGTTTTTGTGTTTCTCCATTCATTTTATTTTTCATTCATCTATATTCTATATAGAGTTATATAACATAATAATAATATATCAAACATACTGGTATCAATAAGTTACACAAATGAAACAAAAAATGACTACCAGCGAACAGCATGTACCAACAATTACCATTTGCATGAAGATAGATGGCTAATGATCATCAATGGCACATGACCTTCGCAGTTGAGTTGACAAACAATTAAAGCAATATATAATATGGGCTGTCATGTACATGTGTTTTACAAGAAGAATATCAGAACCTACTATTTACTCTGTGCTATGTAGGCTTTTGCCAATCTTATGCCACACATTTTCACTGTGTCTCAAGATACTAATTCTCCATTTTAATTCGTATAGAAACCATTTAAATGCATCAACGTTTTTATTATCAGTGATCTTGATATGTCTGGATCTATACAGAGTGAACGACGCCAGACTAAGCATTCTATTTAGCATTACATTCAATACATTTTGATTATCTGGTTTATAACCAAGCACAATGATTTTTAACGATATCTCTGGACATGGAATATTGTTAGAAATAATAAATCTTTTAAAATGAACCCAAAAGCTTTTTGACAAAGGACAGGCAATAAATGAATGTAGATAATCATCTGATGTGTTGCACTCATATATTTCATAATATTCATAATTTAGTAAATTGTTGTGGGATGTAAAGCAATAATAGTCGGGATTTCAAGAGGAGCTGTTCATAAAATGTCCTTAAACTATTAAAATGTTGTGACAATTACTTTAACAATACATATCTAGTAGCTCTAAAGATAACAGTAATAAGAGAGGTTGTGGCAGCCATCTTTGATTGATACATTCATGTATAGTTTCATTTTGACTATCACAACATTTATACACATTGATTTAAGCATTTTTCATTATTTCTGATTAGAATTTGAAGGCACAGTAAGCTTTTATCTGGTAAATTTCATGATTAAAAAAATTATCTGCCGTCTGCGCATGCGCATATTTTCTGCAGGTTTCATGCGAATAAGTTCAGGTAATTAGTTAGCTATCATATGGAATCTCCCAAACTGGTTAATTGCTTGGAATTTTCCTAAATTGTTTGATTTTTCCGCAATATTAGTGATTCACTGACTGGGCATTTTTCAATGAAATTGGCTATTTGAAATACTGATAATTTGTATACTTTTTATTCAATTATCTCTCCTTACTTTTTCCTCTTATACTACATATATCAAATTACACAGGGATTAAAGTTATTGTGTTTTTATCATACTTACGCGGGGGAAAATGGGATTTACCTGCTTCTGGTGTCATGTTATGCAATCTTGTTTCATACGGCCATGTGTTTTGAACTCACCACCCAAAAAGGGTGGTGGCGTTGCATTTTTGGTGAAGAATCATCCATCTCTCTCTATTAACTCAACAACTAAATGTGGTAGAGCTATGGTTGAGGTGTCATGTGAAAGCCTATTTATTTAGCTACATTGTGTTAATAAATCAGGTATTTCTATAAATGTTTGGCTGAGATATGATTGATTATGTTGTGAAAGTCAGGGGTGGTGGCGGTGGCGGCGGCGGTGGCGTTGTGTACAATCTCTATGGGGAATATAGAAAATGTTCCCAATTCCACGTTAAATTTACTACAACTCCCCATCCCTGTATGGTACAAACATGATTTTGCTCTCATTTTATAGATTATTTTATATGCTATAAGATTCTGTTTCAACAAATTTGACAACTATTGTGCAACAATTGTAATCATAAATCGATTGCATTGTCCTTGGCTTTTTCCCTATTCGCTACACAGTGAACTTGCCCTATAATTCATCGGTTTTACATACATGACTATAACAAAAGAAATATTTAACCGATGATAGCAAAATTATACATTTTTGGAAAGCTCTCAAATAGGGGAATTCACAAATGCCGTTTAAATCAGGATAGGGTGCATACCCCCAAAAATATACTTTAATATAATAAACTCTAATAAATATGAAATTTAAACGTTTGTGCTCATTTACTTCTCGATATAGTATATTTCAACATGTTTACCATTAACAACTATTATGTTCTGATGGGTAATTGCATGAGGAACTTAGATATGCACAGTAAAATTATGATTGGGATCGGTATAAAAATATTATTGAGCTTAAATCAAAATATGAAAAAAATCGATAATTTATTAACATTCTTAATCACAACATGTTACCATTTAGGTTTTATCTCAATTCCAATAGCATATTTAGATTTCTTGTGAGATTACCGTTCAGAAAATATATACTTTTTATGGGAAAGAACAAACAGTTATTGCGATTTGTTTTTTGATTTTTTTTTTTACATAATATTAATCATCCATGTTGACCTTACATCACATCACAAAAATGTTACATAAAAGAAGTTTCAATAAATGGTATAGTATACAAATGTATCATCATATATATCATATATATCATATATATTATCCTCCATACAAATATTTCATTATTGACACATCATGTCAGCTTTAAAGCTTTACGTAATAACTTACATAAATTACAAATCATTGAATATTTCTATTTATGATATTAAATAAAGTAATATAACATACACTATCATTACATTTTAACATGAACAATTAAATAACCTTGCGTATTTTTAATTCAGATTCGAAGAGAAATAGCAGATTTGGGTGGTTACCATATCTGAATTTACTTATACAAAGTTTAGCAATAATAGCTCCAACATAGTTGATGTAATTGTTATCAAAAATATTGTAGTTATGGACCCCAAAAATAGCCTTTTCAACATCAGTTATTGCGATATGCTAATTCGAATCTCAGATGGTGTAAAATGTAAAAATCTGGACAAGCAACGGTAAGGGTGGCGAGTTCAAAACACACGGCCATACAAACCATTCAAATTTCCCGCCAAATAACTGATTTAGCAGTGTCCCAAGTATACTTACTTTGAGACAATGCTATGACGTCATAGTTCACACTTAGAAATCCAAAACTGTATTGTTTGAAAGACAAAAGTTCATACTTTGTATTGATCACACTATCCCTCAATAGAATCACTCATGCATCCCATACTATGATCACTTTCATAACCCTCGTACATCATCAATATTTTCAAGTAGTACCTCCTGTGTGCCATAGAGGTACTACAGTGCAACTTACCATAAACGCCTTTTATTTCAATTGGTTATACACCACCTCCCTTTGGTCCATCAACGATCAAAATTAAATCAAATCGGATTTTCCCCAAATACTTTTAAATCATTATTCTCCTTGTATGAGTTTTAATGTTGTGATTGGCCCTTTGCTTCAGTACACACCATTCACACTTGTATAGGGCCTAGCCAACTACAAGCTAGCTTTTAACTGACCTTGGTTTTACAGCTGAGTACACATCTTCAATATTATAAAGACCTTTAATTAATTTAATTTATTTTCACACAGTCGGTAGTACTACGGTTGCACATCGCTGAGAACGGTAGTACATTGTCAGTACATCGTCAGAACATAGACTTGCAGCAAGTCCGTAGGACACTTACAATAACGGTATGGTGAAAAGTGAGAGAATGAATTCAAATACCTAAAATAAATAATGAAACGTGAAGTATCATATATTTCAGGCTTGTAAAAACCAGTACAGCACGTACGTTTTATCATAACTTTCAATACCGCACCATTTTAGGGTGTAAACTTATAATTCCATGCCTCAAGCAACCGACACAAACAGCGCCACTACCAATGGGACATTCACAGTGACGTCACTGGTTAAACAAAAGTAACTTCAGATCGGCAAGTTGAGTGGCACATCCTTTGTTACTATGACTCCTCCGAAGAGCCGCCGATCCATTACGGAGCGCCACCGGTGCTCTACCGACACTTAACGAAGCCATACCGGAGTACTGCCGTTGTAGTCCCGATGCTTGCTTCGTTAGCGCAACGGCAGCATTTTTTGAGAATGTTAAAAAAAAATTCGCCGATGTTCTGACGATGTTCTGACGATGTTATTCCGTTCTTACCGATGTGATACCGTTTTACCGTTGCGCTACCGTACTATAACCGATCCCCGACAATCACCAAATTTGTGCTCCGGTATGGCTCGGGCAAGCCAAATCGGCCAGAATCCCTGACCGTACGGTAGTCCTGCCGATGTGTATTAACAATGTACTACCGTTCTAGCGATGTGATACCGTTGCGCTACCGTACTAGTACCGATCACTGAAAATCTTCAAATAGGCTACGGTATAGCATCGTCGAACCAAATCAGCTAGGTGTGACTGCACCTTTAGACTATACATGATGTATATAGGCAATCGCATGTTTATAGAGAATGAAATATGTAGAAACCAAGAAATGAAATATCAATGTATACAATATTCACATAATAACGTAATGCAATCAGCAATAGTTTTTATACAGATTCCTCTGTCGTTATCTATTGTACATATTTTGTGGCAACTGTACAATACACGATAACATGAAGAACATCCATGATATGGTTATGTACGTGAGTAATAAGTCAGTCACAACTAATTTCGTAGTATTTGTGAAAGTAACTTAAATTGACACGCACACATTCAAGAGTAGCCCAATTTGACGTCAACAAAATGAGACTTGTTTTGAAATTAGGTTGTGAAATAATATTAAAGAGAAAGGAAGTAAAACACCCGCCCTACACAGCCTTTGACCAGAGATCCGCAATAGAAAGAATGCAACTTTGAAGACGGAAGTAGTATTTAAGCAAAAGCAACAACATCGCCCTGAGGGGTTTGGACAGTGAAACAAATTGTATGTTTCGATACGATATTGTGACGAAATGTTTCGGCAAGGAATTAACATACATGATATTATCGTGTGAAATAAAATATAAAATCACTACGTAAATATGAATGCTTTTAGTAATTGAGTACCTGTAAACATTTCTGACAAGATTAGTTTTTCGTTTAAATGTTAATCATCAATGAGGATGGTGCCACTACAATCCAACATCATACTCCTGGTGTATATCGGGCTGATGCTTTTGACGAAAACAATATCACAAACAGGTGAGTGCAGCCAAACTCATTTTTACATTAATGGAATCAGTATAATAGTAACATACTAGTACAGGGTGTCCCCAAAGTTTCGAAACCTTTTTAAAGCTTTCTATCTCCAGTAAAATAATTTGCAGTATAAAAAAAATTAAAAATATTTGGATAGAGAAGACTTGTAGAATTATTTTAGATTACACCAATCTGGTAAATTAAAGGATTTTTATATACTTTATTGTATCCGCGCATATGTCAAAGAATATCATTTTATAAGCCCTTTTTAAACCAAAATAAACAACCTAGTGGTGTAGTCAAAGGGAGTCATTGTTGATTGTGTCGAGGTAGATGTTCTGATTGCTGGCCCATGATGTTTTCTATTTTTCCTTAAAATTGTCGCATTCCAAAGGTTGAGTTGCATAAATCCAGAAACTCCAATGGTTTTTATTTTAGAAGCACAAGGTCACAAGAAATTTGCCCATTGAGTAATACACAAACTGACGGGTGCCGGGTGGTTAACCACCTTTGGTAGTAATACACCACATTTTAGCCTATGATTTCTAAATGGAACATTGCTGGCTTCTAAGATTCTACAGACATAATGAGAAAAATATGGGGATTCTTCCTATAGCAAAATATCTTGATGTGAACAAAAATCATAGCCCCAAAAAATGTGATCGGAACATAAACCTTTAAGATTGGCACCGTTGGTTAATTTGACAAGGGGAATCATATGAACGACTTTTCATAAAATATGATATAAAATGAAGAACAAAATACGAGAAGAAAATGTCCTTATTCAAAGAAATATGTGCCAGGAGAGCCCTCCCAGGGCCTTCAAAATGGCTGAAAACCTACAGCTCCAAGGGGCGCGGCCCCTGGACTCACCGTGGCCCCATAGGCGGGCCTCTGGACCCCACGCCAATTTCGTGCCCCCTGGGTAACAAGCATCCTGGCTACGCCCATTACAAACGTAGAATAATGAGCTAATAAAATGTTAAGGCTGCGATAAAGGTAAAGTGCTATAGGAGAGAAGAAAAGGTTCCCTACAATGATTATTTTTAATTTCAGATTGATATAATCCTTATATGAACATTATTAATGCCGTGCACAACAATAAATAAGTGAAAACCATTTTTGAAAAAAAAATCCACATATTAATATGGCATGTGAGAACCAAAAGTATTAGGACACTTGGTTATGGTGTCAAAATCAACCCATGTATTCATTTTTGAGTGTAATATTTCACTATGTAATCATATGGTGGGTAGTCTGACAATTTTGACTTCATTTAAAAAAACACCTTCTCAATTGTTTGTCAATGGATTCACATTGACACCTGATCTCTAAATCACTGAAATATTGGTACAAATGTTTTCCTTAATAAATGTCTTTAATAGGAATATCATCCCAAATTTATTGTAACAAACTTTTAAAAACTTTCCATTAATTTTATAACCTTAGAATACCAACAAGCTAACACAGTAGTTCAAAAGATTCCCAGTGTGCTTTCTCAATTTGCAGCTTGCAAGGTGTCCTTATACTTTTGGTTGCTAGTGTATTACAGTGACTGACTTATATAAAGACATCAAAAAAAGTAACTCGGCTGTTGTAGAAGCACCTATAATTTTAAAATTGTTACTCATATTCTAAAAATGAAAATACCATGAGACGGACAATTTAATTACGGTGATTTTGACACCTTGTTTGTTAAAATCGATAAAGTATTGTTGTCGCGGTATGTGCTTACAGATGAAAAGTGCCAATTCCATTGTTGCATTAACTCCTATTGATCTCTCTGATTCAGCGTAAAGATAATAGCGGGAATTTTGATTAGCTGTTCTTGTTGTGCTGTAAACTTGATTAGCATAATCCGGGACAAATTTAATGGGGATGACAGGCGTACTTCTTTACAATTAAAAAGGATGAATTTAAAACTCCAAATGCTTAGAAGGTCCGAGAAGACAGACAGGACAGGTCATCGTCATGGGCAAACTATCAAAATTCCCGCTATTATCGTCACGCTGAATCAGAGACATCAATAGGAGTTAATGCAACAATGGAATTGGCACTTTTCATCTGTAAGCACATACCGCGACAACAATACTTTATCATTTTTAACAAACAAGGTGTCAACATCACCGTAAATAAATTTTCCGTCTCCTGGTATTTTCATTTTTAGGATATGAGTAACAATTTTAAAATTATAGGTGCTTTTACAACAGCCGAGTTACTTTTTTTGATGTCTTTAGTACATCCTGCAAATTAAACAATATTTTGTTGTTGTGAGTTATGCGGCCATAACTTTCAGTGTGTGTTTTATATTGAGGGGCCTCAAAAAGGGTCCTGTTTGGTACCGAAATGATTCTACATGCTATTTATTTTCAAATATATTTTCAATTTGGTACTGCGACTTATTTTAAGAGCGATACAGATCTTCAAAATGGTTTCGAAACTTTTGGGACATCCTGTATAATAGTTTAAAAATAGCCGGCGTCATAATCATCAGACTCCACGTACGCCTATGTAACGAAAGTAATAGTGCTATTTTAAGATCCGCGCAAGAGTGAATTGTTTACTTAACAATAACATGTTAACAGAGAAGTTCGTAAAATATGTCTATTTGGTCGGACGTATAGATGAGGTGACCGTTGTTTACATCCAATGTTTATCAACAAACGCAACGGTCGAAGGGACTGGACTGTCGATACACGCTTGAGGGAACACCATATAACCACAACACTGTCCGCTATGCCGTATTGCCCTTTATCATGCTTTGGCGCGAGTTTTAAAAAGCACGGGTCCTAAACAAAACAGGATGCGTGCGCAAACTGCCGGGCAAAGAACAATGGCAATTAGCCACGTTTTGCCCGGTGTGACGTCACCTTTCACCCCATCTAGAGTTTCCATATTAAATAGGTTTTTTTAAAACGATCTTTAAGAATTACAAACAACTATACATACAGAAATGTAGCTATACCAAGTGGCTGATACAGGGGGCGGAAGGGGCGGGCC
Source organism: Ophiura sarsii (assembly GCA_035610835.1). NCBI lineage: Eukaryota > Metazoa > Echinodermata > Ophiuroidea > Amphilepidida > Ophiuridae > Ophiura > Ophiura sarsii. Next base: position 21,983,188 of record CM069445.1, on the reverse strand, counting down.
ACTTAGCAGAATTTCAGGAGCTGGCGGCAAAAAAAATCGGTGACCTTTTACGATTTATTTTTGGGTACCAATTAAAAAAACTTGGTCAGACCCCCGTAAATTTAATCCAGGATCCGCCACTGATATCCACGAGGAAAATATTTTGAGCCACAATTTTAGTCCGAAGAGTAGCTAGCGGGGTAAAATAAATCAAAACTGCGCATCTCGTCTTGTCAGAAACCTTGTCCACGTGACCTGTATTTCCAAAGTTTTCCGTTCTCGATTGGAAATGGTCTATGAATAGACTGTTTACGTGACCACAGAAACCGGCGTAATTAAAAAGAGTGTTTATTTTGAGAGGGGTACGTTACGCGCGTGACACGTTAAGGAGTCTAAAATCGACAATACATTTCCAAGTAAAGGGTTTGGTTTATTCAAAATCCTGTCGAAATTGTAATCGTTTAGGGTGCCCAAATTGGGATAAAACACGCAAAAACCTCATTTGCCCTTAGATGCCACCCCGTAAAACACCAATAAGACAAATACGAGATAGGAATTTGCAGGACTGGCTGAGACCATATTGGAATAGTTTTATTGTAGAACATACCCAATGTATATGAGTGACGACGACGACATATTCATCAAATATCACCACGACTTATAATATGACATTTACACATTAATTTATAACATTTACAACTATGGACAACAGGATATACGAACACGAGGTAGACATGATATATGCAAGGAACACAACGGTGTACACGACGAACACAACGTGGACATGACAGAAATTAGCTGCCGGATGGAGCCGGGGCGAAAACATTTCCCATGAGCCCGCAACGGAAGATTCAGTCACCGCAATCAGTGGTGACGCGGAAAATGCCCCCGCCTCGACTCCGCCCGACCCCCACTTCACGTCTTACAAGGGACCGACTACAAGAGGGACCTCACTGCGACATAAGCAGGCAGGGGGTGTGGAAGGATGAAGGACCAAACAGGACCCCCCTCCAACATAGCACATGAAGGATACCTCCCAACTCCCCCTAACCTAACCCGCACCAGTTGCCCAACTACTACACCTGATGACCTCCTCCATCCCCAGATGCAAGCACAAAGGGTGGGTGGGAGGGAAATTTACCAACTAGCCCTGATGATCTCAGCCGACAATGTGACAAGCAACGCGCAACCGAAATAAATCGCGAAAGAATAGAGAGCCTTTGATTGGCTGGTGTCACAACCAGACGATACTATACACCTCGGTACACAGCCAGGCATGGGCTGTCAACCGCGTATGGCGAGTTGGTCGATAAAGGGGTGGTTTAAATTACAAAGCTCTCAATTTATCCCCACAAAGCGTGACCAACCGAAAATACAGGGTGTCCCAAAAGGCAAATTTTGCATTCGCCAGACAAGCTGTCAAATGCATACTTGCCCTTAGATGCCACCCCGTAAAACACCAATAAGACAAATACGAGGTAGGAATTTGCAGGACTGGCTGAGACCATATTGGAATAGTTTTATTGTAGAACATATATGCAAGGAACACAACGGTGTACACGACGAACACAACGTGGACATGACAGAAATTAGCTGCCGGAGGGAGCCGGGGCGAAAACATGAGCCCCGCAACGAGCCCCATGAGCCCCGCAACGGAAGACTCAGTCACCGCAATCAGTGGTGACGCGGAAAATGCCCCCGCCCCGACTCAGCCCGACCCCACTTCACACCACACAAGGGACCGACTGCAGGAGGGCGCTTGACAGCCCCCCGCCTTTTTCAAAAACAAACAAAACAAACATACCGATTGACGGAAGCCCAAACATGACTTACACACGATGTGGGACAACCATTAGGAATTCAACTGATATTAGTAGCCGGCTGCGCAAAACTCGAAAAACTCAAGTGAGAAAACGAGAAACATAGTATTTGGCTCCGTTTTAAAAAACGCTGCTACACTATCCCGTACCAATTCGGTGTTGAATTCTCAATAGACCAACATGAATGAAATTTACCACTTATTAGGATACGTGACTCATGACTAACGGTGAAGTAACAATTAGAAATCAATATATGGCTTAAAGGGGCGTGTACATCTCAAGTGTTTGTCCTGGACAAAAATCACATGACTCCCTACGTATCTGAGTCTCCGGATTCCCATGTAATAATACCCATGGTGCAATAGATTTGCCGCGAATTTTAATCGACAAAAGGTAATGTTGAAATTATTGTACGAACGAACTGTGTCTAGAATAGTTTCAAAAAGAAGTGCAATGCATAATAATGAAATCAGAATTACAATCTCCTTCAGCATATAATCAACTTTTGGGCGATAACCTTTGATAAAAACGCACAACAATCGAAATATAAAGCATTTTACCCTCCGATTTCAGTGATATTTGTATTTTAAACTCTATCTAATTTTATTTTAAAACCGTTTTATGCATAGTTTTCATTAGCTCAAATGGTAGAGCGCTGGCTTCACAATCATGAGGTCAGTGGTTCGAATCTTGTAAATGTCTTTTTCTTTTTGTTATTACACTCTTTTTTTTTAATAACAGGATTGCTTATAATCGTTCGCTATATTTATTGAATGTTGAATAATACTTTTTTCATTTGCAATTTCACTATGATAAAGAATGTCCTGTAAATATAATTGTGTTGATTGAACCATATGAACTATGGAGTCCCTAGCACGTCTATAATGGACATGGTCTGCAAAGACCAATTGTTATGTAAATAAGAAGCCAGTCGGCTTATATCCTTGAATCGATTTTTTTAGTTCCTTCAACACAGATATTTGTGATTTGCTCCAATCTTCAAAAAAGAGAGTTGTATCTTCAAAAATACATTACGCAGTTCACGGCTTACGCGGCCTGGTATGGGCGACAGTATTTTGGCGTAGATTTGATACCGTGCTGAACTCATCATGCTCATCGCTGCAAGAGCGCAATTATAAAATGCTGTCCGCTGTCCTAAATCTCTCTCGTCTTGACTCCCGGTCCTGAGCACATCTAAACCCAATATTTGTATTGTGCCACTATGAGACTACAGGGCCGTAAGACACTTTTTTCAAAGGGGGGGGGGGGGGGGCGTTTTCAACAAAAAAAATCACCGGAAGATTTTTGTGAGTCAATTATGCGCGTGTAGCGTGCGAAAATTTTCGAATTTGCACCTATTTTGTGCACGATCGAGGTACATGTTGGCTCTAAACAAGCTTGTAGCAAAGAATATTGCATTTTGGGAAAACAAATGCGCGCGAAATTTTTTCATCTGTGTACCAATTTTCCGGGGAAGATTTTCAAAGGGGGGGGGGGGGGGGGGGGGGGGGCGATCGCCACCATCGCCCCCATCGCCCCCCCCCCCCCCCTTCTTACGGGCCTGGACTAAATAAGTGGGTATGCCGACTATAGTTTTATGTCAAATCTCAACATAATTGAGGCATACCGACGTAACGGATGCGCCAAAAAGTGGCTCTATATAAGTTGTAAAATAAGCTGAAACCATCTAAAAATGCTCATTTATTGTTTTGTTCATATAATTATACAAAGACCGTTTGAACCAATATATCTATCCATTAATATATCCATCTATCTATATATCTAAACACGTTCTTTTGATACCCTTTTAAACTTCAGTGAAATAATTCAAAAAAATAAAAAAAATATCTGAGGCCCCATGGCCATATGAGCTAAAATGTTTGATCGCATAACTTAAATAAGACACATTGATTCAACATGGTAAACACGTGCTGATAATTTTTCAGATTTCATTTTTTATATTCATGCGGCTTTTGCAAAAACAAATTGTCAACAAAACTTCAGTTTTATGCTAACATTAAATACATGAGACGTACTCCAAAGTGTTCAAAATCTTCAGTTGTATGCTAACACTAAATAAATGACACGTATTCAGAGAACATTTCAATGTCAAATGCGCAAATTGTCCAATTTCCAATTTGGTGCATTTATTCATATACAGGCTGTCCCAAAATGATATAGTAGGCTGCGCCTACCCATCGATGCCCATCATTAAAATCAATGAGATTCAGGTCCAGGTTTTTTCATCATCTTTGACATAACCATTTCATTAAAATGTTACGATCACGAATATCGGAATTATTTCACCTCTTTGGCAAAGTACAAAAGGGTGGGGGTGTGTGTGTTAACACTTTCCACGCGGCAGGCGTCTATGAACCGAACAAAATGTTTCAAAAAAGTCAAAATGATTGAATTTCCATCACCATATTTGGAATCACCACAAGAAATACATTAAAATAAGTACAAATATACCTTGTATTGATTCACTAATTCTTGAGATTACTTGAAATTTCGGAAAGGCTTTTGAAACATCTGTTTTGTGTGGTAAAACTAAAATAGCCGCGTGGAAAGTTTTAAACTTGTTTGAAAGAAACATAAATAGTCTCTCAATGCCTTGTCTGCTATTGTTCCCGTCTGTTATAAACTGTTGTTCGTTATGGTTGTTCAAATCATTAACATCCTTTAATTTGAAGAGTAAAAATGGATCGTCACACATCACTTAAGTGTGACGAACTTCTTTATGTGTTTACTTAGGGTGTACTTTGTTTTACTTTGATTTCATTGCAATATTGTAGATTCTTTACCATGTTTACAGTGGGTGTGGTTTTGGATGTCACTGGACTGTGATTGGTGTTTTATCCGATACGCAATATAAACTGCTCACAAAAAGTATCGAAACACTTAGAAATGATCCAATACATAACGGCTCGAAAGGGTATGCATTAATCGAAGCAAATAACCTAGTGCATAATTTTGTTCTGCGTATTTTGACACCTCGATCGTTGAGATACGATGTTGCGGGGCGGAGTTATTGTCATTTCAATGATCGTGGGTCCACTTTCCAAAGTGACACTCATCCCTATTGAAAATCACGAATTTGATCATTCCAAACAGTAATGCAAACCTCTTTCTATAGGATGATTGTCACTTTTGAAACTGGACCCACGACCATCGAAATGACAATAACTCCGCTCCGCAACATCGTATCTCATCGATCGAGGTGTCAAAATACGCAGAACAATATTATACACTTGGTTATTTGCTTCGATTAATGCATACCCTTTCGAGCCGCTATATATTGGATCATTTCTAAGTGTTTCGATACTTTTTGTGAGCAGTTTATATTATGAGACATTTAGGGCGGGGCTTGATTCGTTTGAATAATGATACATTCAGTGCGCATGATCATTGCGTTAGCGCCCCCTACACAAAGTCGCCGGCGTATGCGTTGTGCGTGTAACCCAGCGTTGCCATATGCGCGTGTGCTAAAGAACGCAATTAATCCGAAGCAAGAAGTTGGTAAACAGCTCGATGGATTCGCCGATTTTATAAAGGGGGAAAGTTGTTGTACGTTTAGAGAATAAAACATAGTTCTTAGCTGTTTTGCTATAGACGATGGTCTTAGTGTATAGGCTGTACCATATTTGGAGTCGCAGGCGTCAATACACGACGACACAAATATGGTACAGCCTATACATTATAAGACCATCGTCTATAGCAAAACAGCTAAGAACTATGTTTTTATTCTCATTCTAATATTTAGTTTATTAGTTATTAGTTATTTTGATCTTTTATCATAAAATAACGCAGTTTGTTAGATTAATTTTAAACAAACAACAACAAATTTCCCCCTTTATAAAATCGGCGAATCCAGCTGTTTTCCAACATCCTGCTTCAAATTAATCGCGTTATTTAGCACACACGCACCTGTCATCGCTGCGTTATACCCACAACGCATACGGCGGCGACTTTGTGTAGGGGACGCTAACGCGATGACGCCAGTGGCGTAGCTCAGGGGGGGGAAAATGCCCCCCCCCCACTGACAGAAAAAAACCATTTGTGCCCCCCCCCCCCCCCCCGCCCCCAGCCCCTCTAAAAAAAATAAAAAGGAGGAAAAAAATGAAAAATCGGAAAATAATGATAAAAGACCGAGATGGCGGGCGGTTATATATTGGTATATTCAGCCCAAATATAAATAGTCAAAAAAAGGCAAAATAGTACATGTACTGTGCGATTTTTTTTGACCGTGCGAAATTTTTTGAACCTCATATATAATAATGTTGTTTGATTATTATTTTTGTTGTTAAAATAAATCTAACAAACTGATTAAAGACCAAAATAACCAATAATCTAAATATGAATGAGAATCAAACATAGTTCTTAGCTGTTTTGCTATATACGACTCCATGGTACAGCCTTTACATTATAAAACCATCGTATATAGTATTAGAACTATATTTTATTCTCTAAATACAAATCTGATGTTGGTTTGTATACAGGGTGAGTCAAAATATTCAGGTCCCGTTTTTAGAAAATCACGACAAATACTTTTGTTAAAAATTAACCAATGTCTACACTAGCTACTTCTTTATACTTGAATTTATACATGAAAGTGTTCCAAATATACCCCATTGTCCATTGTAGGCATTGTGAATACCAACACGCCATTGATTGACATTTCAAAATGCGTGAGTTAAACTTTTGCATTCATAGAGGTACCTTGGAAAAGTGCACATATCTCCCGTTTGAAATGACCAATTTGAATTAAATGAAATTCAAGTTATAGCTGACAATGCGTTCGGTGCATATTAATAAATTATATTATTTTTATGCATATTAGCTGGTTTAAAATATCGGTTGGGCCCGCTGATACTAGGGGAGAGCCTTGTTTTTATTTTGAAATAGGATTGCGTACAAGTAGCGTATAGTCAGTGTCATAATGCTATGGTCAACTCCATTCTATGCGTGCGAACTTGTGTGCATTCGTATGTGCGTAAACCCAGAGGTGCGTACCGGGCACATTCAAAAAATGACCGCGCGTCAATCGTGATATCGTCACGCACGTTAGTTAGCTGTCACATTTCAGGCATCTGGACGCAGCTCCGCGAACAACGACGAAACATGCTCGTGTGAAATAGCTTGAATTTAGTAATATATCATTATACCATTATGACAGTGATTATAGACAGTGAAGCTAGCAGTTAGCATTTGCGCAAACGCGACACGCAACGCGATACCACGGTATGATTACGCGGCAGTACGCGCAACGCACAATGTTGTTCAATTCTAGTGGCATTTATGAGCCAAATCTGAGAGGTGATTTGCTGTTTTTGGAGCAAATTGTTAACCAATTTCACTGGAATAAACTTTAACACACCGTTATTTCCTCGATATTGCATGCAAATTATGCGCCACTTTGATCAAAACTAACGGAGACATAAGGATAACAAACACACACACCCCCACACAGATTTATAGTAAGATGCTCGCAGCAGCAATGAACATGATGAGTTCAGCACTCAGTCAGTGGCGTACCCAGCTTTTGGAAACTGGGGGTGGGGGGGGGGGGGGGGGGGGGGGGGATAGTTACGAAAGTCATTATGTACCGACAAAAAAATCGCAAAAATGACCCAATTTTCTTCTTCTCGTCAGTAGCTGAAATATTGAAAAGTGGGGGTAGCGATGGCATTGTCAACAATAGCTGAAAAAATCGCCTGGTAGAAATCGCAAATCTACCCAGTCAGAAGTCAAGGCATGAAACCCGGCCGCCAGTGAAGTGAGATTTCAAAAAAATACCAAATAAAAATCGGATCATTTACAACTCGCGATTGTGAAGGATTGCCTCCATCAATATTTGATCATCTTAGGCTCATTTTGAAGGGGAAGTCCTATTTATGTAAGATGTCATTTCCGATTAAATAAAAAACACGATTTTTGTTACTATATATCTTTGAGTCGATAAAGATGCATTTTCAATGCGATCGTAAACATCGTATTTTTGATGATTTTTAGACGTCATAGCAAAAACTTTATGCACAAGAAATGTTCCTAACGTATTAAACTTGATCAAAAATATATTTATTTGTAATACATTTTTGGACAGGGGTCAGGGCCACGACTTTTATTCACCTACGGTAAAAATATACGCCATTTTCCAAACACACAGAGACTAAATCGTTTTTTCTAAAAAAAGGTATTCAGCAGGATTCGAACCGAGGAGGGGAGAATCTATTAGATTACTAGTCCATATTCGTAACCGCTCGGCCATAACTACTTACTGACAGGGTGTATTTTAACCGGTATCGCATCGCAGTTTGCGCCACAATCAAGCACAACTGCGACGCACATTTGTACATGCATAGCAAACTTGCTACACAACATTTTTGACTCGGGACACGTATCATTTCCTTCCGAAGTTCCGATTGATTTAATCACGTAGTATTCCGTATTTGGATACGTTTAAATTGATAAACTCCACTTCATTCGTTGAGTTTACTCGCCAGTCGCCACATGACACGTTCCAGACTGAATGTTTACAAATTACATCATACATTTACACACGGGAATTCCCATAATATTACATGTACAACTCAGATGAACATGTACGCAATTAATTATGCAGTATCTTCGACTCGGGCCTGACCATTTTCCAATATAGGGGTGAGAGAGAGGGGCGAGTAATCGTATAGTAAATAATGAATGGTTTTAATTATTGTTTGCTTCTGAACGGGTCAGCGGACAGCTAATTAGTGAAATTATCTGAAATATATATTGTAAATATTTTATTTCATCAGTCTTCTTCCTATTCTAGAAAACAAATTACTCGGAAATCGCAAATGTTTAAAATTGTACCAAAGCTCACCCCCCCCCCCCCTTTTTTCTAAATCGATTTAATAATAATTAAAAGTTTCTGGCAGTACCGCGGCACACTTGAAGATTTGACAGCCTGTTTGACAGCTCTCAGGGATCTGAATCATCTGATCTGATCATCTGAATACGAAAATGGCCAACGTCGGCACAAAATTATCAACAGCGTTGCGATGGGTACAGGAAATAGATCCTGCCGAAGAGTGGCTAAAAATTGATGGAGAGGGGAAACTAGCTATTAAAATGACATGCACTGTTTGTACATCATTTGCGGCAAGCATCAAATACTGCAAAAACTTCAGTCGCGCGTTCATTGATGGAGGAAAGTCTAAGATTATCAAAAAAGATGCTGCAGTGAAGCATAAGGGAAGCGAGATGCATCAGAAATCTATGGGTCTGAAGGCCAAACCAACATCTATCAATGACTTTTTTCCAATACCATGATTGGTAAAAGCATAGGATCTAACGAAGAGGCAATGCGGATCGGGAGACTTATAGACATTGTATACATACATGATTTGTAAGAGAGAAAAACCGTTCACTCTGTTTCCACATGTGTGCGATTTTACATTAACAATAACATTACATAATTATTGAAAACCTAACATTTTACTTGAAAATTGGAACTATTTTAATCAATCCTGCATCTTACCTTACATAAACGTATGTAAAATTGGTGTACTAACTGAAAACAGATTTAACGGATCAACAGCAAATTGGAATTAAAAAAAGTAAAACAAAACTGCTATGCAAAATTTGTAAATTGCTATACAAAAAAATAATTGAATAGCAGTTTTGCTACACACAAAAAAATCCTTAACATACACCCTGCTTACTGACATGTCTATGTGTTCTCTATAATAATGAACTAGTGGTGAACTATTGAGTATTCGACGAAATGTAGCCAAATTGAACCCAGTTGCTAAATTGTATTTTAATGTGAAAACGGTGTCGCTGCAAGCTAGGTTTGGATTCAATGTAAAGAGCAATAAATTGATGATCGTGGAAGGTTATTAATTTAAAGCTTTTAATGAGACAGGGGTCAGCGCCACGGGAAATATCCCCCTAGTCACATGACGTTGAACCACATTTAAATGCTTAATGTTGTCATGTATAAGGCTGACATTTTGGCATAAATTGAATTGCACGATATCGACATCCGCTTTTCAAGGGGAAAATAAAGTCTCTTCGTATACAATAGACTCACTCAACGTTGGCATCTGACTGTACCGACGGAAGCTCAAGTTTACCGACGGGGATATTTCAGGGGGGCACCGGCCCCTGGACCCCTGGGTTCGCTACTGAGCACGGTATCAAATCCACGCCAAAATACAGTCGCTCACACCAGGCCGTGAAAGCCGTGAACCGCGTAACGTATTTTTGAAGGTACCACTCTCTTTTTTTTAAAGTTTGGAGCAAATCAGCAAATACAAATATCGGTCGTATAGGAAATAGAAAATCGATTCAAGGACATATTAGCCGATTGGCTTCTTATTTACATAACAATTGGCCTTTGCAAATCATGTTCATTGATAGACTAGCTAGGGTCTCCATAGTTCAATTGTTGAACGGAATAGTCAACACAATATATTTATAGGGTATTCTTTATCGCAGTGAAATTGCAAAAGAAGAAAAAAATATCATTCAACATTCAATAAATATTGCGAACGATATGCAATCCTGTCAATTTCTAAAAATAAAGTGTAAATAACAAACAGAAAAAAGTATAACAATCCTAGGATTCGAACCACTGACCTCATGATTATGAAGCCGGCGCTTTGCCGACTGAGCTAATGAAGACTACACATAGATATTTAGAAAATAAAATACATAAAGTTCAAAATACGAATATCACATGAATCGGGGCAAAAATGCGGGCTAAAATGCTTTATATTTCGATTGCTGTACGTTTTTAACATAGGATTATCGCCCAAAAGTTGATTATATGCTGAAGGAGATTGTAATTCTGATTTCATTATAATGCATAACACTACTTTTCGAAACGATTCTAGACACCTTAGTATTTCGTTCGTACATAAAATGTTGGCCATTACGTTTTTTCGATTGGAATTCGGCGCGGCAAATCTATTGCACCATGGGTATTATTACATGGAAACACGGAGACTCAGATACGTAGGGAGTCATGTGATTTTTGTCCAGGACAAACACTTGAGATGTACACGCCCCTTTAAACTCAATCAACATTTGAACAATATGCCTGATAGCACAACGATCTCATTGATACGGCATTTACTGATCTTTAGTGAAAACCACCCAAAGGCAACTTGTAACGATTTGCCTGATTAGCTAGATGTTCTCTTTAACAAGGCATCCATTGTCCTATACCGGAGTGCTCAGAAACGACCCACCAATGGCAATTTGTACATCACAATTTGGAACGACCTCTTCCACAAAGCATTATTGCTCTTTACAAGAAAATCGTATGATTCAAAGTTTACAAATAGATTTAGCGTCGTCGGCCTCCTGGTCCATGCCACTTCTGTACTTAACACGGGCTGTGGGTCCAGTGGCGTAACCAGCGGGGGGGGGGGGGGGGGGGGGGGGGGGGGGGGGGGGGGGCAGGGGGCCACTTGGAACCCTTGCCCCCCCCCCCCGCTTGCCCCCCAAATGAAATCAAGTACGGCTGTAAATGAAATTTACAAACAAAGTACATACCAAATCCACCCCAAATAATGACATCGTGTCGGTTGAGATTGGCACTGTCGGTTCATTTGACGAAAGGAATCATGGAATTATGATGGTCAAAAGTACACATATGAAAAAATTTCTCGCGCGACGCGCGCATGTCTTCCCAAAATGAAATATTCTTTGGTACAAGCTTGTTTAGAGCCAAAATGTAGCTCAATCGTCCAAAAATTAGCTGTAACGTCGAAAATGTTCGCGCGCTACGCGCGCATCTCTTAATTCAACAAATCTTAGGAGCCCCCCCCCCATTTCAAGTCACTGCCCCTTCTTTCCCCCCAAATGAAAAAGTCTAGTTACGCCACTGTGTGGGTCACCAGCGTACATAGCTACAGCCATCACCGACGATCCAGAACGACAATACACCTTGGTACACAGCCACGTGTTTACTGTCAACCGCGTGTGGCGAGTTGGTCGATAAAGGGGTGATTTAAATTACAAAGCTCTCAATTCATCCCCAAAAAGTGTGACCAACCGAAAATACAGGGTGTCCCAAAAGGCAAATTTTGTATTCGCCAGACAAGCTGTCAAAAGCATACATAATGGTGAATTTTGGGTTCAAAGGAAATACGCTTTTAAGGGGTGTCTAGAAAAGTCTGGTCACGAATGCTTACATCGTGATTAGTTAACTCCACCCCTCCCCTACCCGGGCGGTTAATATACTGACAAAGAAATCAAAATTTCAATGATGTGCGACACTTATCCATGGATATTGTATAATATGGAGATGATGAGTATAACGTTGGGGTGTGTACCTGGAAAACTTGTTTTGGTTTTGGCTTTGGGAAATCTTGTGATCTATATCGTTAATCAATGATGAAATAAACATGAATTTGTATTGAATGTTTCTTTTCTTTACAGCAGGACAGACATCAGAGTGCCCCGATACAACATGGCGAATATACAATGACTTATGTTACCGACTGTCTAGTAGAGCTGATAAATACGCCGACGCCGCTTTGTCATGTATCGATGAGGGCGCTGTACTGACGAGTATACTGACGTCAGAGGAGCAGGAGTTTATAGAAGGTAGACAATCAACTTTTATAATCTTACTAACTAACTTTCTCAATTTCATGTTTGATATTAATGAACAAGTGGATTCATGAATTATACACAATAGCTAACTAATAAAGACAAATCAAACGTTCTCAGTTATTTTTTCAAACATTAAAAATCGAAATAATGACAAAACAAAGTCATTATTACACGGATTTAGCAACAACAAAAACAAATTTGGCTTTTGTGATAGTCGGACTCAGCTCGGACTAGAGTGTGGACCGTTTTAATAGTTAAATTCAATAGATCGTATAATAGTAAAAATCGCAAATCTTGTTCGGTTTATAAAATGTTGACTTTCAAGCAAATGAGCATAAAATGTTTACCACAACCAATTTCAACCGACTAAAATTCTTTAGAAAGCTAATAAGCTAACCCGTGTGCCTCAATGAATCTGTGAAATTTTTGCACAGATTTTAAGTTATAAAATCCCAAAGTTGAGAACACTTTTTTTGACTCACCCTGTATAGCTACTGAGCACACTAGATCACACACAAATTGTAATGCTCTTAAAGGCAATTGATTTTTGAAAGAACAAAAGAACGAAAGAACGAAAGAACGAAAGAACGCAAGAACGCAAGAACGAAAGAACGAAAGAGCGAAAGAACGAAAGAACGAAAGAACGAAAGAGCGAAAGAACGAAAGAACGAAAGAACGAAAGAACGAAAGAACGAAAGAACGAAAGAACGAAAGAACGAAAGAACGAAAGAACGAATGAACGAATGAACAAATGAACGAATGAAGGAGATGAGTTTAATAATGAGTTTCGTATTTTCTTTAATTTTGTCGTTCGTAGGAATCGCTCAGCGACAGGATGTATGGATCGGCTTAAATGACATTGAAAAGGAAGGCACTTTTGTATGGCTGGACGGCTCAAAAGTACATTATTACTTTATTTTGATACTATAAGGCCTAATCATTTATTGTTGATCCCGTAACTAATGTGCACATTGAATAGAAATTGTTATGATTTTACAACAAGATTCATATCAAATTACCAATCCTTAAATAAGTAATATTCTAAAACTATGTAATAATATTCTAAAACTATGTAATTTATCATCTTTTTCAATACACCATACCTCTTGCTCGTCCTCACTATTATTCTGTTTCTAATATACTTTTCGATCCAAAGACAATCGATGGTGGATATCGCTCTCCATCGTACCACTAGGTATATTTATCTCAGGTACCATACAATGGATATAGTGTCTCTATTATATAAATTCAGGTTCTGCACCATTTGTTCAGGTTCTCAAACGGATTTTCAGATCATGCTTTCTTTCCAAATTAAAGCTACGTAGTTTGATATATCATCTTCTTATTGGCACTGACTTGCAAAGTGGTAGGCAAGATGGGTCGGACACTTTGAGTCTTTCCAGCTATTTTGGAGAGTTGCAAATCTTCATTAACACAATTTAGTTTGGTCTGCCTGTTCAATGCATACACCCAATCCTTTAGTGGCGATATCCAAACTCTACAGTGATTTTAAAGCATTTTTCTAGCGATTTTACAACGATATTCCAACGGTATTTCGTTCTATTGTTAAAAGCATCGGAAAAAGATCGGTGATTAACTAGAAACCTCTCTACTTATCTGGCGTTAACAATATAACTATTGTAGTACTCTCGATGGCTGCATTAGTGAAGCAGACAGATCAAAGGCGCAAGGAAGGTTGTGTTATATTCTTTAAGAAATACTATATTATAGTATTTCTTAAAGAATATAACACAACTATACTATATTATAGTATTTCTTAAAGAATATAACACAACCTTCCTTGCGCCTTTGATCTGTCTGCTTCACTAATGCAGCCATCGAGAGTACTACAATAGTTATATTGTTAACGCCAGATAAGTAGAGAGGTTTCTAGTTAATCACCGATCTTTTTCCGATGCTTTTAACAATAGAACGAAATACCGTTGGAATATCGTTGTAAAATCGCTAGAAAAATGCTTTAAAATCACTGTAGAGTTTGGATATCGCCCCTTAGCGTATCAGCTATATCCATGGAGACTACCAAATCTTTCAATTTCCAAATGCAAGAATAACTTTGGCACTTTTTTACCATCATGTCATATGGTCTGACCTTTCCTTTCCTAAGAAATGCCACCGTATAATCTGAGCCCGTGAATGTGTGGAATATGTAAATAATGCGCTGAACATAGAGGACCGATGGTCTTGCCCAACTGACTGATTTTGATCATCCTTCAAGTGTTATTGGTCATAGGACGATAATCCATACTTCCATTGGTATGGAAGTAGGGCGAAAAGAGTTGAAGCAGAGAAGAGATGTGCATGTTAAAGGCAGAGCGAAGACGTCCGTGTCACTTGCGCGGATCTTAAGGCTATGAACCTTTTAATACTAACTGATAACGGGCGTGAAATAGGGTACTGCCACCAGATGTTACAGGCCAATTATTAAACTTATTAAACTTATGTTCTTGACATCTCTATCATGCATTTGGAAGTTGGACCATACTTTTCCGACAACATAGTATAATTACTCTTCATTCAGTTTGTCTGCATACATATTTTATATATCAGTTTGTCATTCAACATACAATAATAACACAGATCTCTTGAGCGAGGATGAGAAGAGGCAGGTATTGACGTTCGCGTTTCATTTCTGATCTTGCCTTTTGGTGATACCATGCACATCTTCTCTCTGCTGCTTCACTGTCCATAAGTTTTGGATTGTGTGTGAGCAATGTACGGCCATACCAAAATAAATGAATGAAGAAATGTTGGTTAAACTCTACTTAGTCTCCAAAAATACAGACGAGCCATGAGAAAGATTCAGAGCGTCCGACCAATCTTGCCTATACCACCTTGCAAGTCAGTGCTAGCTAAGAAGACAGAGAGATCAAACTACGTGGCTTTAATTTGGAAGAACGCATCCAAACGGCAAACTCGCTTGAGGACCCGATCAAAATAGTGGAAGCTGAATCTGGATAAAGACACGTTCGGCCGAGTGCACCAAACTGGCGTAACTTAATTGGGAGGTAAGCCACCTCCCTAGTTGGGAGGTAAGCCACCTCCCTAGTAGTTATGCCCTAACTGTAGCGTAACTTACTTACGATGTAATTCTGAGAGCATAACTGGCGAGTAACACCAGAATAGTAACTAGCGAGGTAAATATCCACATTTATCAGCATCGTCCCCTTATCATATAGTTACAGCAAAAACTGTTATGCTTCAACTTACTCTTGGGTCCGGTTAGGTATAAGATTTAGCGTAGATTACTCGCAAGTTATTAGCCTAGTAGCTCACCCGGTTTGGTGCTCTCAAACAAAATGTTGGGTTACGCCTCAGTTCCTAGCGAGGTAGCGCTATTCTTCAGCTACCTGCCATTGGTGCACTCGGCCGATTATGTATTGTGTGGTACGATGGAGACAGATATCCACCATCGATTGTCTTTGGATCTTAGATGCAGCAGATATTCTGAGTAGTGGAATATTGAGGACGAGGAAGGGTTAGATATGATACATTGTGATGACTAGTTATATACGAGCGTACATACATTATATTATCGTTTAGTAGGTGTAAATACTGCCATTTTTTTGGTTATGAAATCTGATCCATATCGTGTAAACAAGAAAGTCAAACCACCCGATATAATTTATATCGTCGATTAATCACGTTACCAGTAACCGCGTTACCATTTAACCGTGTAAAGCGATTGCTTTGCGTCTGTGGAAGAGTTGCTTAAAATACGACACGTAAATAATAAACAAATAAAATGGCGGATGATTTAAACGCAACTGAGTCGTTTTCTGTTACATTCTTAGGCCGAAATAGACCGCAACTTGAAAAGGTCTAATCCACGCCGAAAAATAAATGAATGATCTGCATATAACATAACCAGACATGTTTTTCGCGATGATTTTATGGACAATGGTGACGGCGCGCAGAGCCTGTAAAAGGGTGGTTAACTTCGGGGGATTTTACGGAGGTAGGAAGTGAAGAGAATTCAGCGCCTTGTTTGAAGGGAGTTTCATTTTCCGCGAGTGTTTAAATACCATTTTTTATTGGGCCATTGAACTAAACGCGATAAATTCGTTATCCCCTGCATGTTTACACAATACGGAAAAATACCTATGGTTTGTGATATGACATGCCATACCATAGGTATTTTTCCGCATTGTTTACATGCAGGGGATAACTAATATAGTCCTAGAAAAGTATTTCTAATATCATAACTTACGAGATTTCTAAAGAATCAGACATTAGATCGCCGTAACTTATTACAGTTGGTATCAGTAGATTACACATTACAAATTCAAAATATGAAAATACCTGCCGTTGCTTTTAATTTATTTTATACTTTTTTTTAAAGTAAACAATATTTTATTTTTTAAATTTGCAGTATGATTATACAAATTGGGGAGAAATCGAGCCAAATAATTGTTTCATTGGATGTGGTGTTGAGGGTGAGGACTGTGTGAAGATGTACAGTAGTGGCAGATGGAATGACGCAGAATGCAATATACGAGTAACGAACAAGTACATATGCAAAACAGATGGTATGTGTTTATCCTTGCCAAACCACAGGGTTAAATTAAATACCAATAAATAAGCCTTCTAAAACAAACCCCTCAGTGTTATTGGGAGTAACCCTTCCCTGGTTAAACAACAAAATTGTCGATACCGGAACTGTGATCTTCTCTTAACGCCCTCTAAAGCTAACTCTTTTTCATCGTGAAACCATCATTTTTATGAAATGAGATTGTTTGTGTTTCAGCAATACTACTACCAACTACTGGGGTTACTTCTACTGAAAACACATCGACAGCGTCATCTCAGAGTATGATTACCTCAACCACTACAACAGTCAATCCCAGCAGCACATCACTTTACTCTGGTAGGTTTACATATTGAGTATCTTGAATCTATTTCGACCATTGTTTACAGCCAAGGTCCTGTTTTCTGGAGGTTTCTGTCCTGTTTTCCGGAGGTTTATTTCCAGTTCCTTACCGTGGTTGTTCATAACCAAAGTCCTGTTTTCTGGAGGATTCCGTTTCTTCTTTATTTATTTCTTCTTGCAAACTCTTCTACAAAATGCTTCTCTCACAAACTACATGCTATAATCACTAAACTTCTTCAGTTTCACTTAAAATACTATAGGGCCGTATTCTCGTACTAAACTCTAACTAAACGCGTGTCTAGCTTAAACGCGAGTTTATCTTTTAAACAACGTGTTTAACAAAACACGATTTCAAATTACGCAAATATCGTCCCCGGGGAACTCGATTGGGTAATTGATATATGGTGGCCCAGATAAGACACCGTAGTTAAAAATCAAATACATCAAATGCGCGTGTATTTTAGCGATACTCATTACGGTTCCGTGCCCTGTTTTGTATAAAATCCAACTTTCTTGACCACGTCTTTGATGACATATCCAGGGTAATAAATCATCATCCCCTCCTACACCATTTATCTGATTTATTTTACACCAACTGTGTCTTGCCAGCATGCGTGCTACCATTTCCACCGCTATCCTAAGCATAGCTCAAGGCTCTTTAGTGTTGGTGTAACTACAAGTTCTATATACTACTTTTGAAAATGTTCTTGTGATAACAAATTCCAACTTTTAATTTCAATTTGTCATAAAAACTAGTGCTATATCATATTTTATAAAAACAAATGTTCAAATTTCGAGAGAAAAAAAATCACATTATATTATCCAAAGAGAAGATTTTAGTTTTAAAACTAGCCCAAATCGGGCGGAAAATCACCAAGTGTGGAAAGTCATGTGGCAATACTGCAGCCCCTCAGGCTTGTTTCTGGTTCCACCGCTGCCACGCTCAAGGTCCCCCAGCATGGGTCAATGGTGTTGGATGGATGTCATTCTTGTGTGGAACTTACTAATACTAGCGTCATGGCCAGTTCAACCTATACAACTTGGGCTCAAACCTTACAGGCAACTGGAATGTAATGTATAGTACCTGGCGTGGCCTATCCGTCGGGTCTCAGCGGTTGCCGATCGGGTGGGTGTTCAGTTTTTAACCATTATTTTGTCAAAATAAGGACTATCGCAACATAACAAACAACATTTATGCGAGGGGCACGTGGAAATATCGCATGAAAAGCACACTTTTAATGATCAAATAAACAAATCGTCTCTTATAACTGCAACCTCTGTGGCGTGCATGCAGGATCCTATTGATTTTAATCATCGAACACGGGTTCGATTCCCATTTTGTGCATGTCTTTACTTTATTTTATTTAAAAAATGAAGTATGTAGTGATATTAATGCCTAAATATTATATACATTTTACTATTACTTATTTCTATTTCTTGGAATATATTACGCCACTATAATAAGCCTGTTATTGTTAATAGTAATGCATAATCCAAATATTTCTTCAATTTCACTGTAGGCCTATATAGATCAAGACTCGTTATAGTGTAATAAAATACATTAGTTAATTCAGTTTGTTTGAAGAAGTTCATCAGGATTGAAATTTACAATGAAAGAATTGGAATTTTCTTTTTAACAAATCCATGTGTACTCACTAGTATCGACGTTTCACAACCTACTTCTCTGGTTGTTTCTTCAGGAATGAAGATGTTATTGATCCAGTGTTTCTAGATGATTTCTGGATCAGCTGGTCGTATGCATGACTAAGCTGATAAGCCCCGCCCCCGTCATTGTTCATGGCTGTTTCACCTCTTCTCCTTATCCAGATGGATTCCCGTATCCATCTAGTGTATCTCTCGTTTTCTCGGTGTAGGATTTTTGCCCCCTCCCAGTGGATAACGTGGTTTTGGTCTGCGACATGATCTGTGATGGCAGACTTATGTTGTTCTGATGTTGATGCCTTTCTTGAAGCGCGTGTGAATGACTTTTTGCTGACTTTGTCCGACTCGGTTTTGTGTTCTTTCATTCGAGTGCCAAGCTGTCTTCCTGTTTCTCCCACATATGTTGATTTACAGTTTGTGCAGGGAATTTCATATACGCAGCCGGCTGTATCGCAAATGTCCCGCTTATCCTTGGGGTGAACCAACGCCTTCCTCAACGTTGAGTGGGGTTTCATACAGCAGCAGTCGCGATGTTGTGTTTCTTAAACACACGTTCAAGACGTTCAGATGTGCCCTGGACATAAGGTATTACGGCATAACCATTGGATTTCGTCTGGTCTGTCTTCTTCTGTTTTGGCTTTATTACTTTGTTAGCGCGTTGCTTCTTGACCCTGTTGAACGTCCACTCTGGATATCCACATACTTTGAGCGCATTCTCGATGTGGTCAATTTCCCTGGCTCTGTCCTCTTCCTCTGTGACGACTCTCTCTGCTCTGTCCAGCAAGGTACGGATCACTCCCAATTTGTGTTGTAATGGGTGATGTGACTGGAAATTTAAATATTGGTCGGTATGCGTCTTTTTCCTGTACACCAGAAGTTTGACAGAACCATCCATCTTCCGCATGATCAAGGTATCCAAGAATGGGATCTTCCCATCTGCTTCAGCTTCATATGTGAATTTTATGTTGTCCGACTCATCGATGGTGTTGAGGTGGTCTGTTAATTTATCCACACTGTCTTTTTGGATTATTTCGAGGATATCGTCCACATATCTTTTCCAGAGTCTCGGTTTGCAATCCAATGGAGCTGTTGCAATGGCACGTTGTTCTAAGAACTCCATGAAGAAGTTAGCCACTATGGGGGAGACAGGGCTGCCAATGGCAGCACCAAATCGTTGTTTGTAGATTTGACATCTAAAGCTGAAGTACGTAGTCGTCAATATGAACTTTAGAAGCTCCATGATGTCGTCGGCTGATAGAAGCGTTCTGTCCTTCAATTTACCATCACCTTCTAATCTCTCTCTGATGATGTCGAGTGCTTTGTCAATAGGCGTGTTCGTGAACAAAGCTATCACATCGTGTGAATTGAAGATCTCGCCGTCCTCTATCATGATACCTGCCATCTCCTCCGCAAAATCCTTAGAATTCGTCACGTGGTATTTTGTGTTACCTATCAATGGGCCAAGGATGTCCGCAAGGGATCTAGAAGTTGCATAGCCGATGGAGCCTGTGTAGTCCACGATCGGTCTCAGAGGGTTCCCTGGTTTGTGTATCTTAGGTGTTGTGTATATCCTCGGTACACTCTCTGAGGTAGGGTAAAGAAAAGAGTAATCCTTCTTGTTGATTTTCTCCTCCTTTTTTAGCCTCGTTAGGATCCGAACAAGTTCAGCTTTGTACTTTGGAGTGGGGTCTTTTTTAAGCTTTTCATATGTTTTGTCGTCATCCAGCATCTCCTTGACTTTCAGTTCATAGTCATCTTTGTCCATGACTACCGTGCATCTGCCTTTGTCACTTGGGAGAATTAAGATAGATTTTTCCGACTGCAGGTTTTTGAGTGCTTGTTGTTCTTTCTTGTTTAGGTTGGACTTGGGTAATTTCGACGATTTAAGTGTACCCACAACTTCGCTTCGTAGTTGATCGGCCTCTGATTTGGGCAGCGATAGACATGCTTTTTCTGTCGCTTGGATGAAATCATCGATAGGTAAGACCGTCGGACTCGGAGCAAAATTAAGCCCCTTCGCCAACACACTCGTCTGCGCATCGTTAAGCTTATATTTGGAAAGGTTCACCACCCACCTCTTAAGCTGCGTACCGGTCAGATCTACATCTGCTGGATTGGTTGTTACTCCGATTTTGGCACTGTTTTTTGACTCGGATTTGGCTAGCAATCTACGCAATTTTTCCGTCTGACGCCATTTTGAAGAAATGAATGTTTTCTCGCGAGATTTCTCGACGTGAACTTTGACCTGTTGTTGTATGTCGCTAGGTAATTTTGATTTGATTTTATCCGCGCGAACATCCTTTTCTTTGTTAAGACGACCGATTTTGTTGTTTACCACACGGATTCTCTCACGTAATAAATCCTTTTGAGCTTTCTGTATAATAGTCCTGGCTTTATCCGTATTGATCGGGCATCGTAGTTTAAGACTGGGAGGTACAAGGCTTTCATCCTTACACCGTAACGAGAACACTAAATGGTTTCTGTAGCGGGCGAGCTTATTTTCAGTATTTTCGTAGTCACGTATCAGCTTTACTGCATGTTGTCCATGTAATTGTCTAACTTGTTTGAAGAAGTTCATCAGGATTGAAATTTACAATGAAAGAATTGGAATTTTCTTTTTAACAAATCCATGTGTACTCACTAGTATCGACGTTTCACAACCTACTTCTCTGGTTGTTTCTTCAGGAATGTTAAGATATGTCCAGGGCACATCTGAACGTCTTGAACGTGTGTTTAAGAAACACAACATCGCGACTGCTATGAAACCCCACTCAACGTTGAGGAAGGCGTTGGTTCACCCCAAGGATAAGCGGGACATTTGCGATACAGCCGGCTGCGTATATGAAATTCCCTGCACAAACTGTAAATCAACATATGTGGGAGAAACAGGAAGACAGCTTGGCACTCGAATGAAAGAACACAAAACCGAGTCGGACAAAGTCAGCAAAAAGTCATTCACACGCGCTTCAAGAAAGGCATCAACATCAGAACAACATAAGTCTGCCATCACAGATCATGTCGCAGACCAAAACCACGTTATCCACTGGGAGGGGGCAAAAATCCTACACCGAGAAAACGAGAGATACACTAGATGGATACGGGAATCCATCTGGATAAGGAGAAGAGGTGAAACAGCCATGAACAATGACGGGGGCGGGGCTTATCAGCTTAGTCATGCATACGACCAGTTAATTCAGGTTATTAATATCTGAAATGCTTTCTTTGTTAATTATACGACTTTATTTTTTTCTGAGTGTACTTTCGTGACAGGAGTATACAAAATGTAATAATGAATTTTATTGAAGACCATTTATGCTAATTGTCCTCAGCTAGTTGGCAGAAAGTACCAAATATTTAATGAGACACTTTAACTAAACTTATCTAAATATGTTTATAGGCCTATGCATTCATATAGTCATCCGGACAATCACTATGCCTACACCTTTTTTTTTAAAAAAACCAACGAATGTTAGGTGTATTAGGTCAAAGAATTTACAAATGAATGAGTTGATAAACTAATTATTGTATATATTTGTCTTTATATTAAGGTCCATCATTAAAATATCTTTATTCCTTTTAAACCATGGTATCACGATACGAAAATCAAGACATACACTTGATGCAGAAGTTTAGTTAAACGCGAGTTAAACTACCCCCGTACCCATGTATAAAGTTAGACTTTTCGGTGAGTTAGACGCGTGTTTAAGTAAAACAATGTACGAGAATCGCGTTTAGTTAAACGCTGTGTCTAAGGTCAAAGTTAGACGCGTGTTTAATCTAAAACCGTGTTTAACTATGTACGAGAATACGGGCCATATAGCTCCTTAATAGGCGACCTAGGACCCTCAAAATTGGTCAACGTATTCCTTATGACCATACGCACATAATATTTAAAATGAACACACATATAGGAATCAAAACGTTAATGTTCACTCCTTTCACAATGCTACTTGTCTCAGAGGAATTAATTGATGAGGGTTATGCGCATATCGGGTCTTCGGCGATTAAAAGTGACTGTCATATGGGGTCACCAGGGGTCATTGACCTAATACAGGGGTAACAACTTAGACTTGCTCCGTGTGTGATTTGATAAAACAAAAAAGTCAATCATCACCCCCAGGTCAAAGGTCAAGAATGTGGTCACTAGAGGTAAAAATGTTAATTTTACTCCAACAGGGTCAACATTTAATACATGCTACGATTTGAACCGGATTGATCTCATCTTGTCAGTTTTGATGAGACAAGAAAAATCAACATCACTACCCAGGTCAGAGGTCATCAGAAAGAGGCCACTACAGTTAAAATGTCATTACCAAGGTGTTTTAGTCATTAGCTAGAGCAATGTCTAATTCCTTATTCTTTCTGGCAAACGCTTCCACAAAATTCCTATTCTCTACAAATTAAATGCTATAATCACCAGACATGGTCAATTGGACAGATTCAAATTTAAAGGGCATTTGGTGTCACTAGGGGTCATTGACCTATGCATGGGTAACCATTAAGACATATCCGATTTGGACTGGACTTGTTTTATAGTGTGTGGTTTGATATAAGACAAGAAACAAATCAATCATTACTTCCGGGTCAAAGGTCAAGTAGGGTCATTGGAGGTCTAAATGTGAATTTTCAATCAATTTACTTAAAATGTCTTAGGTCCAAACGATTTAAAGGTGAAAGGTCATTAGGGGTCCTTGATTTATACAGGGAGTAAACATTAAGACATGCTCTGATTCAGACCGACTTGTTTCATCATGTGGGTGGTTTGATAAGGCAAGAAAAAAATCAAACATCGCAACCAGGTGAAGAACGGGACACTAGACGTCAATATTTTAATTTAAACTCCTACAGGGATAACATTTAGGGCCGTATTCTCGTACTAAACATGCTAAACACAGGTTAGCTTTAAACCGTGTTTAGCTAAACGCTTGTCTGACTTAAACGTGAGTTTATCCTTTAAACGACGTGTTTTACAAAACACGATTTTAAACTCTGCAAATTTCGTTCCCAGAGTGATCCTGCGTTGATTGTATGTATTTAGTTCATTGTGGCCCTAATGGGTTACAATAGATATCGACCGAATGCATTAAATACACGGTTCTTTTAAAGACGAGCCGATCCCTACGTCAGCTTGCACCGGGCACGGTTGAGTGATCATTCAAGGCATATAGTTGGTGCGCGAGTTTAGTTAAATACGCGTTAAACTTCCCCCGTAACCATGTTTAAAGCGAATAAGACGAGTGTTTAAGTAAAACAAAAAGAATTGCGTTTAGTTAAACGCTGTGTCTAAAGTCAAAGGTAGACGCGTGTTAAGCTTAAAAACGTGTTTAACTATGTACGAGTATACGGCCCTTAATCTTTGAATAGAGCAATATATAGAATCTTAGGGAGCAGTTCCATTTGTACGCGATAAAAATTGCGAGAATGTTCCGGGCCCCGATGAGTTTTTTATCAGGCCCCGATGAGATTTTTATCGCGTACAGTTGCGAGTAGCAAAGGATTATTTATCGAGTAGCGTATTACCGCTTGTTTAAATATAACGAAAGATAAGTGGTCGGTATGTAAATAGAGCTTCGGGTTATTTATTCTAGTTGTAAGGTACAAATTCAGCATTTCATGTTTTTAGAGATAATGTTATTGATTATGGATGTTTAACGTAAATTGTATTATCCTCGTGTATTTGCTAAACAATGTCCCGCTCTATTTGCTAAACATACCCCATGGTATGGCAGAGGCCTCGTATCGGGCCCCGATGTCTATTTTATCGGGGCCTGATGACTATTTTATCGCGTATCAACTTGAAAAACATCGGGTCCAAAACATATCAGGCCCCGATACAGTCGCGATAAATTTATCGCGTATAAATGGAACTGCTCCCTTAATGTACGTTGAATTTGGAATATTGAATGTATATAAAGTGGTGAGTGTAACGTGATTATGATTTTGTTTTAACATTTTGTTTCAATCTTTTTTCAATCAGTTGGTGCTGTTATCATAGTTATAGGATGCATAGTGCTTCTGATCATCGTTCTTGTGTGTCTGTGGTTATTCCGAAAACGCCAAGCGCTAAACAGGTAGGTCTACTCTATTTATGGAAGACATTTTTTCTTAATGTGTCTAGATGCAGCAAAATATCCATTACCGAGACTAGATAATACAAAGTTTGGTATGTAGCCTGTCGCAAGAGCCTTTTTGTTTTACGCCATTCTTCTGACGAGCAAAATTAATGACCACATCAAATAACCAAACTGGATGTTAACAGGCAAATGATCTGTTAAGCTTATTACCCCAAATACATTGCTTTTGGTTATTATGATTGTAATTGTGTAACACTTTTAGCCTCGTTTCGCCAGTTCGTTTCGTCCATTTTCCATTCGTCCGACCCCCATTTGTTCCTTTTCCCGATTCGTTTCAATATCATTCTGTCCTATAGTGGTTTCGTCCGGTCACAATCGTAATATCATCTTGTCCTCCGTAAATAGTTTCGCCCGTTCATTGTTTTGTCCAATGACTATTGTGAACGCTCCGATCCTTATTTTGTCCATTTTATCGATTCATCCACAGATCGTTTGGGCCATCCTTGATTCATCCCATACGTGCTTTTATATGCAAAAGTGTTTTGTGGAAAAAAATTACATTGCTGATATTTGCAGCAGTAGGTTTATTTCGAAAATATTTCGCAATCTTCTGAGACCAATCTTGCGTTTTTTTATTTTCTTAAATACTTTTTTCTTAAAGCATGAAAAATCAGCCGTTTTTTTGACGGAAGTATGTCGAATTTGTTTTCACAATTTTTTTTTAAAAATTCCCGATTTTTGAAGATTTTGGTGACATTTTAAATATTAAAAAAAGATAATCGCCCGACCGACCGACCCTACTTAAAAGGTCCGTCCGCCCGTTAAACAGTGTGCTTTTTTTCGTCGCCTTTATGTGATAATATCTAATAATCGATGAAAAAATATGATGTTTATAAAAGTTAACACAGCTTTTTATTAAAGGGTTTATATCCTAGGATTTATATACATAACACACATACAATGTAACTTTTTCAAAGATACCCTTCTTAAGAGTTTCATAAAGTATATATAAGGGCTGCATTGGTTTGTCAAATTTGTTTGGTTTTTTTTTTTGGGGGGGGGGGGGGGAAGCATTCCTGGCCAACTTTATTTGGACTCACACAGTTTTATTGTGTTTCTTATTCATATCATTACATAAACGGTTACTGATAGCTTTCAAATGCACAGATACATGACAAAAATTGTTTCAAAAGTGAAGTATATGTAGCATTGAGCAAGACTCATGTTAACAATTATATCATATGAGTGTGTAAACCATATTCGTTAAACCAATGCTTGCATTTTGTCTATTATGAATTCAATTTGTATGTTACATGGTGAAGGGATAATACTGGCGAGTCTCCAGATCGTTTGACTGTAGAGCCAAGAGCATATACAACTATAGGAGCAACGGATACAGTCAAACAATTTTACATGGCGCTAGTACGAAATGCAGGAAGCGAATTGATAAGCAGTGCTGTATCTAACAGGATTGATGCTACAGGTAAACATAATGCTCTCAAAACTAGACACTGGTTCTGTACTTCGTTTAAAATTTAACGCGCTATCACACATTTAGCAGAGTAGTATTTTGTAGTATACATGGCTGTAAGGGTTAAAGGTTATATCAGAATTTTGCCAGACAGTGTGACACATCCGTTCTTGAAAACGTGAAGCTTTTTTTGGATCACTAACAAATATCAATTTACAGCATTTCGTGTTTATACCTTGGAATCATTGACCAACAATAATGGTTAGGAGCTCCTTGGCTAGACGATCAACCTAAGTGCTTCTTCGTTACATAAACCATATACGGTATACCCATTCATGGGACAAGAGTGTTATTATTATGTTTTATCATTTTAATGTGTGTTTACACTTCGTGCTTCTGCCTGCAAATAAGGCATTTTAATTGGATATTACCTCTATTGATATATTTATGTATTTTACGGATGATTAAGACAGCAGTTTTACGGTCATAATTTTCAAAGAGCGCTTGTCAACCCGCCAGATAATCTCCAGACGCGTGTCCGTGTCCAGTGTCCAGGGGTGGCTTTGGGGGCTCAATCCTCCGGGTCCCCAGAAGGAAAGAACAAAGAGAAAAGAAAGAGTGCGGGAGAGGACACTCTCCCCTCTCAAGTCTTTCATCTCGCTGCAATATTATTAGCTTCGCGTCAGGACACGCGGAGAAACTACGCCACAATCCCCGCCCCGGCGGGGAAAATACATATTCGCCAGTAGCCTTTTCCTTGCGTTAAAATATGCCTAAAACCCATGAGCCTAAGGCGGGCCTCTGGACCCCACCCGTAAAATGCTTCTGTCGCTACGCCAGTTGTGTCAATCTCAACCAACAGTGCCAATCTCAACCAACAGTGCCAATCTCAACCAACAGTGCCAATCTCAACCGACAGTGCCAATCTCAACCGACAGTGCCAATCTCAACCAACAAACAGTGCCAATCTCAACCAACAGGGCCAATCTCAACCGGCAGTGCCAATCTCAACCGACATTGCCAATATCAACCGACAGTGCCAATCTCAACCCTGTGGCCACGCCACTGCGTTACGCTCTAGTTGTTTTCACCAGGGCATTTGTTTCTTGGTGAAATCTTTCTAACCTTGCCCGCCCTTACATGCACACCTGATTACGCGGCGCAATAGTATAAGTCGCTGTATGCAGCATTTACCTACGGAGCGTTTAAAGTGCCATTAGATGGCTACATAATTATCTTGACAAGTCGACATATTATCAACGTTATGTTGAGATAGTCACATATTTTTTCTCACATTCTTGACTTAAACAGTTTTATTAGTCGTCATGATGATATAGACTATCTTGTCAAGTTGACTTCACAAAAAGTAGATGTTGTCATGGTGTGATAGATTATCTCGCCAAGTTGACTTAATAAAAAGTGAATGTCGTCATGGCAATATAGACTTTCTCGTCAAGTCGACTTCACAAACAGTATATGTCGTCATGGTGAGATAGATTATCTCGTCAAGTCGACTTCACAAAAAGTAGATGTTGTCATGGTGAGATAGATTATCTTGTCAAGTTGACTTTACAAAACATAGATGTCGTCATGGCGAGATAGGTTAACTTGAAAAGTCACCTCCACAAAAAGTAGATGACGTCATGGTGAGATAAATTATCTCATCAAGTCGACTTCACAAAAAGTAGATGTTGTCATGGTAAGATAGATTATCTTGCCAAGTTAACTTCATAAAAAGTTAATGTCTTCATGGCAATATAGACTTTCTCGTCAAGTCGACTTCACAAAAAGTAGATGTCGTCATGGTGAGATAGATTATCTCGTCAAGTCGACTTCATAAAAAGACGATATCGTCATGGTTAGTTAGATTATCTTGCCAAGTTGACTTCATTATCTCGTCGAGTCGACTTTACAAAAGTAGATGTTGTCATGGTGAGATAGATTTTCTTGCCAAGTTGACTTCATAAAAAGTGACTGTCGTCATGGTGAGATAGATTATCTCGTCAAGTCGACTCACAAAAAGTAGATATCGTCATGGTGAGATAGATTATCTTGCCAAGTTGACTTCATAAAAAGTGAATGTCGACTTGGCGAGATAATTTATCTTGTCATGTCAACATTCAATTTTTGATGAGTCGACATGGCGAGATAATTTATCTTGCCATTTCAATATTCAATTTTTGATAAGTCCACTTGGCGGGATAATTTATCTTGCCATTTCAACATCCAACCTTTGCTAATTCGACTTGGCCAGATATATTATCTTATCATGTCGACATAACCGTGATTAAGTTGACATGAACCATGTCGACATGTCAAGATCATGTATCTCGCCATGACTACATCTTCTTTTTGCCAAATCGACTTGACAAGATAACCTATCTTGACATGACGACATCCACTTTTTGTGAAGTCAAGTTGACAAGTTAATTTATCTTACCATGACGACATCCGCATTTTGTGAAATCGTCTTGTCAAAACAATTTATCTTGCCATGACGACATGCTCTTTTTGATAAGTTGACTTGACAAGAAAATGTATCGTCCAATGACGACTTCTCCTTGTTGGGAAGTCGACATGTCAAGATCACGTATCTCTTCATGACAACATCTACTTTATGCAAAGCCGACATCCACGTTTTGGGAAGTTGACTTGACGAGATAATTTATCTCACCATGACGACATCCACTTTTAAAGAAATCAACATGTCCAGATACTTTATCTCACCATGATGACATCATCTTTCGCAGAAGTCAACTTGGCAAGATAATCTATCTCACCATGACAACATCTACTTTTTGTGAAGTCGACTTGACGAGATAATCTATCTCACCATGACGACATATACTTTTTGTGAAGTCGACTTGACGAGAAAGTCTATATTGCCATGACGACATTCACTTTTTATTAAGTCAACTTGGCAAGATAATCTATCTCACATACATACATACATACATACATACATAAGAGGATTTATAGGGCGCCTAATCATGAATATCTAGGCGCCATTACAAGAATGAGAAGCCACAAACAGGCAAGAGAAACAAAAACAAATGACAACATCTACTTTTTGTGAAGTCGACTTGACGATAAAGTATATATTGCCATGACGACATTCACTTTTTATGAAGTCAACTTGGCAAGATAATCTATCTCACCATGACAACATCTACTTTTTGTGAAGTCGACTTGACGAGATAATCTATCTCACCATGACGACATTTACTTTTTGTGAAGTCGACTCGACGATATATTGTATCTCACCATGACGTTATCTACTTTTTGTGAAGTTGACTCTTCAAGTTAACCTATCTCGTCATGACGACATCTATGTTTTGTAAAGTCAACTTGACAAGATAGTCTATATCATCATGACGACTAATACAACTGTTTAAGTCAAGAATGTGAGAAAAAATATGTGACTATCTCAACATAACGTTGATAATATGTCGACTTGTCAAGATAATTATGTAGCCATCTAATGGCACTTTAAACGCTCCGTATTTACCTGTATTGATTCTAGTATATTAACCTTAACGCAAAATATATTAGTATTACCATCACATGATATTTGATCATAGGATATTTAACCCACATTTGTAGTTTGTGGTAAGGCCAAATTTTTGTTTGTTATGTTGTCCTCCACAGCTTTAAGAGAGGAGGGGTGGGCGGGCGGATTTTTTTTTAAAATTGTTTTTTGAATTTTCTTTTACCAGCGGAAGCTCAAAATTCAGCCAACAAGAAGTTGAAATCACTCTGAGAGTCGCACATATATGTTATAAACACTTAATTTAATATTCAATGCCATTTAAACTGTTTAAAAAAAAAATCTGAAAAAAAAATCTGAAAAAAAAATCTGAAAAAAAAAATCTGAAAAAAATCTGAAAATAAATAAATCTGATTTTTAAAAAAAAAATTGAAAAAAAAATCGGAGCGGCCCTAAATCTGGCCTAAGAGTCGTTTGGTGGGCCAGTTGGCATGGCTGATTTTTCATGTTTAGGGGATTGATCACATACTTATTTACTTTACATTGCTTGTTAATTTGTCAATGTCTTTTTCCAAGATCCACCCGATGATGGGCCATATTCTTATGCCTACACCGAATCTAATATGACATCCAGGGAGAACGGCAGACGACATTCAGCGGCACAACCTAGCGATACCAGGTAAACTCGTTAATACATGGTGTCTAAATAAAGAGCAAGAAAATGTTGACAGTTCTTTTCTCTCATCTTTTATCATTATCTTTTGATATTTAAATACGCATGTTCAATTTAATACAATAATATTACGGAACGATGGACATGACAGAAACAACACAATTCATACACAACTATCATAAATGATATGAAAGTTTTTCATTTTCATGACAGAGGTTTCCGGATTGATAGGTTCCTTATATAGCTTCATGAGCTTGTCTGTCATGTTCTTGCTCCTTCCCCCCCCCCCCTAAAGTCATACTTAATCACATCTCTTGATCCCACTAATAAGTGAAATTTGGCCATTTGGGAAATCGTCTCTTGTCGTGAAAATGTTTCGTGTTCGTGATTGGCTATAAACTATACTCCTTAACCATATATGAAACAAGTTAACCAGTACAATGCATTTTGTTTCTTAGGAGTGAGTGTGTCTATTACGGGCCTCAGGAAACAGTTTGATATATAATATGCTTTGAATGAATGAATAGGCCTACAATAATGTGAGAGATGATGAAAAACAACGGATATAATCTCATTGATTTGTATGATGAAACAAATATATAACATTAAAACGGAATGGATTATTCCATTTAAAAACAACATTACCAATTCCCACCAATGTGAAAATTAAATATATATAAGCCACTGCTATTTCATCTATACCACTTCATTAGCAATTCAAAGTCCCTAAACACATGTCAAATAGATATGAAACATAGGGTCACTCAAGTGCGACAAACTTCTTTAACTTTAAAATCAGAAGAAAAAAAAATGATTTGCATTTTTCAAAAAGGTGAAAACATCATATCTTATGCACAAGAGTGTATCATCAGTTTTATAAGTCCAATATTACAATATATTCATAATGAAAAACAAATAAAAAAGTATAAATACATCGATGGGTAGTAATCATTTTGGGACAGCCTGTACGAATGTATAGTAAGTAACACACTGTGTTTATAATGAATTACAATACAACAAATACGATACATTTCCATTTTTCCAAATTCAAGGAAGTTTAAAGTGGCTATGGTGAAATTAATTCAAAAATTAGCTTTTAATATACCTCTTCTGAGAGATGATTGTCATTTTCAAAGACGCTTCTTGTCATTGGAATTAGCTTTCTTAAGAGGTTGTTCAGGATTGCAATTATCATTTTACACCTTGTCAGCCTGATGATCATCTTTATGTCATTCGTTGTACAGCCATCAGGTGTACAAAGAGCACTATTATGTTCCCATTAGACAACCAAAAAAATGCTTGAGTGCATACCGATGTATTCCAAGGATGTATGGAGACTCCTCTCTATCATTTGCACCATAGTGCCCATTCACACACTTCCCTGCATAAATACAATACCAAGGTTTTTTTTGGCCCTAGCATAGGGTCAGAAGTCACAAACTGGTCCAAAAAAATGTTTCACTTCTATTAATGTTGAGAAATGCACCAATTCTGATTAAACGGGACAAAACTTAAGTTTTACATACTTAATGATCCACAAACTATATATTGTTGGAAAGCTTATGATTCAAGGTTTTTCATTTTTGAAAAAAAGAATCAAATTATACAAGGTGTGTAACATTTTTACAGGGTGGAACATAAAAAAGTTGATCGTTTTTGCTCCTCACAAAATATTTTGATAGTTTGTACAATTAGGATTTAGCTGAAGATAGTCACCAAAATCAGAACAACCGCAGAACGTGCTACCAAATTTGCTAAGAATCACCTGCCCAAAATGTACACAGGAAAAGTACAGGGTGTCTAAAATTATGATGAAATAATGCATAAAATGAAGGTTTGTATATAATATTCTATGAAATTTAGTTAGCATGGACTATTTAATTTA
The DNA here is from genome assembly GCA_035610835.1 of Ophiura sarsii. Classification (NCBI taxonomy): domain Eukaryota; kingdom Metazoa; phylum Echinodermata; class Ophiuroidea; order Amphilepidida; family Ophiuridae; genus Ophiura; species Ophiura sarsii. The sequence goes on along the minus strand of CM069445.1, from coordinate 21,950,641 downwards.
AAGGAAAATGGTTATCAAAATGAACTACATGAATATCATTAAAATTCCTTTTATTTTGAATACAGGGTGGTCCAAAATAGGTCTAAATAGCAATTTTTTCATAAATCTATGAACAATTCTGTGAAGAAACACTTCTGTTTTTTTTAGTTAAATGAAAACTTTCCTATGTATACTTTTAAAATGGCATCAATTTCAAAAGTTCTAGTTTTCCGCTATTTTGTGTAAAAACATATGGGCGCCTCATCCACCGGCCCCACCATTGACTCACTCGACGTTTAGATTGATAACTTCACTGTTGCTAAACATGTGGCTTTAATCCTTTTTTTTATTCGGTAGCTGGATAAATTGTCTTTAATATGATACCAAAAATGTTATGGTTTTTTGACAACTTCTATTTAAAATAGACAACTTCTATTTAAAATAGAGACACGTATCACGATTTTAAGGATTTTTTGAAACGGCCTCCACCTTATTTGATATACCTATTAGTGACCTGTGACCACAGGCGCTTCAAACTGTTTTGAGCAAATTGGTGCTGTACAATTTTGTCATGTAATTTGAGAAACGACATAATTTCATCATTCACAAATAGCCAAGGTTAATCAAACGAATACGTCAAATGGGTGATGCCGGAAAATTGAGAGTTATACCAACACCTGAATTTGTTTCAACTATATACAACGCAATGATAAAGAAATTTAGGATCAACTTTTGATATATTTTTGAAGAGGGTCAACAAGGATTGTGAATACCTTGAGTGGGCTGTAAACAAAGCGAAACATAAGAGCTAATGAGAACAAAAATAGACATGTCTATGAAACCATAGAGTCGAACCACAAGTTACAGTTAGGATTGCTTAAAAGCTCAGTGAGTGTTACGTATACAACAAATCACCAAGGCTCATAAAACAACAAACCCAAAGTTCACCCTCAAAAGCTTAAGACAACTCAGCGACTGGAGCTAGCATATTGTAAACCCAAGATATCCATTGCCAGACATGTTTTAAGTCACAGTCATACATATATAGGTGAGACGGGAAGGTTGCATACAATAATAATCAAGGCGAGTCATTGGAACTGAAAGGAAAATATAAACGTGAGCTGCCAGAAAATACATCGAAACAAAAGTCTTTGATTGCTTCAAAACAAAGTCTGTGAGTATTTCAAAACAAAATATGTAATTGCTTCGAAACAAAAGTATTTTATTGCCCACGTGTTGCCACCTACTGGGAGGGTCCAACGCACTTACAAAAAGGAAATACTATAAAACCCGAGGTGTATAATTAGAGAATCCATATGGATCAGGCGAAAAGTGTAGAGAACAACCTACCAAATGCAGACGAGGGAGCCTATCAACTCAACAATATCTATGATTATTAATGACGTAGCAAACCGTAACGGATGACGTCACGTTGACAATAATATGTAAAAATTCATTGCAATACGACGTTTGATAACTAACTTTCTTTTTTTATACAAGAGTCAATGGAGTTAATTTAATTTATGTTAACTTGATTAAAATGTTAAATATAAAGAATATTTCTCTTCAGGTTAAGTCATTTCTCGTTAATTAATTGATAATTTATATTATTCAAGTGCACGTATTAGGGAAGTTGTTCTATGTAGACGCCTTCTATTTCTGAATTGCTATATTGTATTTCATTTTATAGTTGTGTTGATGTCGAAATTGTCCAGGAAAGTGAAACAGTGAATACAATCGAAACAAGTAGCAAACCGAAGAATACAGCTTACATAAACAGGAAGGTCATAGAACAAAGGTTTGTACACGATGTTAAATATTAGCCTCAATTGAAATCAAAACAAATAAGTTCCACTGACATTCCACGAAATTGCCACCAAATATAATAACCCATAATAACCTATGGGATCAATTGATTAATCTACTGCGCAAAAACACAATGAATATTCTCGTGATATGTATATGGGGGAAAGTTTGAGCAGTGTAATTCTATTGAATCACTGAAAACATTACTTAGTCATTTGACAAAAACAAATTTGTCATGCAGACTGTCTTATATGACAAATTAAATATATGTCTTTCCAACTAAATAATTTGTCATGCAGCATGAAATGACAAATTATAATTTGTCATGAAAAGGTGTCTTATTCGACAATTTTTTTTTAAAAATTGTAATGCAACAAAATTAATTTGTATTACAACAAAATTAATTTGTACTGCAACAAAATGTATTTGTAATGCTAGCAGTGTAATTTGTCATGTGACAAACATTAATTTGTCATGCTAGCAGTGTAATTTGTCACGTGACAAAAATTAATTTGTCATGATAGCAGTGTAATTTGTCATGTGACAAACATTAATTTGTCATGAAAGCAGTGTAATTTGTCATGTGACAAACATTAATTTGTCACATTTACATCGTATTTTAAGGTATTGTAACTGGTTATTTGACTAATTCAGGGCGCCCGTCCGAGATGTATTGCGTTACATGGCTGTATGTGTGCTGTGCTGTACCTAGTCTGCTGAAATAGTCTGCCAGGATATAACTGCAACTTCAAGCATCCTAGTTAGCTTATACATTGCAGACTATCTCAGCAGACAAGGTAAACAGCACACCACAACATACAACCATGTAACATAAATCATCTCGGCCGGGCGCCCTGAATTATTCATCTTTCGTGCACTATATTTTACATACCACACGTAAAATTACAATAATCAGTTACAATTAATGTGACTTCTGCCTGCTGACCGCCGGCTCACAATTACAATGGCGGCCGCGAGGAAATAAACGCGAATCCTGCAAGACATCGCTGGAAATCCCGCAAACCGTGGTTGTATTGCAAACATGTATCGTTTATTGCATTTTAATTCGTATTCCTCAAATAATTTTGTCATGCAATTTGTAACGCAAGCAATACCTCGGCACTTCTAGTATAACTGACGATGTTTATTTGTCAAGTAAGCAATGGTAGGGTTGTCAAATCAATCGAATTAGTTTTGCATTGTTTTTAATTTGTATCGCAATTCTAATGATTCGTATCATATCTTGTTTGGATCGTAGGCCCCAGTTACAGAATCGTAACATGACAAGTTTCCTGCATTACAATTTGTATTTATCCGTTTAACGAATTTTCTTCAACAAAATGACGAAATAATATTTTCAGTATACTGTGGTTTTTTTTTAAATCGGATAATAATAAAAACGAGTACATTTTTATGACCCATGTATGGAGTAATATTTCAAAATTCAAAATGATCAATTGGATCTTTTTTGGAGTGTTATCATTTGCTCACTATAGACACCCTGTGCATTGTAAAATGTAAGTCTTAAAACTTTATAATTTATGTATGGAAGCCCCCCTTCCCACCAGGAAATATTTAAAACCCTTTATTCAATATTATATCTTTATATAGAAAGAGGGCTCGCCACCTGGCTAAATAAAGGAGCACGTAAACCGCACGAGTACATCATCATAGTACTAGTAGCAATACATTTTTTCGATGATATAAAAGACACACGTTACTTAACAGTCATCTCAACGGAGAGGAACGCCACATTTATTTGTTCATGGACAAAGATTGTCATTTGTAAATAGTTGAAATATTACATTGTATAAAACATAGTCATTGTGATTAAAAATACTGCTGTATTAACAAATATTATAACAACATTTGTAATCGTAGATGTATATTGTAAAGCTTTAAAATATATGTATTTTTCATTAAATAAACAGTGCTAGGACTAATGTGTAAAATAATGGGTTATCCCTTACCCTTAAATAAGTGTTTAATTACTAGAATCAGAAAGTATGCATGACAAAATCCTCAATTTAAAAGACTTGACATTAAGGGGTGTGAACTCTAAGGTACAGCCTCCGTAAAACTGCCGTAACCCCTTCAATATTCATTTTATCTTTATATAAGTATACAGTTTTTTGCAGATAAGGGTTCAACGAATCCAACCATGATAATGAAATTGACCATTTGGGAGAAAATTATAAAAAACACGAGCTTACGCATGCACTAAGAAAAACTGTGCATTAAATTAAGCTTAAGCTTCCTTCATTTGGGACATAAAAAGTGACATTGCCCACACAAGTTTCTTACCTTCTAATAGATCAATAGTTTGCGGCTTGATGCCACAACCCTACAGCTTCTCTCGCTTTTCCTCCATTTTGTCGTCGTCTTGTCGTTATGTCGTCTTGCAAGCAACAGCTGTGATTTGTCAAATGAAGTCGTGTGCTCATACTTTGCTGACATTTGATTGGCCACCGTAAATGTTTTTGTCGCCTCAATTCACTCGTTGTCGAGTGACTGTTAATGATTGAAATCCAACTTATGTAAAATCTTATCGGTACAACTTCTCACTCACAAGGAGTGAAAAATCACTATTTTCGAGTGAAATTGACTTCACTCCGATCAACGAGTGCCAGTTTCACGCTTTAACATTAAGAGAGTATGGAGCTCTTATTAGTAGTGTGCACCCTTGAACACTTTTGTACGCCCGTATATGTAAATAAATTCAAAAATAACAGCGAGGTGGAGGTGGGTGGTTGGCAGATAGTAACAATAGGTAAGTTGGCGTAAATAGTAAAATAGGATATTATTATGTACACCTGACGTGACCAGATGCTTTAATGTTAGCTAATTTCAAATAAGTAAATCGGTTTCAAAAATCTTAGATACGTATTAGGGAGTGTTTATAAATACCTTAGTAGGCGGGTTGAAGAAAAGAATGTGAGCTCCCGCCGAGTGCCCAGCTATTACCTGTGAAAAGATTGAACTGTTTTGAGTGGGATAAAAAGACGTCCAAGGCTCGAACACTCCCCCCCCCTTCCACACACACACCCACATAAAAGTATTGATGAACACTCCCTAACGAGCAAATTTCTTCCCTGCAATTTGTGATCTTATTAATACAAATCGAGTAAATACTTGTTAAAGTTATGACTTGAGTAACCAGACCAACGGAGAACAAAGTTGTAGTAAGATTATTTTCTATGGGATATCATTGACTAGTGTGTGCTCAGCAGATTACCATTAATCCGTACATGCCAGACCGGTTTCGGTTGCACAATACAAATCAATGATATCCCATACAAAAAACCCTGTTTTCATTAGGTGTGGTTACTAAAAACATCATAACTTAAAATCTATTCTAGTCTGATATTACTCTTGATACACATTAGATCAGTCGGGATTACAGTCGATTTGGTGATACCCGGACATGGAAGGTATAAGCTGGTTTTTTGTTTTAAAATACTAAGGAAGTATTCAATAATCACCAAAAAAATACACAAAAATGTACTATTGGGGAACTCTTTTTATAATAGGTTAAAGTTGGAACCATGAGGGAAAAATCCCAAAATACGATATTTGAAAATTTCAGTCAGACCTTTTTTCTGCTGGGACACTCAATAGTTCATCAGCCATCAAATTATATTCAAGCCTTGCTATTCATAGAGATAATACTACCTCAATAGAGCACAATACAATTCAATGCGGATTAGGCCTGGCCAGTTAGTTCTGATAGACTGGATATTATACAGTGTGTTTCAAATGAAAATAAATAGCCCTATCTAATGTATAGGCTTTATCTTCGCTAAAGGCAATATGGTATATTAAAACAAACAGTTATTATTAGTTTACAGTGTTGTTTTATTTTGTGTTTATCCTTTTAACAACAATAAATAAATGTTTCATAATACAACATTGTTCAAGTAAAGTGTATAATTTAAAATGTTGATGAGGCGATTTTATTTTTTGGAAGCAACTGCAAATCTTTACAGTGTTGATAACATGTACATACAAATAAATTTGATTTGATTTGATTTGATATCAATTAGGTGTGTGTTTTGTGCATAAGAGAACGTATTAAAAACTAGATTTTAAGTATATGAATATCTGTCATATATTCAACACTTATTGTCTGAGCACTTCATGGGAATTTGTCACACACAGATAATAGCAACCAAACATGTTAACAAAATTAGTTATATATGTCATGTCAATAAATAGTTGAGGTTAAATCCGTTGTTGAGAAATGGTAAAGTTAGGTTATTTTCTGTTCTCAATTTGACATAGGGCCTAATACATTTTTCAATCGACAAACCATTATCGCACTCCATTTTAGAATAAATATGAAAATGTCCAAGGTAAAAATCTAATGAAAATGTCCAAGGTAAAAATCTAATGAAAATTATGAAAAATGCTAAGTATGACATTACTTAAACACCGCAAAATCAAACTTTTAGCTCGGCAACGCTGCATCATCATTAATCAAAGGATATCAAATAGGATTCACATGTTCTGCAAATATCTTCTATATGCGTCGTGATACTTTATGATTACTTGAATGTGTCGGAATGTAAGCCCAACGCAAAATATAGCATATTGTGATTTTGTAAAATTAAAATACTGTATTGCAAGTTGTCAGATTTTAATTGCACGCTATTTGCTTTAAAAATAGTACACCTGGCACCTAAATGAAAAGGAAGGGTATTTCTCTGAAATGTCGTACAAACAGAACTTATCCTTGCACGTAATTTGCATTCAACATGTTCAATGAACATCTTTAACTATGTCCAAATAATCAAAATGGCAGTTGAACTTTGTTGAAATTATAGACAAAATATCGTATCTTTTTTAGACTTGAAAAGACAGCAGCAAAGACAAAATTCCTGCAAATGATATATCATTTGATTAAAAAGGTATCCGTAAGACAGTTTCCAATATAAACCAACAAGTTGATTATATGAAATTAGTTTAAATAAAATTAAAAAAACACAGATTAATTTTCCGGAATTCTCAATCGATAGTTAAATTGAAAAATAATAAAAGGACTCATTAATAATGCTGACTGACCCAATATTAACAGATCTGTTCTCTTGTTTGAGTTGTCAGTGAATACAATTTATTTTCATTATACGTACCCGGTGTTCTCTCTTAGTCTTCAGAGGGGTAAACACATGATCGTTCCAGGATCTTGAAATACCCCCCTTTTTGACGGCGTTTCGCGGACAATTTGGCTAATTTGACCCCCTTTTTCGCACAAAAACGCGGGCATTTTGACTGACATGACTGAAATTAGCCTCCCTTTTCACCATTTCAAGGCCATTTTGTATATAGTCCCCCCTATTTGCGCAAAAACGAGGACACATCTGGTTCAAAATAACCATTTTTCCTATTGTCGGGACAATTTGATATGACACAATACTCATTTTATTTCTTCGCGGGCATATAGCCTCTCCAAAAAAACACCCCTTATTTTTGATATCGCGGAAATATCATCCAAAATGACCCCTTAGTTTTGGGAATCGCGGACATAAAGCTTTAAAAACACCCCTAATTTGGGGAAATCGCGGACATAAATGTCACTTTGACCCCCCCCCCCTTTTTTCCGCGATTTTGGAACAATCATGCGTACCCAAAGTCGATGTTAACTGAACCCACCGAGGTTCCGACCGGTTAAAATGATCCGTAATTTGATTTGACACTAGCCCCTTACCCGGGTTTGGATGTTTCTGATCATGAGTAGGCCTATCTCTGCTATACTATTATAAATAATCATGGATAAAAGGTAACATTTTAAACTACTTCCCAAAAGCTAAAAAGAATTTGAAACGATTTTAATTTGCCCGTTTTACCATCTGAACGAGACGCCCCCTCCTCCAAATAGGAATCCTCTCCCTTAAGAGAGGAATAACCCGTTTAGGCCAAGAGGCTCGTTATTCAGTATTTCATATTAGAGATATTCATAACTAATGACACGAATAGGGAGTAGCGAACCCTATTTCAAATAAAGGATAGCGAACCAAATCATTGATCAATTGTTCAACGGGGTGTGCTTTTACCAAACTGTTATCATATTCAAATGGAGTTTACACGGTTCTTGTGAAATTGACGACGCAACCCCCCCCCCCCCCCTCCCCCCCCCCCCCCGTTAATTATAACGGGTTTTAATTTATCGTGTAGTCTTAAAAATACATTCGCATTTGAGCAATTCGGTCGATATCTATTGTATTCCACTAACGCATAGCTACTCTGGGGACGAGATGTGCTGAGTTTTAAATCGGGTTGTGTTAAACACGTCGTCTAAAAGATAAACTCGCGTTTAATTTAGACACGACTTTAGTTAGACACGGTTCTAAGCTAAAACCGTGTTTAGTACGAGAATACGGTCCATACAGTTAAGCTAGGACTCTCGCTAATTCATGACACCGGCTCCAGTCCCAGCTATCCGTGGCCGTGAGCAAGAACTAGCAAGCAAGAACATGGACAGATGCCATTAAGCCGGTAAATAATTTGCGTCCTGACTGATCTCTCAGTCATATTTTAGCCTTATTTTAGCCTAATGTTGTCCTTGCATGATCAGAGTAGTCAGGAAAGGCACTTATTACCCCTTATTATCTTAACCCTTGTTGAGATTGTTGAGATAAGACCGTGTCTTGGTTGAGATAAAGACAATGGCAGTTGGTAGGGTAAAAATTTGCCAAGCGGTTGGCTGTAAATAATTTTACCCGTATAATCATGATAATGAAGTAATAGAGACAGGAAACACTAATTGCAGGCAGTTCATACTTCAGCATTAATTATCATAACCGTAGAGTTGTATTATCCATTTAATCATGCATATTAATGGCAATCTCATTTGAATCAAAACAGTTACAAATTCAAGACATATGATTAACGTGAACATGGTGACTAGACTCTGCGATCGCCAGATTTGAATATGAGTTTTTCAAATAACCAACCCGCGCTTGACATGCGCAGACCTAGAGCTGCTGTCCTATCACGAGAGAGCGTTAACCACAGATCAACGATTATCAGAGATGTTCACACATTGTGGGATTGTGACACCATAATACCATCACAACCCTGATCTTAGGAATGCTCCCTAATAGTAATAATAAAGTGTAAAAAACGAAATATTTTTAGTTCATTTTGTACTAGGTTTTGAGGGGAATTTGAATTTTCTGTCAACCTTCAACCTTTTCTGAATGTCGATCTGCCATGAAAATGAGATAAGAATTACCCCACTCGGATAATTTACGATATTGGTATGATATAGTTATTATCTCATCATGGGGTGCAGTGGGTGCAGCAAGTATTACACACTGAATGTCCATCGTCCCAGAAAATGAGATAAGAATTATCCCAATGAGATAGTTGCATAGGGATATGATAATAATTATCTCGTTATGTAAATATTACACCCTGAATGTAGAACACATTGCCCAAAGCATCTACAGATGGAGGTCCCTCATCAAATTGTTTTAAAACACCCCCAAACGACCTAGTAAAGCCTAAATTTCGGTAACCACTAAACCACTCAACATACTATTATTCTCAAACGTAGTTTGTTCCCCCTGGCACGCTCCACATGACTACACCTAGCACATAAAGTCCCTGACCAGGTGCTTTGAGGTTGGCTAATTCAAAATATATAATCGGTACCAAAAATCTGAGATATACATGAAATGAGAAAATTTCCTTTGCTGTTGTTATGCGCGGTCATTGAAATCGCCATAACTTTAAAAGTATCCATTCGATTTTGTTGAATGAGGTATCAAACTGCGGAGAAGAAATTTGCTCATTTAATGTATGTCTCAGATTTTTGGTACCGATTATATATTTTGAATTAGCCAACCTCAAAGCACCTGGTCAGGGACTTTATGTGCTAGGTGTATATACCTACGTTAGTTCTAATGACATGAATGAAGGTCTATAAATGGGTCGGCCGGGTCAGTGTAACATTGTTTTCCTCGCTTAGGAATGCAGCGTTAGTAATCAATGGAAGTGGTAAAATATTATATTCAACATTTCAGTTCAAAATTCAATATGCAATTTTATATTTACAAAAAGTAACACATACAAATCTTATAGGAATTTTGCTAAAAATGTATGTTTCAATTACATTCTACAAATCGCAACAAATATAAATGAAAGAAAACATTACGAATCAAAAACACTAACGTACAAGATATCCTTTATAGATTACTATACAATGTTGAAATTATATGAATATAATTTTCATGGTAATCTATGTGACGATGTAATATTTTGTATCACCCATTATAGTTGAAAGGCATCTTCGATTTGACCCCAAATTAGCAAGGCGAGGGCGCTCTGTGGTAAATACCAAAAAAATGAATTTATAAAATTGCGTAGATCAAAATAAGAAGCGTTTATTCATGCCGAAATACAGTCATCAAAAAAAGTAACTATACAGGTAATAAATGGGCTTCTAACTCTTAAAATATATATCCTACCTAAAAATATTAAATTACAAAAGTTGTTGAAAAATTTGTCTTCTTTAATATGAAATATTGCACGCTAGGATCGGGTGATTATTAAGGGAGTGGCATTCAAAAATGTAAGGAGAAGTCCGATTTTCATTTTCACATTTTTATTTTCTACACGCGGACCTATCTACGGGTACCTTATCGATTACCGGTAGTGCAATTGGGGGATGCATGCGCAGGTTGGACAGTCAGCCGTATTGTTCCGATGGATCAATACGCCACACACACGCTACCTGTCATACTCTCCCCCGTGTTGAAATGTAAAATGTGAATTTGAAATTGTGACTTTACCTTACATTTTGGATTGTCGCTTCTTAAATATTCAACCGATCCTAGCGTGCAATATCTCATATTAAAGAAGATAAATTTTTCAACAACTTTATGATTTAATATTTCTAGGTAGGATGTATATTTTTAGAGTTAAAAGCACATTTATTACCTGTATAGTTACTTTTTTTGATGACTGTATAATCAAAACAAGACATTCGATCGTTGATCAATTAACATACATTGAAGTATATATCCCTCCCATTCAATATTTTGTCCATTGAATTAATTTATAAAGTAAAGTTTACCCTGAAATGAAAACATGCAGCTACATCAGAGTAAAAATTGACATGAACGGGATGAAACGGTGTCAAAATCAGGTGGAAAATGTCCGTAAATGCCTTACTTTTGAACGCCGTAAAAATCAGTTCACAGGTTGATAGATTATAATAAGATGTTTCATATTCCTCCTTTGAGATTGAGAGTGTTTAATGAAATGCTCTGCTTGTAGATAACATAGACTGGATTCAATACGTTTGCAAGACAGGTCCTCTTATCAGGAGTATTTCAAGACCTTAATATTAATTGATTTCACCTCAAGATCACTCTTGAAACCGACGGTTCAATTTCCGCGGGAGTTTAACTCGGTGTTAGTACCCAAAGTGCGCGGTTCGAAATTGCGCGGTTCGTTTTGGTGATAAATTGACCTACGCTATTGTTCAACGCTAACTTGCCTTTCACCCATTACACAAATGTTTAGGTGATGGCTATTGGTGATGGCTATTGGCGCTGTTATGGATTGGAATGAGCAGCGCCTCTCCCTTTGGCTTGTTTAATCTTGAAATCAACAGATGGTGCTGTTTAAAATCGCCGCAGTAAAATGAACAGTCTGAGTAGAGTGACTTGCTACAACATTTCATTCAAACAGCTTCTCATTATTGACTTTGACCATTAACAAAACAGACTGAGCATTAGTATCGGTAATTCATGCCAAAACGAAACCAAACTGAAGCATGGTGAGAAAATGTTTGGTCCGCGGGAATTGAACCCGGGTCGCCGAGCTGGCAGGCGAGTCAGTCACTCACCACACCATGAGCGCTGGGCTACCCAGGCTAAATATTCGTGTAGAAGACCTCGTGTGCGCGCGCAAACAAGTGCTGCTGGTCGTATGATTTTGTACGATGTAGAGGCCGACAAATTTAATTTGCCAAATAGATCATCCCTAAACGGTATGAGAAGATATTTCCCCCCATTTTTTGACCAAGGGGGATGGCCTATGCAATCATCCCCCTCCCCAATGTTATGCATGAACAAAATTATCACCGTAATCTAATTCAGAACTAATTTTGCCCCCTTCCGTTTTCTACCCTAAAATGTTGATGCTGGTGCCGCCACTGGTCAATCATCCCCCCAATGCCAAGCAACCAAAGTCTTAGTACACTTGGTTATGGTGTCAAAATCATCCCAGATATTACATTTATACTGTAATATTTAATTCCCTATAATTGATGTGACCGTTGTTTACAATAGTAGTGTCTACAGATTTATTAGCGCCTGGTCTGAAGACATGCTAGAAGCACTAGTCCATGACTACTGCATACGTACTATTCAAAAGCAAAATACTCATCACTGTGCGCCAATTTTAAAAGCACCTCCCGTTATCATGGTTATGGTACGTACGCATACTGCCGGGCAACCATATTTAGTACCTGGTCTCTCATTGTGCTAGGGATGCAGACCATGACTACTGCACTATTCTACAACGTAAGTTTTGATCAATCAAGTGTGAATTTAATTTACAAAGCACATTCCCTGTAGGTGCGCACGCATACCGCCGGGAATTACGTCACAGGTCACATCATCTATACTTTCTCATTGCCTGCACAGGGACTGGGCATACTACAAAGTTATATTCATTTCATCATTACTGTATTATTTTCAAAGCTAATTTTACTCTAAATGAACTAAAAATATCAAAATTCTAATTCTCTGAATATTGTTATAAATGTGTTCCCTATAGACTAATAATGTCTCAAAAATATCTCAAATTTGTGTAAAGAAGCTTATAAGAACTTTTCATCTATTTGTAAACCTAGAATACCAAAAAGCTAACACAGAAGTTCAATGGTTTCCCAGTTTTTTTCTGTCAAAATGTAGCATGCAAGGTGTCCTAAGACTTTTGGTTGCTAGTGTATGATACAAAACAGCAAAACAGTGGATCTAATCACGCTAATAGTAATAGCTGCACAGAGTATTAGTCATCGATGTCATAAAGGATCATTGTCGTTCTCTTGAATTTTGACATGCTACAGAATAGGCCTATGGAATAATTCACTCAGTGATCAAAGAAGTGCGATTTATTCCGTTGAGGGCGCTAACGGAATAAATCTAATCTGGATCTTAAACTGCACTATATATACCTACAGATTAAGACGAATTGTAAACTGCATATATAGTGCAGTTTAACAAAGAGACCAGGTTCACCCCAATCTCACTGTTTCTGCATGCAGTCAAAAGGGACTTTATAGTATAGCATCTCGACCATTTTTCGATCGCCATTTCTGCAATACTGCTACGGTGACCTCCATGATTCCCATGTCTCTATTGTCATGTTTAATCTGCTCTACTGTAGATGTTTCCAGATTTAAATGTCGATATAGCCTTTTAGCATCTTTCGGTTTGGATTCCTTGGCTACGAATTCGAAATCAAGATCATCGGATAATGCTTAAAGAGAAATGTAAAATTTGATTAGGAAATATAAATATATAATTAGGCTCTAAAGTTGTCTAAAATGTTGATAAAGATAGTGTTATGAGAATCGTTCACTCAATTTCATAAATCTTCAATACCAGGGCTAATAAATCAACTACAGTCTTTAAAATAAGTAACCGACCAGGTAATAAATATTATAGCTCCTACGTAAAAATGTTAAATTATAAAGTTGTTTATATATTACACGTGAAGACTGAATGAATATTAACGTACTTATGTGCCCAAACCAAAACAAAGGTCGTCTTTCAATTTAACATTTTGTTCACCGGACTACATTAACTAGTATTAGTAGCGACAACTCACGGGTAGATAGTAAGATGAGGATTGGGATGCTTCAGTTGATCAATGCAGCCCATACACATACCTGTCACACTGTCCTGCGTGTTTAAAACCCAAGTCTGAAAATGTAAACTGCACTTTTGTCTACAAATGTAGCGTTCTTAATTATTGACCGATCTTCGTCAACAATGTCTCAAATGAAAGAAAAGAAATGTCTGTACAACTTAATAATTTAAAATGTTTACGTAGGAGCTATAGGTTTGGAGTTAAAAGTATATTTTTAACCTGGGCAGTTACTTATATGATATAAGAATTACTAGGAATTGGTATTACAATTGCTACCAGTCCTTCAGCGGTTTATTTCAAATGCTTTAGTTCGACAGAAGAAACTCTTAAGGCGGAGGGTTGCAGCAACCAGTCCCTGGTTAGGCTGGGTTGAAGAGAATCTATTTATTTTATGACGTATTGGACGGAAACGTGTACACCCGATGATACAGGCCCGCAACCCTCCATTCGTGTATGAAACCTATACGAAGTGTCCGTGTCAAACTTGTGAGCGAGTTCGGTCTTTTGACGTCATTATTATTGTCGTACGACCAGTGCATTGAAGTCATACAGTTTGTATGTTTACACAATTTCTATACGTATCGACGATGATGTGCCCATCGAAACACATAAATGCAAGGGCGTCCGTGGTTGGCTGTCTGTTTAGTCTTACATTTAAAGGCATATTATGTGATCTTTTCCAGATCGTACATACATTCCAAATTACAGAGCGATACGATTCCTAATTACTTTAAAATCATGGTTTTAGAGTGAATTTAGAGTGAAAATATAAACTGTCGTGTTAACCCGACAGTTTATTTTCACTCTAAAACCATGATTTTGAAGTAATTAAGAATCGTTTCGCCCTGTAACTTGGAATGTATGTACGATTTATGATCAGAAATGTAAATCTGCAATCAATTTTTTGTTTCGATGTTGAGGGCGTTCCCTGGAAAGATCACATAATATACCTTTAAGCTAGCAGCTGAAAATTAGAATCATACATGCACTCAAGGTTTTAGCGGCATATCTGATAAAATATTCATTTGTATATTAATCGCAAGCATTGTGAATATACTGATATATTTCTTTATTTTATGTGGAACTACTTCTTTTTACAGGTATGGATCGAGCACGGGTAAAGATGTCCTGCCGAGTAGACGTTTGTGCGCATGATCCTAGAAAATGAATTTCCTATTTATAATTAAAAATGTTACAAATGTTACCTGTAGATTTGTATTACAAATGTTACCTGCAGATTTGCATCAATTATAAAAATTGATATATTCATATTGTCCATAAGTTAATATTATAATTTGACAATGCATCGCTTATTGATAGGAGTTTATCTGAAATTTGGCTCAGTCTCGACAAATATATTTCGCTGTAACATCCGCTCATAGGGATAGGAGTGCATGGTGTAGTGGTTTGTAGTCGTGTCTGACACGCGCGATATCAGGGTTCGATTCAGTTACCAGCCAAGTTCTTTTTTGTTTATTACTTTTTTACTTTTTGATGCTCCATTATATTGTTTACTTGCATATCATTTATTTGTTTATTAACGCGAGTGTGTTTTTTTTATCTATTAATATTTTTAACTATTTTTGTTCCATGAATGTAAATTATCACGATTTTTTTTTATTCGGCTCAGTGTTTGTGGATTCGGCTATTCGTTCGTCTGGCTGTTTCGTGATGTTTATTTTTACAAACCCCGGTACTTAGTCATATTTTCAAACTATAAAGGCCTAAATCTAAGAGTGAATCAGATGTACTAGTACTTGTTCCAAAAATAAGGGATCAATCCCACAGACAAAAGCAGAAAATGAAGCATAATAATTTCTTTGTCATAAAAACGATCGAATCACGAATACAATTTTGAAACTTGTAATCTCGTAGTCACGGTCGTGTATCTAAATGGATGCGTATGCTTATATTCGTCCAACTTTTAATTACGCATTATTAAGTATACTAGCGGGACGCCCATTCTTCGAACGGGCTCCCGCTAGTAAGTAGCGCCTACCAGATATTTCCACTACAACTGTCTAAACGACGATTGTCTTTTTTGAAAGACTCTTCTCGTTTTGAAGAAGTTTTACATGAGAGGGTTTCTATGTATATAATCTATCTAAACTGTTGAAATAAGCAGCATACATACATGTATTGATAGACTACATTGTACTACCAGGGAAGGTGAGAGAAATCTGCTCTGGTACTACAAATAAACATGGTTGCCTCCATGATATATATCTAGAAATACCATAATTTCGTCATTTTGGCAAACCCATGGTTTTCACGACCTACCTCCTAAAAAGGTATAACCCATGCGTACAAAACCAATTTCCACAGATTGGTTATGACTGGCTATAACTAACATTCTCGGAATCTCTCGCTGGCGGGCAGAGTTTCATGGATTTGCTCCTTGCATCGTTGAGGACATTCATCATGACCAGGGATAGCACTGGATCAAAAATATGAGAGGTTCCATGACATTTTTCAGGACCCCGTAGGACTTTAAAAAACAAATTTAAGGGTTCCCCTAAGAAATTGAAGGGTCCTGAAGTTAAATTTTTATTTCGTTTACGGACAGTTTTAATGAATTTATATTGTGAGCAAAGGATTGATATGTAATTTACAGAATTTCGTAACCCCTGTATTAATAAGTTCATGACCCTCATTGCTCATGGCTTCCATCCAAACTTTCGTTAGGGACGCCCCCCCCCCGATCAATCTTTTAGAGAACAAATCCATTGTGAAACGTATATTCGTTCTTCATGGTCAAGGAATAACTGGATTTGACCCAACTATCTCCCTCTCTCGCTCCTTTCAATTCATTTATTTTTGTTACACTACGCTTTTATGATAAACGAAAGTACAGTTTTACAGTTCGGTAAACTTTCTCCTGTACGTAGGCAATACAGATGTTATTGTACTTTCGCTCCTCTTTTTTTCTATCCAGTTTTATACTGCGAATTATTTTCCCGGAGATATAAAGTTTTTTTTAAACAAATTCACTTTTGATTTGGGACACCCTGTACATACAAAAGTACAAATACGTGTGTCTCCACCACGCAGGCAGCTGCTTTTATTGAACAAGTCCTCTCGCATTTGTCTGTTTGTGTGGATATTTTGTCTTTTGTCATGATAATGATTAAATTGGAAAGTAAAACTCACATTTTCTTTGAAATGACGTAGCAAAATACTGAGCAATGAAAGTACATGACAACAGCTCAATACTTGATACTGGAGGACACAAGTCGTTAAGGCGAGCTCTGTCAAATTTACACTGGGACACATTGTAGTGTATATAGGATGGACCCCTATAAAGTCTTTTTCCCCGTATGAATTTGCCGATAAATCTACCACACATTTGTAAGGGCACAATCAATGGCAGAATAAACCCTGAACACAATTTCACACACAAAAAATGCGGGGTCAAGAACCGAGTTTCAAATAGGCGAAAATGGCGCTAATTTCTTTCCGTTAAATTTAATGTGGGTTTTATATCATTGTGTATTTGCAGATAGTGTTGTAAATGTTTGTCTATTGGTATTTTGTAAAAAACACAAATTGATATACACAAAGAACCCGGCACGTCGAAACACAAATTGATATACAAAAAAACGACACGTAAAAACACTGATTGATATACAAAAAAACCACATGTAAGAAACAAATTGATATACAAAAACAATGTTTATTTTGAACTAAACGGCGTGCCATATATTACATTAATTTTAGAAAATGTTTAGATACACTTCTCGAAGTGCATGATAGATAATTCATTCACTAGCATTGCATTCGACCTTGTATTTGTGCACCATTATTTCGCGCCGAGGGCTATGCACGAATGCAAGGCCTATTAATCGCCCGTCCCCCAGTGATATTAATTTTCGCCGTCGGCGGCGTCTTATTGTTATTATAATGAAAAGATCGACGTACGCTGGGGGATCGGCGTGCGCTAAAAGATCGTCGTGCGCTGAAACGCGACACGCATGGCGTGGTGAGGGATCGACGTGCGCTAAAAGATGGACGTGCGCTAAAAGATGGACGTGCGCTAAAAGATCGACGTGCGCTGGGACTCGACATGCATAATAGCGGGGTGAAAGATCGACGTCCGCTAAACTCGACCTACAGAACGTAAAGTTCGACCTGCAGGGCGTGGGGTTCGACCTTCATAGCGTGAGGTTTGGCCTGCATAGCGTTGGAAGCTCGCATTTATGTCTGTTCTGGCATTCCATAATTATCTTTATCAGAGATCACCTTACCAACATGTTAGAGACACTCTCACAAAACCGTATTATTAGTGTCTCAAATATGTAGACCTTTAAGGGTGAGGTGGAGTTATAGGTTTTCAGTGCTTTCCTATAAAGTTATTACGAAATCCTCGAATGGGCCATATTATTTGATTTGAAAACCCCTTTTTGATTGTTCTACTCTCGTAAAGGAAGGGGTCTCGATTCAGGCAATGTACCTATCTAAACAATTTGAGCGACATAGGGCGCTGCAATATAACAATTAAAGATTTAACTTTCTCTTGATATTCATCATCAGTAGATACGGTTTGTTCTCCAAGAATTAGAAAAAGTGTATTTCCATTTATTTTTTTTGGAAAAGAAAGTCGCTCAATAACGAAACAAACACCACATGTATAGGCCTACTGTATGAAATCTGTAGCCAAAAACGTAAAAATTAAATTATCGTTTTATCATTAGAATAGGCTGAAAATGGACGGGGACGAGAACGTGGAAATTGACGGACAGGGTCACGGGTGGCAACACCGATTGTGAAACCACATCAGTCACGCCTGAAAATGTGCCACCTACGTTAGTGACAAAAACTGAGTCTTCAACTGAACAACTTTCATTATTATTTGACATATAAGATCTGGAGATGTTAGGGTCTCCAAATGCAATACATGACTAACGATGCTCCGTATTATGACGGTAATGGCGGGGATACCGGTTGCTGCAATGGGCAGGGGCGATTATTTTTTTTCGTACATGAGTTTAACCAAATCTATTTATTCCGTTTTAATACGAAATAAAGCAAAATTCACCGAATAAATTTTTTAAATTTTTTTTTAAACAAATGAAATGATTTGGCTAAACTTATTGAATTGATCGTCAATTCCATTGAATTGATCGCGACTTCCATTGAATTGGTCGTCAACTCCATTGAATTGATCGCGAATTCCATTGAATTGATCGCGAATTCCATTGAATTGATCGCGAATTCCATTGAATTGATCGCGAATTCCATTGAATTGATCGCGAATTCAATTGAATTGATCGCGAATTCCATTGAATTGATCATGATCAATTCCATTGAAATAATTATCAATGCCATTAACAGTTAGTTACACCAAAATCATCTAAAGACACTTCCCTAGGGACGTTATTTTAATTTTGACATAAAAATGTTTTGTTTTTAAAATGTTGACCAAAAAGTGCCAACAAATGTGATTGTTTTTGTTTTACCTCCGAAATCACATATTCATGATATTGGTGCAATTTCAGCATTTTGTAACCAACAACTGAATTTGCTACGATTGACGCAAATGTTGAGCCAGAAAGAGAGTTTTTTTGGTCAAAATATGAAATATTAACATTTTTAGTGAAATTTGATACAAAAATGCGTTCTCCGACCCATTTCCTTTCTAAAAATGTACACCTTTATATACATCACATAATAGTTCAAAAGTTACAGCGCTTGATAAATTTCATGTTTTTAGGGTTGACAGGCCCCTTAAGGTATCATATTAGGACACTTTGTTCTATCTGGTATGATTCCCTCTAGGCAGTATTGTAAAATAGACAAAGGTCAATAAGGTGAAATGTGAATTATAAAAATCTAAATATATCCTGAACACATATCCTGAAATTATCCTGATGAATCCTAATACAAATTTGCCTGATTTGTTATCATTTTCATGAAAATCGGAGCATTACTTCAAATTTGACCTATGTGGCGAACTTTGACCTTTTTGCTTATAACTCGACAACGGTATATCAGAGATCGGTCAAACTATACTTTTTTCTGAATCCCTATCATACAAGTAATAAAAGATTTAAAGAACTTTGTAATTTGACCCCTGGTGTATTAAGTCCATGACCCTCATGCACTGCAAAAACACCGGTGTTAAAAATAACACCATTGGTGTTGTGAGAGGTCCACACCAAAAAAAATTAACACCGGTGTACCGGTGTTAAATTTTTGGTGTTATATCAACACCATGTAGTGTCATTTTAACAACTGCAAGTGTGAAAAATAACACTGTAAGTGTTAATGTAACACTGTAAGTGTTAATGTAACACCAATATAGTGTTAAAATAACACTAATTGGTGTGGACCTCTCAGAACACCGAACGGTGTTATTTTTAACACCGGTGTTTTTGCAGTGTGGCTTCCATGGTTAGGGACACCCCCTCCTCCGCTTAAATTTAGTATCAACCTTTTTAGAGAACAAATCCATTGTAAAACGTATATTCGTTTTTCATGGTCACGGAATTACTGGATTTGACCCAACTATCTCCCCCCCCCCCTCTCTCTCCTTTTAATTCATTAAATAAGTTTGTTACCATGGTTACACTACGCGTTTATATATATAAACGACAGTACAGTTTTACAGTTCGGAAAACTTTCTCCTGTATGTTGGCAATACAGATGCTATTGTACGTTTGGTATCAAATTAATTCTACAAGGTTTTTTCTATCAAGTTCAATACTGCGAATTATTTTACCGGAGATTTCAAGCTTTAAAAAGGTTTACACTTTTGGGACACCCTGTACATACAAAAATGCAAATACGTTTGTCAGCACCGGCCAGCTGCTTTTATTGAACAAGTCCTCTCGCATTTCTGTGGACATTTTGTAGAAATCTTTTGTCACGATAATGATTAAATTGGAAAGTAAAATTACACATTTCCTTTGAAATGACGTAGCAAAATACTGTGCAATGAAAGTACATGACATCAGGTCAATAACTATGGATACTGGAGGACCCAAGTCATTTACCGTCAATACGTGTATTCTCACATCTTTTCTTTAGCCGGCCTCGCACGCCAAAGTTGTTATACTGATAATTCCGTCTATTATCCTTCAAGACATAGAGCGTGTTTCTGCTGGGGCAATGCAAAAAGATTATTGCCGATTATTGCCGATTATTGCCGATTATTGCCGATTATTGCCGATTATTGCCGGGTTCTGCCTGTTTCTGCTGGGCAAACTTAGCGTTTATTAGCGGTTTCTTCACCGCTAATAAACGCTAGGTTTTCCCAGTAGAAACATGCAGAACCCGGCAATAATCGGTATTTTTGGTAATCCCAAAAACCTTCACAAACCAGGGTTGGAATAGTCTGCTTTAGTATACCATTTTCCTTTTCTTTGTCACTCTATGAGCATGTACCGATAGAGGGCTCACTCCCCAGTGACCGCTCCCATCCTCTGATCTCACCCCGGGAAAAAAAGGTCTACTTGCATTGGATTGACCTCGTTGACCTCCGTATACTTTTACATTAGTGCTCGTCCAAAAATTGGACGCATATGTAATGAGCAATTTGTTCACGTGGGGTTCAAAATTAACCAATGGCAGACACGATAAATACGAAGTATATGAATATTTATATACGTCTTCGCAGAGAGACGAATCTTGCTCACTTGATAAATTCAAAATGTCGATTTTCTGGCACTGTATAGCCGCCGTTTCGATCTAAAATCACACTTTAGGAGTTATCTTTGACATTGGTCCTCGCCCAAAATATGTTCCTCATAGATATAGCTACATTTCCGCATATGTGACTATTTCCATGCTATTTCCTATCTTTCAATATCGTGTAATAAAAAACCTTTTTACGTTTAAACAGAGACAAATAATTTGATCATTGTTTACGATATAACTAGAGACTCTTACACAGCCACAGAAATACCCCCTTCACGCGTTTCTAGATGTACAAACAGCAAATTCAATATTAGCGCGTTATGAAGGGGTGTGATACTATCGTGACGCATAAAAAGCATCGTCCCTAGTAATCCCTAGTGTGCTCAAGCACAGTTCTTTTGTAAATCCAATGCCAGTAGACCTTGTATTTGGTCGGTTCTCGGATGGGAAGTATCAGGGGGTGTTGTTCGATTGTGTGACAGTGAAATTATACAAGGTATACGAGTCGACTAGGGTTGGAACCGACAATAATAGGCAATAAACTCAGTAGAAACAGAAAGGCGATTCTTAGCGGTTTGCGCCGTGAACCGTGTCACGCTGGGTTATACACATTATTGTGAAGCAATCTTTTTCAGGTGCGGTGGCATTGTTTGGTATTACAAAAGGTCAAATCTCGTGGCCCATCGACTAGGATCGATAAACTTAGCGGTAACTTTTCGCGAGTAGAAACAGGGGGATTAAAAACGGACCGATTGAAACTTAGCGTTTACTTTTTGCAGTGCCCCAGCAGAAACACGTTCATAGGGAACCAACCATTTGAAGATCGGTTTGAAATAGCGAAAAAAATGAGACACCGTGAATTTGTCATTTTTGGACCTGATTTTTGAACACGCATGATAGTGTGACAGGTATACATGTACATGTATGTGTAGTGTGTGTGGGTCGCATTGATCAGTTAAATGTAGATGTTCCGATTGCCGGCCCGATTTTCAACTTGATGTTTTCTATTTCATTTGAAAGGTCATCCTTAAAAGTGTCGCATACCAAAGTTTGAGTTGCATAACTGCAATGGTTCTATTTTTAGCAGCACAAGGTCACAAAACATTTGCCCATTGAGTCATACACAAACTGGTTGGTGGTTAAGCACCTTTGGCAGTTGTAATTCACCACATTTTAGCCTATAATTTCTAAATGGAACATTTCTGGCCCCTAAGGTTTTACAGACATAATGAGAAAAATATGGGGATTCTTCTGATATCAAAATATCTTGATGTGAAAAAAAAGATCATAGCCCTCAAAATGTGATCGGAACATACACCTTTAAAGCATCATCATCTTACTATGAGTTTTCACTAACAGTTATATTAATAATCTTCCCCATTGCCATTGCAATACTCGGGCTAGGTTGCGTGTAGAAAAACCAAATGCTATGCTTAAAATCGACTTTGTTTTGCTTTTTGACACACATGCTTGGTAATATTGAGCCAATCTTCAAGTGCAATATCTTAAGTTAAAGAGAAGACATTTCATTTAAAATGTTAGAATTAATATATGAAGCTATAGTCTTTGAGTTATATTTATTACTTGGTAATGCAAATATCTAGTTGCTAATAAGTTTTAAATGGGCAACGTTTGAAATTGCGAGGAGGGAACTCCTGTGCCCTGTAGATCTGTCAAAATTGCCTGATATTAAACCCGTCATGGAACATATAAGCTTGATTTTGAAATATTGCCAAGCTTAGTTATTTGTTTTGAAATACTAAGAAAGTATTCAATAAAAAAATGCTAACAAATTACTCTTTGTGAATTCTCCAAATAAGGGGTAAAGTTGGGACCATGAGGGGGGAAAATATGATGTTTATAAGCGTCAGTCTGACTTTTTTCTTCTGCTGGGACACTTAATAATTCTCCAGCCATCAGATACAAATTATGCGTTGACGGATTATAATGATGTTTGCACATTCTGAGTACCTTAAAATCTCTACATAAAATCCAAGAGGTCACAATCGGTTTTCCAATTAGTCAACGAGAGGTACGACGTATGTTAGAAACGCATTCAACCGATTTCACGGAAGTCGACGACGGGAGATTGCAGCTGTGCAGCGCTGTTAACCATTCGATATCGTTCTAGCCACAACAACGCTCCTCTCCATTCATACCTTTATTATTTGTAAATAAATAATATGAGTAATATTGAAGAATAGATATATCGTTGGTGTGCACAAGTCTAATGACAAAAAGAACACCAAAAGAACATTCATGTACGTTACTGAATGGATTGATACACACAATTTGTTATAATTTGAACCAGAGACGAATACATCCCAGATTCAAATAAGCGTTTTTAGATTTTAATAAACTTTGCTTTGGGAAATTTAAAAGAAAATATTGGTTGTTGCTACTTCACTATTTATATGGTGATAAGACACATTTGAAGAAAGTGGTGCCCCAACAATGAATCCTTAAAGTGAATTAAGGTATGTAATCAAATCGTATCGATACCCACGTCATTTTGTGGTCAGTCAGAAAGGGCCTCTGTCCAACCCCAAGAATCCCATAATATCCACAACCTCTATCGAATTGCAATATGCCAGACTAAAACATTTGTTTTCAATTGTACTGTACTGTCAGTGCGCAATGGTTAAAGTTTACGGAGGGAAAACGATGATTATGAAAAGGTTCTACCTTTCTTGTAACTGATAGTCATTACCGGTCTTCTAAAGATAATTGAGACCCGACTATAATTCAATGACGCTCTACGTTTCACGAAAACCAGTGGCAAATATGTAACATTTCTATGATACATTGTGAGAATAACGATTAAATCATTAACGTTTTCCTGATAAATCATTTTCCATTATGATGGAACATCTGGAAGCTAGCGCGGTACTATAGAAAGATAATGTATAAATATGGCAAGTGAATTGAACGGAGCCAACACACACAGCTTTTAATTTTGGATCGACGTGCGACTTGAATTTTATTTTCACTACAAACAGGTAAGCTCATTTTTATTTCTTCTCACAATCTTAGCGTGTTCAGAAAACCTTTAACTAATTTTAAACCGGGAACTACAATCGTGTTTGTACACTGAAGACCTATACACATTATTAACACTTTTCACGCGGCTATTGGTTTGGCTAAATACAAAACAGATTTTTCAGAAACCTTTCCCAAAGCTCAAGGTCAATCTCAAGGATTACTGAACCAATACTAGCCATGTTTGTACTTATTGTAATGCATTTCTCATGGTGATTCCAAATATGGTAATGAAATCCAGTGTTTTATTTTAAACATTTTGTGAAATTTTGGAAAGTCGTCTGCAGACGTCTGCCGCGTGGAAAGCGTTAAACGCTACAATTTTTAGTGTGTGTCTTCTTTTACTTGCTCATTACCCTCATATGGTGTTTTTGTGATAACCTTGTATAATATTAGGCTTTTTAATGTATATTTTTGTAATTCTGGCATTTAAATGTGTGAGCTCTATTTTTACATCTTACCTTGCAAGCACTTGAACACCTTTTTGAAACTAACTATATGAATGTCCCTGTTTTAGTTACTTTCAAAAATAGTTGAATTGTATCCAAACCATGTGCACAAATCGAAAACCAATGGAAACGATCGACGTTTCCATCGCGCTGAGCTTTTGGTCAATTTTGGTAAATCATGTTTTCATGTTCGTTATAAATAAATAATAGTTATTCTCTGTGTGTTCATGCCATATCAACAAGTATTAATGATTTGGGTTCGTATCACATGAGGCCGAAAATCCATCGGCCGGGTGCACCAAACTGGCGCAACTTAATAGGGAAGTAAGTTACCTCCCTAGTAGTTATGCCCTAACTGTAGCATAACTTACCGTAACGATGTAATTCTGAGAGCAAAACTGGCGAGTAACACCAGAATAGTAACTAGCGAGGTGAATATCCACATTAATCAGCATCGTCCCCTTTCAAAATTAATTGTCGTATGCGTTAAATGTGTGTACATGTATCAAACAGCAATCATATTGACACGAATGGTGTTCCGTAGATTTATATAACATGAATAATGCAATATTTCATACCACGTCCAGTCGAGCAATTAAAGTCCGTGTAAAAATGACGCCATTTGTTGTGTTCGAAAATGTCAAAGTTTGTTACCGTTCTTTCAAATATAAGGACTATTACATTACAAACACATTTTATGCGAGGATAACATAGATATATGGTATAAAATGGCAAAATGTCACGATAAAAATCCGTTCGTTGTAAATAAATGGATCAATGGTTAAATAATAAAACTATCACAGATACACTCGTCGATCTCTGTGGCGTGCGTATGTTGCCTATGTCACTGGCAATCGAGAAACACGGGTTCGATCCCCGTGTATTCCTTATTATTCTTTGAACTTTTATTTTTATAAACTTGATGGTGGATTATTGTAACATCATTTTTATGTCAAATGTTTATCCATTATAAAGGTCCACGCGTTTATATTTTCATATTTATTTATTTTCCTATCATTTATCTCTTGATTGCTTTATTTAACTTCTATAATTATGTATAATATTGCTTGATAAATAATATATTTGAATTGAGTGTTCAGTTAATCCAAGCAATTTGTTTTGATTAAAGTCACCTACATGTATTTCCTCGACATGTCAGCGCATACCTTGCAATCCTTAGTATCGATAGTTACAGTTGCAGCATATAACAGCATAACGTTATCATGTTATGCTGGTATACGATTTTACGGAAGCATCGAAGTGCCATCCTACTTGACGACATAGCGAGATAATATATCTTGACAAGTCGACATGATATCGGTATTATGTCGACATAGTCAGATATTTTTTCTTGCCAAGTCGACTTAACAAAAAGTAGAACTCGTCATAGCCAGATAGATTATCTTGCCAAGTCGACTTCACCAAAAAGTAGATGTCGTCATGGCGAGATAGATTATCTTGCCAAGTCGATTTCACAAAAAAGTAGGTGTTGTCATGGCGAGATAGATTATTTTACCAGGTCGACTTAACAAAATTGATAACAGAAATTTTAAAAGTGATGAACAAAAATGATTAAAAAACAAAACAACAGGTTTTCCTATCTGCATCTTTTTATATACTGAATTAACAAGCTCTCAAATTAGTTCCTATTTTGATATTACCAAACATCAATGCGAATAATATTTTATAAGACCGAACATACATGTAGGCCTACGTGTGTTTTTTTAATTAAGAAACTGCTCTATCGATGTTGTTACAATTTTAATAATCTATCTCACCATGACGACATCTACTTTTTGTGAAGTCGACTTGGCGAGATAATCTATCTCGCCATGACGACTTAATACAGTGTTTAAGTCGACATGGAAAGGAAAAATATCTGCCCATGTCAACATAATACTGATATCATGTCGACTTGTCAAGATATATTATCTCGCTATGTCGTCAAGTAGGATGGCACTTAGATGCTTCCGTACGATTTAGCGTAAATTACTCGCAAGTTACTAGCCTAGTAGCTTACCCGGTTTGGTGCTCTCAACTTTTTTGGTCACGCCTCAGTTACAAGCGAGGTAGCGCTATTCGTCAGCTACTCGCCATTGGTGCACTCGGCCGCATATTGGATATCCTACAATACTAATGTATGCTATTTACGAAATAAACCCTATTTGTAAACTGTATTTGCTCATCTTCGACGTGTAATATGTTATCTTAGACGTCTAACCTTAGACGTTTTATACTATGGTCACTCTTATATTCAAAAGGAGACGAAAATATATCAAATTGCTAATATCCAATTAAATTGCGGTATTCTTGCCTACTCAATGATAATATTAATATTATTAGTGCATGTCCTAACTTCGCGTAATACAGGAATATACGGTTCGATATAAAAAATATTGTACACGTCAGAGGTATGGACACTCATTTCTGGTTTCCGCATAACCCTAACTTCTAGTACACCACACGGCAACAGATTTGTTTTCCAACCCCCAAAATTCACCAGAAAGGTCACCCCGATCCCCGGGATTTGAACCACGGACCTCCAGCACCGGCCCAGATTCTAGTCACTACACCACGGCTGTCAGTCACACTCGGCGAACGTTATATAGCCTGGGTCCGTTTTGTAGCCCAAAAACCTGCACGCCGGGTTATAAATCATTTTTCCGCCCAGTTGCCGTGTGGTGTAGTAGAGTTAGAGTTAATGACATAAATGATTGCGTGTGGCGTGTGAATTGCACCCATTTTTGGGGGGATTTTGATTGGTTTCACTCTATTTTTATCCAATTTCAAGGCGTCATTTGGGGGAATCGAAACCAGTTGAGTATAAAAATAGCACATTTTAGCGCATATGTCACGTCCAGGAATATCATTTAAAGCACATTTAAAGCCAAAATTTACCTTAATTATGGCCAAAATAACTTACTAAAAATGTTCGCGCGCGCTTCATGCAGGTAACAGATAATCGGGAAAAATGATGTGAAGTCATTCGGGGAAATGGCGGTCATGGCCCGCCCACCAGATAAATCCTGGACACGCTCAGAGAATTTGTATAAATTAATTTATTGTCAATCTTGAAATGGGCAATGGGAAAAAGTGTGCTTTATGTACCAAATATATACCAGTATCGTTCAATACTGGAATATCAAAGTTACCAGCATCGCTCGATACTGGTACGATTTTACTGCTCCAGTATTGGGCGATACTGGAACACATGCTACATCCAAAAACGCATCCAAAACGACGGTGACATATAACTGACGATTCTTTTTTAATTATCTCTCATAGACCTCTGGAGAGATATCACTATGAATTTGAAAACCATGCTCGTTATTGTAGCAGTAGCTATCGCATTGGTCAATAGTGGTAGCATGGCTAGTGACGTTGAAACAACGGATCCTCAAGAACGTGACATTGGCATGGAAACCAATCGGAGAGCGCCTATGAAAGGTATGTTCTAGGCATAGCCAGTGATTATATAGAACTGTCCGTGTGTCCTTAGGACTGTCTGGGTGTCTGTCTGTCTGTCTGTCTGTCTGTCATGTCGGGGTTTCGGTCGTGGTGTCTGTCTGTCTATGGGTGTCTGTCTGTCTGTCTGTCCTTCGGTCGGGCGGGTCGGCGGTCTGTAGGTCTAACTTTGAAGAATATTGGAATAAAGCATTTCGTTTGCCAAAAAGAGCAGTATGATAGAGAACTCTTGTGCCAAAGTGCATCTAAGCCTTTATTTGAAAAATAACACGCGAAATGTATTTAGCATTTACAAAAAAGCTGTAGAGTATCTCCCGGGGGTCAGGGGCGGAGCAGACCTGACGGCTTTGGCCGGGTATACTAGCTCAAACTACCGGGCTAAAAAAGGTGAAGTGAAGGGAAGAGGAAAAGGGAAGAAAGAGTAGAGAGGAAGAGAAAAGAGAGAAGGAAAAGGGAGAGGAAAGAATAAGAAAGGGAGAAGAGGAAAACGAAAAGGATTTGGCAATGGCCTGATTCGAGAAATATGTTTGACAAATTCGAGCGCTACGCGAGCATCAAGTTTAAGATGCGACGTCATTCGGTGGAAGAGAAAGACCAGTCGCGCAATTTTGTTCGTAACCTTGGGTCGAACTGGTGTTCTCCGGTGAAATACCTTCTGATTACCACCCATTGAAATACCAAATTTCGCGAAAAGGCACCCCCAAAAGGCAGGCACATACACGTATACCACTACATAGTGAGTAACCCCCCCTCCCCCCCGGCAACACTCGATGCCAAGTTGTCGCAATATTCCTTTCCCAAACATGGCATCGTATTCTCTTTCTGTTGACATTTGACAGACTCAAGATCAAGAATCCCCGCATTTCCTTGCACTGTCTGCTAACAAGTGAAAAATTATGCAATTGAATAATTAAGTTTTACCTCTCTGTTTTGTTATTTTACATTCTTTTATTTTTGCATTCATTTCCCCTCGATTTCTTTTACCATGCAACACATGCACAATCATCAATATTACAGCAGATGTGTATGTTAATCAAATGCCCAGTGCTATTTTTGTTTTGAAATAAGTACATCTTTATACTAATAATTCCTTACCATTTCCTTTCAATTTAAATGCTTATTATCTCATCCATAAACTACGATTATACAATCAAATAATTCATTTATTTTCATTTCATTTACCATGCAACTCCGTTAACACCTCTTCAAGAATGTGAGTATGTTCATGAAATGCATCGCCATTGTTGTTGGTGACAAAGGGATTGTTTTCTCAAGTATCCCAAAACTTGAAAAAGGATTAAGTTAGACAGTTAGACCAATAAGTGAACGTTTTTAGGAGAGCCAATTCCCCAACTATGCAATATTCCCGGCAATATTTATCCGACGAGAATCGTGTTACATAGGCAAAGGATATACTGAAAAAAATATGTGGAACATTTCTTCAAGAATATAATAAAAAGTATGGGTTATTTATATTATACAGGGTGTCTCAGAATGATCTATACCGAGGTAATTCGATCTTTTTCGGTATGAACGTTGTATTGATATTGTTCAAACCGTTTTCTTATTTATCTTGCGCAAACGCCCAGCTTTCTTAGGAATTTTAGAATTTGAAAATCGGACATTTCTGATGGAACATACAGATAATAGATTTCAAGTTTTTTGTCGAAATGATCCATTGAAAATCTATAAAGTCACTAACACTTCTAACAGTATACTATTTCTGAAATGTTATTCGCATTATTATTGCACTCTCTTCTTATTTTAATTAGCTTTTGATAACAATCGATTGTTGTGTGCATGAGAACAAAGCTTTGATTGAATACTGAATAGGGCAGGATTTGTTAGCTTGAGTGGTTTTAACCTCCCTTTCTTTGGCGGAAAACTTGAATGTAACTTACGAGGTGTGGGGTTCATTGTTTGAAATGCTGGTGGTGCAGTGCTAGAGAGAATAGCTGTAAAGATGAATTATGTGAGCCAAAATATGAAAATACGTTTTTCATCGATTTTCGATTATGTCTTGCTACAGCGGAAAAAAATAGATATCTCAATGAAATTAACGGAATAAGTAGGAAACATTTTTCCCATCATATCGCAAGTGTTTAAATTTGAAACACTATTTGTTTAATATTTTTCTTGAACAGCGATCGAAATGATCGCCACATAAAGTCAAAGGGGGTGTTCTAGCATTCATAAAGCTGCGTGATCCAGTTGCCAGGTGTTGTATAATCACTTCGATAGTGGATAAGATCCAAATGTTGTTGCCTTGTTATCGCATGAGTTCAGAGTTCAGACGAGTGACATACATTTTTTGGATGTAAAGTCAACATTTTCGATTGTTTAGGGAGGGGGGGGGGGGGGGGGGGTGGGGGCTTGATATGACTGGGCCCCGGATTTTCACCGGGCTGGCAAGCTCCATTTCCCGGGAATAAATCGTCCAAAATTGCCCTGTGTTCTGCCCGGTAAACCTGCTTATTTGGCTAAAATAGCCCGGTAAACGCATTGTGTATTTTCGTTTTCATTTTCATTTTCATTTTCCTTTTTCTCCTTTTCCTTTTTCTCCTTTTCCTTTTTCTCCTTTTCCTTTTTCTCCCTTTTCCTTCTCGTTTGTTCGCTCAATTTGGTGTCAAGGGGGGCAAGAGTGCCCCCTCCCACTGACCCCCTCTGGCTACACCACTGATTCAACCGGTTATAACATCATTAACATGATTCTTTATTTTCATTTGTCTTAATATGCAACACCTTCAACCTATTTTATAGCTGGTAAGTATTGTTAAGATCTGGTAATTCAACAAACTAAACACTACTTTAAAATTTTCACTCAGATCTAGATAGAACTTGAACACAACTCTCTTGCTTGAAAACTCTATGCAACTGAAAACATAAGGGACAACATAAACAATATTCTTGCATCAAATGGGTGGTCGCTATTATAATTCACTTATACTAAACAAGTAGGGAGGATACTTGAAACCTTATGACACTATCGACTTTGAACCAATCAGAGTGAACGAAATTATCTTATTTATATCAATTATAAGTTAGGAGTTTAACGGGTTCGTCGTCGGACAAGTTTAAAACTGTCGGGACCAAATTATTATAATATTAAGCAAAACATAGAGATTGCCACTTCTCTATTATTATCATCATTTGGGCTCCCCTTGCCCGATGATTTGAGAGTAAGGGCCCCTTTCCTGACAAGGGGCAGTCCATCTGAACGGCTCTTTTCAGAGCCACCATTTTTTCACAAGTAGGATACTATGTTGAGATCAATTTGCCCACCGTCAAGATGTTGGTTTAATTCAAAACCACATAATTTCCGTTAGCCGCCAAACATGACAAAGGCAGCGAATTGGGTTGTTCTCGCCATCAAAGGCGTCGAAGTTATCTTGTATATTGAGTTGGGTGAGGCGGAGGTGGTTTTTTATAGTCATCAGGTTTAGGTCAAGTTCTTTCCGCATGGAATAGTAATTCAAGGTTTTTTTGAAAAAACTTCCACCGAGTAATCTAATGGAGCACAATCGAGATTTAGCACTCGATTGCAATTACGATGAAAACTAGAGTCAAATTTGGCTTCTTTTGTTGTTGTTAAAAACTTCATTTTTTAAAATAGAAAATGTTCAACATTTAGGAGGGTATAAGAATTATAGCGGGGTTTTGCGACACATCTACCACCTTAAATTTGGCACGCGCATCGCCCGCGTCAAATCATAGATCGCAGGGCCGTCAGACACTTTTGCCCAAGGGGGGTGCGTTTTCACGATTTTTTACCGGAAGTAGTAGTATGACGTCAGAGTGTTAGTGCTGCAGCACGCTGACGATGCGAGCGTCTTGGCGTGATGCCGAGAGCCAGTGGCGTAGCCAGGTTATTCATATTGGGGGATGGCGAGAACCGAAAATGAACCTACAAGATTGTTTTGAGTAAAGACATGCGTAGCGCTAGAATTTTTTTGACTTTACACCTATTTGTGGCACGATTGAGGTACGTTTTGACTCTAAACAAGCTTGTACCAACGAATATTGCCTCTATGTGACTGTTATGCGCGCGTAGCGCGCGAAATTTTTTCATATGGAGATTTTCAAGGGGGTTGCGTCCGCACCCAACGCACCCCCCATCTGACGGCCCTGGATCGTCAA
Source organism: Ophiura sarsii (assembly GCA_035610835.1). Classification (NCBI taxonomy): domain Eukaryota; kingdom Metazoa; phylum Echinodermata; class Ophiuroidea; order Amphilepidida; family Ophiuridae; genus Ophiura; species Ophiura sarsii. Next base: position 21,918,245 of record CM069445.1, on the reverse strand, counting down.
ATCATAGATCGTCAATAGAGGGGATGATTATCTCCCTATTGCAATATTGCTTGGACCTGGTACTATGCCTGTTTCGCACACACCTGTATGACTAGCATGTTTGAAAAGCCCGGTAAACAGAATAGGTATTGATAGTCTATTGCGGAAACTACATTATCTAATACTAACTAACGGGATACATAGAATAAGTTTGAAAAACCAAGAGACAAACGATCCGAACTCATGTCAAAATGTAGACACAAGCGCAAATACAAACTCATTGCCTTTGATGTAACGTAACTTTTTTCTTGTCTGGCCCAAGTTATTCTTAACTCCAAATGCACCCTGATCTATGCATTATAGGGTCAATCTTTAGGTCAAGCGCATGATACAATGGGATGACTATAGTACATAGTACTGTACATACAGCATCAGTTTGTCTGAAGATTGTGCCCCGATAGGGTCACATGAAACTGCCAGTAAGGGGGCACAGCACTAAATAAACCGCCCATTGGATTACATGTAAATTAGGGCTAAAAGAGTCGCTATTTTGGGCCCTTAGTAACCATTTTTGAAATGTCTCGAATGCTTTATTCTAATAAACAAACATTCAAATTTCATAAAATCGTCAAGAAGTGTTACACCTTCCAATTAGATTTTACGATACGATCATTTAAACAGCGCCACCCCTATTTTCAGCCCGGACGCTCGCCTTCTAACCGCCTCCGATCACGTGTGTTCATCCACGTGATAAATTTTCAATACAATCGAAAATCAATATTTTGCAATATCCTGATCAAAGTACAAGAGATTATCTTTCATTTTAATTATGAAATGCTACCCTCACGCCAAACTGATTCCCAAAGGACCCCATTAATCACAAAATCGTTTTTTGTTTTTGCCGGAACTTACTACCATTACATAAAACGAGGAGTGATTTAGTGCTGTGCGCCCTTATAACACACAATAAAAAAATAAAAACTTTTTTTTGTGGCATTTTTGTAAACACCAAGTAATATCAAGATAAACTGTCAAAATAGTTAATTTATATACCACCTCTAACTAAAGTTATGTTACTCAACGCATCGATACTCAATTGTAATGTTCGAATTTTGGGCACTTTAAGGCCATTTTGCAGAATTTCTATGTTTTATAATCTCTTTCATTCATCATGAGATGTTAGTGAGACTATTTATGTTTCATATTATCTTAAAAGTATATATATGCAATGTTTTAAAACCCCGATGAACCATGAAACTGATAACGCAATGGCGTGCACACCCTATATCAAACCTTAGATACAAATGTAAAAAGTGTAGGTCCAAAATTGCCGAATTTTAGGGGTATGGGTGAAAAACGTTTCAATTTTGAAATAATAATGGGCCTAAATTGTCTTTTTATCTGTCACGTATAATGTATCGTGTGTCAGGTAAACTCACAATGTAATTTGTGTTGGGTTATATCCTCTAGGGAATTGCCCAGAGTACCGTTATTGACATTTTGATACTTTAAAAGCCTTATTTTTGTCTTAATTTAGGCCCAAATTAAACCTGGTCACCCCCCCCCCCCCCCCCGACATGATTTGATATCAATGACAAATGGGTTTTAAAACATTTATTTCAACTTTATTTGTTAAGCCCCTGATTGATAAAACGAGCATAGATATGTAGGTTTATAATCGGATAACCATGGCGAGGGGGTCCATTATTGTGAGTAAAATCTAAAACAAGGAAATGCCTAGTAAAATGATGCTCTTCAACCGTTTTTGCTCCAAATTTGTAAGAAAATTGGGTCGTGTTCATGATATTTATGTATGACATGGACAGAAATATGTTTTTCTTTGAAATTAAGATAAAATTACCTCTTTTATAGACTCAAAATCAATGCAAATCGATATAAATCGAGTGTCACCACTGCGTGTTTAAGGGGCACAGCACTAAATAAACCGCCCATTGGATTACATGTAAATTAGGGCTAAAAGAGTCGCTATTTTGGGCCCTTAGTAACCATTTTTGAAATGTCTCGAATGCTTTATTCTAATAAACAAACATTCAAATTTCATAAAATCGTCAAGAAGTGTTACACCTTCCAATTAGATTTTACGATACGATCATTTAAACAGCGCCACCCCTATTTTCTGCCCGGACGCTCGCCTTCTAACCGCCTCCGATCACGTGTGTTCATCCACGTGATAAATTTTCAATACAATCGAAAATCAATATTTTGCAATATCCTGATCAAAGTACAAGAGATTATCTTTTATTTTAATTATGAAATGCTACCCTCACGCCAAACTGATTCCCAAAGGACCCCATTAATCACAAAATCGTTTTTTGTTTTTGCCGGAACTTACTACCATTACACAAAACGAGGAGTGATTTAGTGCTGTGCGCCCGTAACAACAACTCTCTCTCTCTCTCTCTCTCTCTCTCTCTCTCTCTCCCCCTCTCTCTCTCTCTCTCTCTCTCTCTCTCTCTCTCTCTCTCTCTCCCCCTCTCTCTTTTGATATAAATTTTAAATGTGCTAGTTTTAATTTTTTTTAAAATCATGTTTACATTTTTTGAAAATTTGGATGTAGGCCCTTTTGCAACAAAACCCCATCTGTTTGTACATAAAGAAAAAATACCACACACAAAAAATCATTTATTTTAATCATTGAAAATAAATAAGTTTGATATTGAAATGTATAGGTCACAATCATATGTTTCAAGGAAATAAAGTCATTTTTTTCAAAAATACCTACATCTCATTGTAAACAGCCATTGAAGTTGTTGTTTTGTTGCAAAAGGGCCTGTATCCCGATATAATTCTGGATACAGGCCCTTTTGCAACAAAACAACAATTTCAATGGCTGTTTACAATGAGATGTAGGTCTTTTTGAAAAAAATGACTTTGTTCCCTTGAAACATATGATTTTTCCCTATACATTTCTATATCAAACTCATTTTTTGAAAAAATGCACCATAGCCCTTTTGCAAAATACCTCTTCATATATATTCCTGAGCAGTCCGTTTACTATACCTTATGATATAAATCAAGTATGCTTTTTCTTTTCATTGCATATACCATGCAATAGGCATAATAGGCCTGGGACAGAAAGAAAGTAAGTATGTGACTAAAACCTCTTTTACCCAATTATTCCATTGTATTATCAATTTACTGACAGCTTATTTGAATCATCCGTAAACATTCAAACGATATGACTCTTTTTTGTTTGTTCGATGTTATCATGTTCCCTTGTAGTCGAAGATGACACCTGAAAATTAAGAAAACATATTCAAAGACATGTTCCGACCGATCCCGTTGCACATTTTTGTACTTTAATTCGAGGTCTTCGAAATTTAAAATTGACTAATAATTGAGCCCAGTGTATTGTTGATGATTATGTTATGAGTACAGTGATAATAACGCACCAGTGTCAGGGTACACGTATAAGTCTGTGTATAGTTATGGAAGCGCCACGCCAAATTAACTTCCCCATTGAAATGCGTGTAAAAAGGCCATATTTCAAGACACCTTTTCTACCCTCCTTACTTTAGATTCCACACCAGTCCTTGCAGACGACAATCAAACTTTTTTTGTCAGCTGGCATCCTGTGGCCCAATGATAATAGAAGTAATCCTAAATGGTGCTCCCAAAAATCCTGATTCTAGGACTATTACATAATACCACAGTGCAAAAAGAAATATTTTCAATGTATTTAGTAGATCTCCCGTAGATCTGTGGATGCATTTTGATTATAAAATGTTCTGGCAACATTTTTAATCTGAATGATTGATGATTATGAAATATTGATGATTATACATTTTGAGTATACATTTAATTTGTTAACACACTCCCATTAACTAAGAAAAGAACTATAATGTAGTATGAGTATTCTCACTGTAATAATGTCAAGCTTTGGCAAACTTATCCGTTTCAAATGGCCATTTATACAACTTTTATACACAATTTAAGTTTGCTGCAAAAATTGTCAAATTCCATAAAATGGGATAATATCAACCTAAATGTATGATAAAAATATAGTTATAATGATGTATTAGACCACTAGTTACTCATATCTAGTATTTTTGCGTTGATAACACACTTAAAAATCCAAAATGGCCCTCAAAATGGGTCCCAAAATGACTGAACAAATTATCGAAATTCCATAAAATGGGATAATATCAACCAAAATATATGATGAAAGTATACCCACGATGGCTGCAAAAGGTTAAAATAATTGAAAAACAGTATTAGTTCAAGTTCAAAATCAAGTTCAAGTTTTATTTCACAATACAATTAGGCCATTGGCCCATAATATAACAACATATTAATGATACATATTTTACATATCATATCAGGCATGAGATACATAGGAAAAATATAGACGTTATTTTATTTTATTTTTAAAAATAATAATTACATAACATTTGACGAATATAATCAAGTTCTAACCACTGAATTTCTAAGCTTAAGTGCGTGGTACACAAATGCTGCTAAGCCTGCTAAAAGGGTCAAGTCAGAGGTGTTCAACAGTGAATAAAATGTCTGATGAGTTGGATTAACGTAAACCCAAAGCGGCAAGTACGTAAGGTGGTGAAAAAATTACAAATGAGAACGAAATGAAATTCGTCCTCAATATCGTTATCATCACGAAGAATACAAAGACGTTTTCTCGATCAATATTCTGCCACCTTAGTTTATTGTTAGTGTTACATTAGATATTACCAAAATATTATATCTAAAAGATTTTAATCCACCCAGTAAACGTATCTGTATGTGACAAGGTATGATTGAATGGTATAGACTCCCTTTTGGTCATATTTTGGACAATTTGTGGCCACCTGTGGTAATTATTTTGACCATTTGGAGGTAATTTTAGAGCAGGCATTCTCAAATGGTGGCGCGCGCGCCACTTGTGGCGCATCAAGGCATCCTAAGTGGCGCGAGAGTGGTTACAATTTGTTTTAAAAAAGAATCATATCATGATATAGCCAGATTGCATAGGCAATATGACGGTCAGATGTATAAAGATAGCAATTTTTCGCGCGCTGCGCGCGCATGTGCCCTCAAAAGAGTATTATTAGTTATTATGCTGCCTACATACATAGTGTTAAAATATTTTGTGAAGGGAATTTTGCCATTATAAATTCTAAAAAATATGACCAAGTGGAGCTTCAACAAGTTGGTTACTAAAATGTGACGCATCAGTAAATCTAATTGAGAACGCCTGTTTTAGAGGTTAACATTACATTGTCAAAATGGAGTCTTTACCATTCAATCATACCTTGTCACGTATACAAATATGTTTACTGGATGGATTAGATATATATAGATATAATAATTTGGTCATATCTAATGTACCACTAACAATAAACTTCTACTGTTTTTCATTTATTTTAACCTTTAGCAGCCATCTTGGATATGGGATATTTTAGAATACTCAAACTAGATCCTAATCATATACATGTAGTGAATGCTGTCCCATTATATTGGTAGTACATAGTATGGTCATTTGCAATACAAAACAATTGTGTTAGGTCATTTAACATCAACTTATCCATTCTGGCAGCCGTTTTGGAAAGTGATACTGAATCAAAATTGTTAGAGGTTGGTCTTATATCTAAAAGCAATAGCTTAGCACTTTTGAACATACTATTTGGTGAATGTGATGTAATAACTATACACTCTTACAATATCTATTTTGGATTATAATACACTCATGTAGACTATTTTTTACATTTACAGCGGCCATTTTGGTGGCCATCTTGGATTTAATTTTAAAGTATGTTATTGCAATGCAAATATACTGGATATGACTAGTGGTTTAATACATACATCCAATGTTAAAACTATACTTTCATCATATATTTTGGTTGATATTATCCCATTTTATGGAATTTCGACAATTTGTTCAGTTATTTTAGGACCCATTTGAGGGGCCATTTTGGGTTTTTAAGTATGTTAACAAAGCAAAAATACTAGATTTGAGTAACTAGTACTACATACATCCCATCATTATAACTATATTTTAGTCATACATTTAGGTTGATATTATCCCATTTTATGGAATTTGACAATTTTTGCAGCAACTTTGGGACCCATTTTGGGGGCCATTTTGGATTGTTAACTATGTTAACAAAGCATAAAAATACTGGATATGAGTTACTAGGGGTCTAACACATACATCCCATCGTTGAAAGTAAATTTTCATCGTACATTTCGGTTGATATTTTGCTATTTTATGAAATTTGACAATTTTTGCAGCCACTTTGGGACCCATTTTAGGGGCCATTTCGGCAGCCATTTTGGATCTTTAACTATGTTAACAAAGCAAAAGTACTGGATATGAGTTATTAGTGGTCTAACACCTACATCCCATCGTTAAAGTATATTTTCATCATACATTTTGGTTGATATTATGCTACTTTATGGAATTTTGACCACTTTTGACCATTTTGGGCAATTCATTTGGCGGCCATTTTGGTTTTAAGTATGTTTTAAGTATGTTTGTAGGTTTTTAAGTGATACCTATATAGCTCATTTTTAGTCTGGTCTATTGAGGCGCTTGAGGACGGGTGCATAATAATTGAAAGACTGAGAGCGAATAATTAAATACGCAAGGCCTCAAGAGATTATCAAGTGCGAATGTAGCTCATCAATGTGCCTCATCATATAATAACTCGTTCGATTATACGTAATATAATAAATGTACTTCTTTATTTTCACTTCATTTACATTGCAACTCCACTAACACTTTTATAGAACGTAAGTATGTTAGACACTGCCTTTTTGTTAATGACTAAAGGTCTTGTTGTACCAAGTATTTGATTGCATTGTTAAAAATGTTATTTTAATCATCTGTAAAAAGTTAACGATTATAACATGATTAACGTGACTCTTTATCTTCGTTTGTCTATGTAGGAGGCTAATCGCGACACTCCTCAAACGAGATGTTTATAGGCGCCTAATCACCCGCGGTGGGTTGGGGGGGGGGGGAGGTGGAAGGACACTCAACTTTGGGGTGTGCCGCCCAGGGTCTCCAAATGGGTTCTCGGGACTGAACTGAAAGAATTTTATGACGAAAAATAGGGTCTTAAGAACTGATTTTCTTAAAAAAGTAGGACTTTAAGGAAATCCGTGCCATGGAACTTTAGCGCTCAGATATGTAGCATTATTATTATACAGACCACTTCTGGCTTTATAAAGTAAAACAGTCACATGTATGGTCGTCGCCATATTGATTAAAGCTATGCAGGCGCGGATCCAGCCATGTTTTAGGGGATGGGGGCAAAAAAAATGAAATTGTGCTGGTACCATCAAAGCTATGCTCGGACAGGGGGGTGTCTGAGGGGGGAATGTGCCCTCCTCGTAAGTAGAATTTTCTTCTTCAATTTTTCGAACTCATTTGGTGCGATCTGGTGTATACTTTTGACCAAAATGATATCGAAAAGCCACCTCTTCATTTCCAATGAATATTTTATTATTTATCAATGCACATTGATATAAAACAAATCTTGGCATCTAGATCTGATATCGGTAAGATTCATATTTCGCATTTACAAAGTTAATATACAGTCCATATACGTTTTAAGTCAAGGGATAAAGCTCGCTTTTAATATACGAGGGTCATTCAATCAGTTCTACCTCCATTCTCATAACATCGCTAATATTAATGTCAGCCTCATGACGTTTGTCCTGATTATAATCCTATCTACACATTTGTAGTAAATGAGATCTGATATCGGTTTTACTTTTGGTATGATGCGCTCAAAGTCAGAGAGAGATTTCGGACAACGGACACAGAAAATTACTTTAAAAATATACACATGTTTTTCGGGTTTGTTTCATATTGTATTGTTAAATATAATATGAGCATGATTTAAATACAATTAATGGAAATCGATGAATGATATCTGAATATATTTACAGTATTATCATGTACAAATAAGATTTTAAGCGATATTAACTCTTGTAGGCTTGCAAATAGTGTAATATCGTTGAGATCTCAGATTCATCTACAAACTACAACTCGCTCTGCTTCTATCACTTTATTACTCGGAACTCTAATACCACTGACTTGTTTGACGACTCTACTACATACAACTCTCTTGCTTGGCAACTCTGCTGCAACTGACGAACATAAACAATATTTTACAATGTTCAAGTCACAATATTGAGTGTCACTGCATAATTAACACAATGTCAAAGGTTATCTATACAAACATGTAGGAAGGATAATTTAGGGCCTATGACACTATCAACTATCAACCAATCAGAATGAAGAATGCGGCCTAACAATTAATACAATAAGAGAAACCCCCAGCAACAGTTTAGTGGAAGGTCTACTAGACAGCTAACAAATTGTGATAATGACACTTAACATACAACAATAGAGAATTGATGATCAAAGGAAGGATAATCCATAACAAAGGATTATCTTAGGGAATTAACCATGGCTTATGATGTTGACACAGGTGTAGGGCATATAAAGCACTTACTAATACTTCCTAAAGCTAAGTCTAATAATTAGTACAAACATATAATTTAGCCCTCCTTGTAGAACCCAACAATATCAACTTAAATGTATTGCTATGCCTTCGGCATACTGGAATACTGCTAATCATTCAAAATGTTGTTGTTACAACTCAAGCCACAATGATGCCTCGAATGTTAAATCTTTAACATAATAGTCATTTTATGAGTTTTGATTATATGCAACCTTCAGAATAGTCAATCAGGTAGTCAATGATAGAGTAGTCAATGATAGAAAAGTATCGCTTTGAGAGGCTTGTAATCCCTCTATTTGTTTGGTATATGGAGTATCGCTTAGTTCTTTTGAAAGGCAATATGACTTTTGCAGGGTTTTATAGCGGAGGGTAAACTAAATGGATATCCTGATCTGGATCTCTGACTAATCAGATGCCATATTTTCCCCCCCAAAAAAGTCAATTTTGTTTGTTTACAGTCTGTTAAAAAGATATCTGACATTTAGAACGGTTATAATAGACTGATAGGTAAGTTTTGACTCTTACAATAGACTAAATGAATAGCACCGGCGTTTTTTTTTGCTGTTTTTATCCGTTTCCGTCACACTAAGTCGAGGTTTGGTTTTAACTGCAGCTCTAGAAAAGTATAACAATATTCATATCAATTTACAATGACTTTGTAGCTGAGGTTCCCAAGCTACAGTTATATGATAAAATTGGCTTATATGATAATAAAGTTATGAGGTAGGAGGTAAAACTTATTGAATGACCCTCGTATTTGCAGTTCAGGAATCGACCATGACACATTATTCAAAATCATGATAAGATAAGATAATACAAATGTAATTATTTTACCTCTTTTTTCATTTTTTTACCACGCCACCCCTCAACACATTTTGCAGGACGTGAGTATGTTAACCCACCATTAAAGTCATGTTTCTTTTAAAGGGAGCACTGCAGCATATACATTCCCTATTGAAATACAGGGTGGTTCAATAAAACCTTGACAGTTTTTAGAAGCCATATTTTTGAAATTATGTAGATTTAAAAAAAAAAACCTTTTTCAATATTCATCAACTATTAAAAGGGTTCAACAAAAGAAAGTATACCACTTGGTTTATGTCATTTTGAGTAACTTTCAATTTGTTTTTGTCCAAACAGACTAGATAGGCTTTTAGATGAATCTTTTAGGCATAATTTGATACCAAATTTGCCCCCTAACAACAAAGATAAACCATGATTAGCACCATTTAAAGGAAAATATCCCATTTTCAAAAGTCGCATTTCCAATACACAGCACGAGAAGAATAGGCCAATTGTTAACACACACATATGCCGTATTTATCCCGTACTGATCACCGCGCATATCCCTCAATGCGCGGGCTAATTAAAATGTAAACTGATGCATGGGTGAAGGATTTGAATGTAAAGGAATGTTATGGATGGGGAGAACATGAACAGATTAACCAAATCTTTTTTAGGTGTAATCAGTATAGGTCCCATTCGATCAAATAATAAATAAAGAGTCACATCTGCCTGCATGCCTGGCCACGTAAAATCTGTCATCACTTTGTCACTCGTCTTCTTTGACCCCAAGTGACCACCTAGAATTGACTCATGTGCTAGTTTTAGAACATGTTGCCTATAGTCTTTTGGTACTACTACTTGCTTGAATGTATCTCCAAAAACGCCACGTGCTCTTGACAATTAAATTAAATACCATGCGCAGAGAATAAAATTGCCCAAAAAATTGCCCAACAAATTCACATTTCCAAGCTTAGTCTTCGTGCTTTTCCGGAACTACAGTTAAATGAGATTGGATCAAGACTATTATTTTCTCATGTCCAAGGCTGACAGCAAAATTGTTATCTTTATTTTGTTGGAAGTGGCTCTTTTTACTTCATTCTTTTCTTCCATCTTTTCTAACTTTCATTTCATTCAGCCAGCATGCTTATATAGGCTTTTTGCCTGGCCCGAGCAATTTGCTTGAGCATGGTCCCTTCAGGACCCATTCGTGAGTCCGTGTGGACCGACCGTGTAAACAAACAAACAAACAAACAAACATATTTTACGCATTGATCTGGTGTGTTGTTACAATTGTACAACAAGTGAGTATATTAAAATACCATGCCATTGCTGCTGCAAGGGACATTTTAATCTCAATTATTCTATATGGCTTTATCGTAATATTATTTCCATTTGCAGGTAGTTCCCATACAACATACATGCAATATGTCATTGGAATTAAATTTCCATTGTCAGGCTAATACTTCATAAACAATATTACAGAATTTGTATTTACCTCTTTCTGCCACAATTCACCACCGTGCGCTGTGCTATTATTCTTAAAGACTGATGCCCTGTGCTATTTTTGTTGGTGACTAGGGATATCTTTATCCTACAAATTCCATTGCATTTACCTTTCAGTTGAAATGCTTATAAATGATACGATTCTAGAGCTCCATTATCCATTGTTCAGGATCTGGACTGGTTTAATGGCTACAACGTCTCCAAAATCGAGCAGCTAAACTCATATAAAGGGTTCAACAAAAGAAAGTATACCACTTTGTTCATGTCATTTTGAGTAACTTTCAATTTGTTTTTGTCCAAAACTAGCTAGGCATTTAGATGAATCTTTTAGGCATAATTTGATACCAAATTTGCCCCCTAACAACAAAGATAAACCATGATAAGCACCATTTAAAGGAAAATATCCCATTTTCAAAAGTCGCATTTCCAATACACAGCACGAGAAGATTTGGTTAATCTGTCCATGTTCTCCCCATCCATTAACATTCCTTTACATTAAAATCCTTCACCCATGCATCAGTTTACATTTGAGTTAGCCCGCGCATTGAGGGATATGCGCGGTGATCAGTACGGGATAAATACGGCATATGTGTGTGTTAACAATTGGCCCTTTCTTCTCGTGCTATGTATTGGAAATGCGACTTTTGAAAATGGGATATTTTCCTTTAAATGGTGCTAATCATGGTTTATCTTTGTTGTTATGGGGCGTGCGCGCTGTTTGAAATCACTTTGAAATACTGAACCACTGCTGTACTTGATGATTAGCGGGGGGGGGGGGGGGGGGGGGGGGGGGGTACCGCGCCATTTTGTCCCGAAGCAATGGTTATGACGTCATATTTTTGTCGATTTTCAGAACTCTTGTATTGGATTTACGTGCAAAAAATATGCCCTTGGCATCATACTTTCCCAGGTGTGCAGTTCATTTTAAATTTCAGATGTTCTAAAATGGATGGTTTTCTAAACAATTCGAGAAAGAAAATCGAACTGCACACCTCAGAATTGCAAAAAAAGCATAAAACAAGTCAACTTTTTTGTGCCTTTGAACAGAGTGGCGGCCGGGATTGTAGAATTTAACACAGTGCATTAACCCATGACCCATGATATAAATAAATTATTTGCGTTCAATTTTCTCAATTAGCACGGTTAGTGTAGTGGAAAGAAAGTCGCTTGAGGAGCGAGAGGTTGTAGGTTCGAGTCCCATTAGGAGCACTTTTTGTTTTATATGCTGGATTTGCTTAGCATCATCTGTATGCTTGCCCACGTGGACACCACACTGCTGGCGTTTACCGGAGCAGGGTTACGCCATTTTTTTCTCTCGAAAATGTCCAAAAAAAATTACCGTTCTTTTAAAAATAAGAATTAGAATCAAATTACAAACACATTTTGTGCGAGAGCAACACACACATTTGGCAAAAATGGCACAATAAAAATCCGTTCGTTATAAATAAATGGACATGGTTAAATAATAAAACTATCACAATTACAGTCGTAAATCTCTGTGGCGTGCGTAGGTTGGCCATGTCGTTGGTAATCGAAAAAAACGGGTTCGAATATTCCCATTATTTTTCTATTTTTTAAACTTGATGGTATATTAATGTAACATCATTGTTATGTCAATTTTTATCAATTATAAATGCCGCCCATGCGTTTATAGTTTTCTTTTTATTTATTTATCTAGCATAAATGTATCCTTGATTTATTTAACTTTGTCTAAACAATTAAAATGCGTAAACAATTATATTATTGCTCGATATAGAGTGATTTAACTTGAGTTCAGTTTGATAATATGATAGCAAAACTTGTTGTAAAACCATTTTACCAGTGTGTCCAACAATTTCACACTTTGGTAATACATTCAGAGATGTCACTTTTAGCTTGTTATAGCTAGGCTCAATATAAGCAAGTTTGCGACCGGGTTTGCGACCTCTATAATTTTAGGCTGGTAACACAATCCCACAGGGCATTTCGTTAAAACAGTGTACATTAGTTTTCCACGATACGTATCACGTGATAACCACGATCGATTTCGCAAAATATTGCAAAATGGCGCGGTACCCCAGCCCCCCCTACTTGATGATGTACTTTATACTCGTTGGAAAGAATACCGCCCCTTATTATGAACTCATGTGTCTGTAACCACTGATCCCTATACTGTAGTGTTTAGCGCTACATACATGTACATATGCACCACGCGGTAGTCATTGGGTATTTAGAGTGAGATTGGTTCTGTGAACTATTTGATATTTTACAGGTATCGGCGGATTATGTCATGAAATCGTAAACGATATCATCTGTAATAAGTTATTGTACGGGTTTTCTGTGAACTCAGTGGATATTTTTGTCGCAATTTTCTATTTTTGTATGAAATAAACAAATTTGACCTTGCTGGGCCAAAAGTCCTAAAGGAAAAAGCCATAAATGATATATGTGTATTTCACCCATAACTGTAAAATATAATAACTACTTTGACAAGAATAAAATGATAAATAGAACAGAATATAAATATTTTTAGCGTGCTCTTTGGTCAATGTGCGTAGGGGCATTGAACACGGTAATGAGTTTTTTTGATATCTGCACGTTCGAACGGAATAAGGCCAAAATGCGGATGGATATAGTTACTTCATACTGTAAAGTCGCCGTGAAGTTGGTTCTCGTCTGCTATGATATGAGTAAACATAACCTAGAAGCTGCGTCGGCATTAAATAATATAAATAATAATTTCAAAAGTAAAAAATGCCGCGATCTTAAAGTATTTCATTCATAACTTAAACTCCTAGGGTGTTAAAGGGGCACTGAGAGATCCAGGAAGTTGAAACTTTAACAGTAACTCTCACTTTTCCGGGTGTAGCACAACATTTACCTCTCTACATTACATTTCCATCGAAATTCACTTCTTGTGGGTGCTGTTTGTGTTTTTAACACTCTTCTTGTAAAAATATTAATTGCGAGTTCAAACAACACAATATTCAACAATAAGTATTCTTGTGAGAATCAAAGACTTTTCACGCCTGCCTTAAAGCGCTCGGGGGCTGGTGCACTTATGCAAAGCCTCAAGCGATTATGAAGATCCCCGGGTCAAGTACAAATGCTCATCAATTATCATTACCATAATAACTCATTCGGTTATATATAATATAATAAATTTACGAGCTTTCTTTTTCATTTCATTTACCATGCAACGCTGTTTAATACTTTTATAGAACGTGAGTATTGTATGTTAATGTAATAGACCATTGTGGTTGATAACTAAGGACTTGTTTTACCCATTATTAATTCTATAAAACTATTATAACATATTAACGTGACTCTTTATATTCAATTGTCTTACCATGGACCACCTTCAAAATATTTCATAGATGATAAGTATGTTAGCTAAACGCACTGCCCCTTTTGTTATGGACTAGGAACATCTTTAACACGATGAACCAATTGTATTATCTTACAGTCTATATTTACATCGCTAAAAACAACATAATATTCAACAATGAGTATTGTTGTGAGAATCAAAGACTTTTCACGTCTGCCTTTTAAAAAGCGCTCGGGGGCTGGTACACCTATGCAAAGCCTCAAGCGATTATCAAGTACCCCGGGTCAAGTACAAATGCTCATCAATTGTCCTTACCATAATAACTCATTCGGTTATATATTATATAATAAATTTACCAGCTTTCTTTTCATTTCATTTACCATGCAACGCCGTTAATACTTGTTATAGACCGTAAGTATTGTATGTTAATGTAATACACCATTGTGGTTGATAACTAAGGACTTGTTTTACCCATTATTAATTCTATAAAACTCGTCGCTGTTCTGACATACCGACACATCACGAAAAACAGCGTTTTGAGAAAATCGTATTTGAAAATGTTCCAATTGTAAAAGACTTGTTAGAGAGCATTTACATCAAATGTCACTATCATTGTCAAAGAACACTAATAGATATATACTTATGTTTGTTATGAGCATGTTGCAACAACAAATTGCAATTATTAATTAGGAGTAATTATGTCATAAAGTCATATGCCGGTATGTCAGAAAGAAGAAAAAAATCGTCATATTCGTCCTACAGTGATATGCCAGTGATATGCCGGTATGTCAGAACTGCAGTTGCACGGTGGTCTATGGCAGAATATTGTGATGCGCCGGTATGTCAGAATACAAAATGAGGTTTTCATGCCGGTATTATGTTAAAACCCTGGCATATCACACTAATTAGTGCGGTATCTCATTAATTAATTACCTTTTTGTCTTAATTTTTTTGAGAATAAAGAGTTTCATTTGTAGATCATAAAATGCAACTTTACTCATTTTGCCCAAAATGGCACATGTGCCGGTATGTCAGAACAGCGACGAACTATTATAACATATTAACGTGACTCTTTATAATAATTTATCTTACCATGCAACAACTTCAAAACATTTCATAGCTCGTAAGTATGTAAGCTAAACGCACTGCACCTTTTGTTGTGGACTAGGAATATCTTTAACACGATAAATAAGGACTTTTTTTAATTTAATTCTATAAAACTATTATAACATATTAACGTGACTCTTTATATCAAATATTTATATAACCATGCAACACCTTCAAAATATTTCATGGAAGATATTAAAGTATGCGGTATCTCATTAATTAATTACCTTTTTGTCTTAATTTTTTTGAGAATAAAGAGTTTCATTTGTAGATCATAAAATGCAACTTTACTCATTTTGCCCAAAATGGCACATGTGCCGGTATGTCAGAACAGCGACGAACTATTATAACATATTAACGTGACTCTTTATATTCATTTATCTTACCATGCAACACCTTCAAAACATTTCATAGCTCGTAAGTATGTAAGCTAAACGCACTGCACCTTTTGTTGTGGACTAGGAATATCTTTAACACGATAACTAAGGACTTTTTTTAATTTAATTCTATAAAACTATTATAACATATTAACGTGACTCTTTATATCAAATATTTATCTTACCATGCAACACCTTCAAAACATTTCATAGGTTGTAAGTATGAAAGCTAATCGCACTGCACCTTTTGTTGTTGACTAGGAATATCTTTAACACGATAAGTAAGGACTTGTTTTACCCATTATTAATTCTATAAAACTATTATAACATATTAACGTGACTCTTTATATTGATTTGTCTTACCATGCAACACCTTCAAAATATTTCATAGATCGTAAGTATGTCAGCTAAACGCACTGCACCTTTTTATTGTTGTGGACTAGGAATATCTTTAACACGATAAATAAGGACTTTTTTACCCATATTTAATTCTATAAAACTATTATAACATATTAACGTGACTTTTTATATTAAATATTTATATAACCATGCAACACCTTCAAAATATGTCATAGATGGTATTAAAGTATGTTAGCTAAACGCACTGCCCCTTTTGTTGTGGACTAGGAACATCTTCAACACGATGAACCAATTGTATTATCTTACAGTCTATATATTATCTATATTCGCTAAAAACAACATAATATTCTATTTATAAGTATTGTTGTGAGAATCAAAGGCTTAATATATGGGTAAATAGTACAATAAGTATAAACGAATCACTGTTAACCGAATCTGAGATAACCACTCTGGTTATTCTTTGTTATAACCGTTATAAGCACGCACGTTTTGCGGGGGAACCAACTTGTGTTAACCAAAAACCGTTATGTACACAAGCGGCACGCGAGAAACCGTTTTCGCCCCTCATTGTTCGAAAACCGATTTGGAATAACCACTCTGAAGATTAACCACTTTAATATTACTAGCGATTAACCTGTTTGGCGTATAAATTGTATCGTAAAACATTATTCGGGGCTTTTACGTTATTTTATTCTGCTGTACCTACTCGGACGAGATCGTTGTGACACCGGTCTCCCACATGTTTTATTTAATAAAAGTGAACATCAGATGCAGAGCATTTTAAAATAAATATCTACAACTTGTGTTTATGTGCTTGACTATTATACATACTATGTTCGCAAGAACCCAACAGTATTCATGATTAAATAGTCCGGGACTGCCATTGTGGTTAATAAACCAAGGACTTGTTTTACCCATTATTAACTCCATTGAATTGTAGACAGAGTATTGTAATCATCTGTAATAAGTTTATGTAGTGGTGTGCGCCCTTCTCGGCTCTAATAACATCACCCAATACCCACACCACACCCACCTCTTGCATTCAATTTTAAAACTTCACCCAAAGTTCCAAACACTTATTTAACCACACCCAATTCAAAACATCACCCAAACACTTATTTAGTGTTGTGCACCCTTTATCACTATGGCTCCATTTATATTTTACCAGAAATTCAGTCGTCACAGGAAATCGTTACATCGCACGAAAGACATATCTGTTACAGCTATTGTCAGAGCAAGTCATACATGTAGTTCATAAGCAAGAGTAACGTCATTATTTGGGATTTAAAAGAGACTGTGTCACGTGATCAAGAAATCATGACATGTGTTGTTCATACAATGTGTGTCCCGATTATGTGACCAACAACAGGAAAAATTCCATGACATCGAATTACTGAATTCATCAAATCATGTTTAATGGGCATAAGGTAGAAGAAGAATGTTTCAAAATCCTTGGATTTTAATTTCAGTTGTCGACAAATCCATATTCATGTTGAATTTTAGGTCGATTCCAGCATCATTCATGTAGCGCGAAGCATGAAAAGGTCAGCGGCCATCTTGGATTTCGCCGTTTCTAGTTCTAAAAAATGATTTAGAATAAAAATTAATTGGATTGTAAGATGATTTATTAGTTTGAAAATATAAATAATGAGTACGCCAACATTAATTTGGAAGCTACATGTAATAATTGTTCCCAAAAAGGCTTAATTTCATGCAATTTAGTATTTCTATTTTATTCAGATTTTTTCCACATATCAAAAACAAGTTGCCGGTATTTTTTTCTCTGTCCGTAGTCTTGGGTGTTTTGATGTGCGGAACACGATGGTGATGGTCTCCGCATGCGCAAATCTATCGTTACTTGCGTGATTCAAAGAATGGACCGAAGAACAAATCGGGTCAAATTATGAAATCGTGTCATAGCTTTAAATCGCGAAAAGTGCATATGGAGCTGTACTGTCAATTCCCTTCTAGGCTCTAAAATACATCACCCCATACCCACACCACAACCTTCCCTCGCACTTGCCTCGCACCAAATTAATTCAAAACATCCCCCAAACACTTATCCACATCCCTTAACGTGACGTGACGTGACAATTAGACGTAAGCCCAAAATCATGGTTAGTTACTACATGTACGTTGTTGTACTGTTCGTGTATTTTAGCAATATTTTCAATTACATAATGTTTCAACCCTTTGAACCCGATCCGAAAGCCCGGTTTACCGGCCTACGGGGAAAGCGATACAACAGACACATTGACCATATGACTTTGAGTACTCAAGTCACATGATTTTCATCCGATGTAAAATACCTTGTTTACGCCAAGTTTACGTTGTGTTTTAATGTCACGAAATGGGATGAATATGCAACTAATCTTGCACAGATTATTCTCAGGAAGACAGAGATGCATTGTAATACGGTCATGATTGGCAATTTTGGAGATGAAAACGGATGTTCTATGTTACGAATATATGTTACATTTATTCATCCGATGATAGAGGGCAGTATGCCACTATAGAAAGCGTTCAGTCAGAGGGTGTATGATAGGACAATCAAAACTACAGAAGTAACTCAAAGTGGGGCTCCCGACCCCTACAAATAATTCAGGATTCAAAGGGTTTTAAATATAATTCTTTATGCAATAGGCCTAATGCTAGCAAATTTAGATAACTTCCATAATTGAATTCACTGATACATTGTCCTATCATTATAAACTTAATATTGATTATTGCGTTTTCTTCTTGATTTCCTTCATGATATCCAAATAGATTTTAACATGGTCTGACATTTCACAAATTGGTTTTACCGATCATTTTGACACTCGAATGTTTCTGATTAATCTTGATGTGCAGTTTGCTAATTCATAAAATTTCGCCGTGTGCTTAGTCCATTCCCAATCCCATTATTGTTGTTTGATTTTAAACATTTTAATTATCTACACTGTTTTATACCACAAGGTTTTCTAACTATGATTAACACGACTCATAATTTTCATTGATTTTTACCATGCAACACCTTCAACATATTTTATAGCTGGTAAGTATTTTAGCTAAATTCATTGAATTTTTGTGTGTAAACTAGGAACATCTTTAAGGTGGTGAACCCACTATCATGATTATATTATCTTAAATGCTTAAAGGTCAGTCAAAATGGTGATTCAAGTATGTTTTATTCGAAGGAGTATGTTTAAACAAATATAATGCAAACGAATTAATAATAAATATTATCCAGAAAAAAGATATCCATGAAACCAATCATGATTGCCAGTGTTTCTCTTTTACTGTGGGACGGATGACGCGTTACTACGTAATAGGCCACTCATAACTCGGTATCGGTCCGGGTCTCGGTCGGTAGGTCTGAACAAACAAAAGTCGGAATTAGTGTACTATTGGTCCCTTATTCTGGATTGTACTAGTAACGTTCGATACTGGTACAAGTAAGTGTTCCAGTATCGGCCGATACTGGCAAATTTTATGTGTAGTAGAACATGGGATATTAATATAGTATCACATGATTAGTATCATGTCAGAGTATAATATAGTACTCCAGATTACAGTATCTCACTGAAAGTGTTTAAATTTGGACACCGCTGAAATTATATACATGAAAAAGTTTTTTTGGGGTTCCTTGGGATCTCGTGTGGTAGATTTATTTTGTCTCTCGCTTTACGCATCCCAGTATGACTGGTTTCCTTCTCACTAGGCAGAATTTGTATAGCAAAAATATCAATCCAATTGAAATCGGCGGTATTGAGTTGAATCATCCTTTGTGTCAAACAAAATGACATAAATTAATTAACATAAATATATCTAGTTATCTATAAAACATCTATCTACCTATCCGGGTGCACGTAAGCTTGTGCCTAATTTCTAAGATAATAGACAATTATCTTACGGACTATTGACTCGTATAAATAAGATCTCTTATAAAAAGACTATCTTACAAGAAATATCGACCATTCAAGGTCGTATAAGGTCTGTTCGCAAGGCATCGGCATCAACTATTCCGTTTGCACAATTCCATGCGCTATTTCGCTAGTAAAGTTGCTGGCTTTTAACAGATAAGCCAACATCGTCACAGGCACATCTTCAGTTTCTATGTTGATGCGCTCTAGATAGGTTTTACCCATTATTAATTCTATAAAACTCATCGCTGTTCTGACATACCGACACATCACGAAAACAGCGTTTTGAGAAAATCGTGTTTGAAAATGTTCCAATTTTTAAAGACTTGTTAGAGAGCATTTACATCAAATGTTACTATCATTGTCAAAGAACACTAATAGATATATACTTATGTTTGTTATGAGCCTGTTACAACAACAAATTGCAATTATTAATTAGGAGTAATAATGTCATAAAGTCATATGCTGGTATGTCAGAAAGAAGAAAATATCGTCATATTCGTCCTACAGTGATATGCCAGTGATATGCCGGTATGTCAGAACTGCAGTTGCACGGTGGTCTATGGCAGAATATTGTGATGTGCCGGTATGTCAGAATACAAAATGAGGTTTTCATGCCGGTATTATGTTAAAACCCTGGCATATCACACTAATTAGTGCGGTATCTCATTAATTAATTACCTTTTTGACTCAATTTTTTGGAGAATAAAGAGTTTCATTTGTAGATCATAAAATGCAACTTTACTCATTTTGCCCAAAATGGCACATGTGCCGGTATGTCAGAACAGCGACGAACTATTATAACATATTAACGTGACTCTTTATATTCATTTGTCTTACCATGCAACACCTTCAAAACATTTCATAGCTCGTAAGTATGTAAGCTAAACGCACTGCACCTTTTGTTGTGGACTAGGAATATCTTTAACACGATAACTAAGGACTTTTTTTATTTAATTCTATAAAACTATTATAACATATTAACGTGACTCTTTATATCAAATATTTATATAACCATGCAACACCTTCAAAATATTTCATGGAAGATATTAAAGTATGTTAGCTAAACGCCCCTTTTGTTGTGGACTAGGAACATCTTGAACACGATGAACCAATTGTATTATCTTACAGTCTATATTTACATCGCTAAAAACAACATAATATTCAACAATGAGTATTGTTGTGAGAATCAAAGACTTTTCACGTAAAAGCGCTCGGGGGCTGGTACACCTATGCAAAGCCTCAAGCGATTATCAAGTACCCCGGGTCAAGTACAAATGCTCATCAATTATCCTTACCATAATAACTCATTCGGTTATATACACTGAGCCAAAAAAGAAACTTATACAATTTTAACAGATCACAGGGTCAGTGCGCATTTCTCCTGTGTCATTGAAGCAAACAATTGGTTATTGACTGCCATTTGAAGCAATACATTGCAGTAATATTGTATCCAAATTTGGTACATTTTCATGCACAGAATTTTATTTTGTGATCTGTTAAAATTTTGTAAGTTTTTTTAATTTTTATAAGTTTCTTTTTTGGCTCAGTGTACATACTATGTTCGCAAGAACCCAACAGTATTCATGATTAAATAGTCCGGGACTGCCATTGTGGTTAATAAACTAAGGACTTGTTTTACCCATTCCATTGAATTGTTGACATATTATTGTAATCATCTGTAATAAGTTTATTTAGCCCTTAATCCCTTCTAGGCTCTAACCACATCACCCCATACCCACACCACACCCATCCCTTGCATCCAATTTAAAACTTCACCCAAAGTTCCAAACGTTTATTTAACCACACCCAATTCAAAACATCACCCAAACACTTATTAAGTGTTGTGCGCCCTTTATCACTATGGCTCCATTTATATTTTACCAGAAATTCGGTCGTCACAGGAAATCGTTACATGCACGAAAGACAGTATCTGTTACAGCTATTGTCAGAGAAAGTCATAGTGCATAAGCAAGAGTAACGTCATTATATAGTTGGGATTTAAAAGAGACTGTTTCACGTGATCAAGAAATCATGACATGTGTTGTTCATACAATGTGTGTTCCGATTATGTGACCAACAGAAAAAAATTCCATGACATCGGATTACTGAATTCATCAAATCATGTTTAATGGGCATAAGGTGGAAGAAGAATGTTTCAAAATCCTTGGATTTTAATTTCAGTTGTCAACAAATCCATATTCATGTTGATTTTTAGGTCGATTCCAGCATCATTCATGTAGCGCGAAGCATGAAAAGGCCAGCGGCCATCTTGAATTTCGTAGTTAGTTAAAAAATGATGTAGAATAAAAAATAATTGGATTGTAAGATGATTTATTAGTTCGAAAACAATAATGAGTAAGCCAACATTAATTTGGAAGCTCCATGTAATAATTGTTCCCAAAAAGGCTTAATTTTATGCAATTTATTATTTCTATTTTATTCAGATTTTTTCCACATATCAAAAACTAGTTGCCGGTATTTTTTCTCTAGTCTTGGGTGTTTTGATGTGCGGAACACGATGGTGATGGTCTCCGCATGCGCAAATCTATCGTTAAATGCCAAATCGATTTAAAGAAATTACTTGTGTGATTCAAAGAATGGACTGAAGAACAAATCGGGTCATATCATGAAATCGTGTCATAGCTTGAAATCGCGAAAAGTACTTGGAGCTGTACTGTCAATCCCCTTCTAGGCTCATCACAACCCACACCACAACATTCCATCGCACTTGCCTCGCACCAAATTAATTCAAAACATCACCCAAACACTTATCCACATCACTTGACGTGACGTGACGTGACGTGACGTGACAATTAGAGGTAAGCCCATAATCATGGTTACTACGTTGTTATACTGTTCGTGTATTTTAGCAATATTTTCAATTACATAATGTTTCAACCCTTTGGACCCGAAAGGCCGGTTTACCGGCCGTACGGAGAAAGCGCAATAACAGGTGATACATTGATCATATGACTTTGAGTGGTCATGACTACTCAAGTCACATGATGTTCACCCGATGCGAAATAATTGTTAACGCCAGGTTTACGTTTTGTTTTGATGTCACGAAATGGGATGAATATGCAACAAAATCTTGCGCAGATGATTCTCAGGTAGACATGGATGCATTGTAATACGGTCATGATTGGCAATTTTGGGGATGAAAACGGATGTTTTATGTTATGAATATTCACCCGATGATAAGAGGATGCCACTATAGAAAACGTTCCGTCAGAGGGTGTAAGATAGGACAATCAAAACAACAGAATTAACTCGGGGTGGGGCTACCGACCCCTACAAATAATTCAGGGTTCAAAGGGTTTTAAATTTAATTATTTATGCAGTAATGCTATGAGGTTTAGATAACTACCATATTTGAATTCACTGATACATAATTCTCCTATTATTTTAAACTGATTGATTATTGCGTTTTCTACTTGATTTCCTTCATGATATCCATATAGATTTTAACATGGTCTGACATTTCACAAATGGGTTTTACTGATCATTTTGACACTAGAATGTTTCTGATTAATCTTGATGTGCAGTTTGCTAGTTCATAAAAATTCGCCGTGTACTTAGTCCGTTCCCAGTCCTATTATTGTTGTTTGAATTTAAACATTTTAATTATCTACACTGTTTTATACCACCAGGTTTTCTAATAATGATTAACATGACTCATAATTTTCATTGATTTTTACCATGCAACACCTTCAACATATTTTATAGCTGGTAAGTATTTTAGCTAAATTCACTGCAGTTTTGTGTGTAAACTAGGAACATCTTTAATGTGGTGAACCCGAATAACGTGACGAATAACATAAGCATTATTTTTGCCCGCCTTTTATAAATGATTTGTTTGTCGCGTGTTGGATAAATCGATTGCGTTGAACATCAGCATTAATTGTCAATAACAAAACAAACGGGTCAGAGATAGGAGGCATAAATCAATAATTAATCAATAATTTACTGTCATGGTTAAGTAAACAGAACAAATTGGTGTCTTTTGTCTTGATTTTGTCTATAGCTGCGTTCAGACAGGCGTACATTCGTATAGAGTAAGATCGGATTAACGATTGTCCATGTTAAACTTGCGAGTAGTGACCGTGTGGACGGCACCCGTGTTAACTAATCCGACCTTACTCCGAACCGATTTAATCCTTAGATTTCTCAGGAGTAACGCGCTTAACACGAGCTGCAGTTAGGATTAGCACGCCCGTGTGGATGCACTTAACACGATCTCTGGCGTAAACCTTCGCCAATTATGTAACGATGCCACAAACGCATCCGATGCTGCTCATCCCTATCAGATCGTCTGCGTTGAAAAAATACCGCTGTTGCTATCAGCATAGGCATTAAATCTTGTATACCACCATCCGAAAAGAGGCGAAAAAATAGTAACAAAAAGAGAAATTTCGATCTTGAATTAATGTTTACAAGCGAGCGATAAATAAACCTAGCTGAAATAATCCGGGGGGGGGGGGCACTGACATTGGAAAAGGGTATAGGTATGTGCCGCGCTGAAGACACCCCTTTTCACCCTCTGCTGTTACCTCTTAGGACCCCCCTTTTGAGCCTGCATCAGTTCTTAAGACCCCTATTTTATTGAAAATTCAAAAATCGCAAAATTGTTACGTTCCAAAGCCCCAATTCTTCGAAAATGTGCGATCTTGCTAATCAAAATTGAACTGTTGGCCATTTCTCAAGGCCTACTTTTTTGAAATAATCAGTTCTTGAGACCCTATTTTTCGTCATAAAATACACTCTGTTCAGTTCTGTAGCCCCCTTTTTGAGACCCTGGGCGGCACACCCCTACCGAAAAAAAAGGTTGAGTGTCCCCCCCCCCCCCCCCCGGGAAATAATCGAATAAAGGAACCGACAATTTGGAAATAACGGAATAAATCGTATTGTAAACTGGAAACCAATGCTTAGCACCAGGCTGCCGAAAAACGGGATTCAAAATAATCAGAACTCCGATATTTACCGATATTTATACTCCTAAGCCCCAGGCGATGGTCGTGTTAACTTTGTCGGAAAACTTAAGAGTAACGTTGTATTTAGTACCGTGTGGACAACTGTCCAGAGTAGAGGGATTAATTGTGGAATTTTAATTGTTGTAGGGTCTAAATTTACGCCGATCAATTATGCCCGTCTGAACATGCCTTGTGTGTGATGCTCGTGTGATTTCCCTTCTGGAATTGGGGTGAATAGGAGCTTTTGCAATTGAATTCGACCTTAAGCCATTCAAGTGCGCATAAATCTGCCAAACAACATCGTAGCGCAACAAAAGAGGTGTCAAAATGCGCAGAAGATAACTGTTAATCGAATTAATTAATTATTTGTTTGCATACTATTTCAGGTTTTGATAAATTCTGACCATTGGTAAGTGTTTAGATACTTTATTGGCGCAGTTTAGATCAGCTCCACACAACATTTCAATAGAGATAATCCGGGAGATAATCATCCCCTCCAATTAACTAATAAGAAAACACGTCAATCGATACATTGTAGGACGAAATGGTTAAAAATAAATATTTTTATGTTTAAGACAATGTTAACATTTTTACATTTGATAAAATGAAAAAATAGATTTGTTCATCCAGTTAATGCTTGCATACAATACAGAACTGTAAGACAATACCTACTTTGTGGAAAAATAACAGAACAGGCATTAAATCGGGTGATAGAGCATTTAAGTATAATAGTGGAAAAATGTCACTAGAACTGTGTGCAACAAAAATATATCGAAAGGCAATGATAGCCCAAAAACATTCGAAACCAATTTGTGATATTGTAAGGGTGGCGGGTTTTTTTTTTGGGGGGGGGGGGGAATAAATTCGATAATAACAATTTTGAGTGGACTGATATTTGGAGAAATAATATTAAGAAAATTAAAGAACCACGTGTTATTAAACTGGAAAATAATTAGTAACATTTTTCCGACGAATATATTTCTCCGCAAAATAGGTAAAGAGCATAATGATAAAATGTGACACATGTAACAACATATTATTGCAAAAATATGATAGAATTATTAAAGTTACAGTTACAAAGAAGATGCTGACATAAGTAATTGTATAAATAAAATAAAGGGTGGGTAAATAAGTAATTAGTAAGGAATCGTTTCATCAGGAATTCAGAAGAACATTATATAAATTTACGTTAGAAAATTCTAAGTAGGAAACTTACTTAATTTTCCATACGGGTTTTGACAACAAATCTGATGCCATCCTTAGTGGATTGTGTTTGATCCAGAGCTAGTGCGGGAGCTAGTGTTTCTAGTCTGTTCTTGATGACGTCATCGGATGATGGATATGAATGTTCAAATTCAAAAGGTATTCCTGGCTTCGTGTAAATTAAATTTTACAAATGGGGAGGGGGGGGGGGGAGGACAACCAAAAAATCAGAAAACAATCATGGAAACAACCGATACCCGCTTATATAACTCGCCCTAAGAAACGAGTATTTACTCTTTAACAATGTCAAGCTATGGCAAACATCTGTTTCAATTGAGAATGTATATTGGACACAGGAGGCCAAACCAGTAATATTATATACAATATGGAATCCATGTATACAGGTAAGTAAGCAGGGTTTTCTAGAATATGAATTGTGAGTTCAAAAAGTGAACACTATTGTATTATAATCGGCCGAGTGCACCAATGGCGAGTAACTAAAGAATAGCGCAACCTCGAGGCGTAACCCAACATTTTGTGAGCACCAAACCGGGGTAAGCTACTAGGCTAGTAACTTGCGAATAATTTACGATAAGTTTACACCTGACCGGACCTAAGAGCAAGTTGAAGCATATCAGTTTATGCTGTAACTAAATGAAAATTTCTGATTTGTCCGATGGACGATTACATAGATATGATGATCAATGGGAGATTTATATCATGCAATTCATTATCAATTGTGTATAATGTACTTAATGATACATTTAAGACAAATTTATTATGAAATATTTTATGGTAAAATTCCATATACATGTTGGTTTATATATGCCAATGGAATTTTACCATTTTTGGCTGGCGGCCATTTTGGCGGCCATCTTGGATTTAGGTGTGTTAACAAAGCAGAAGTTCTGGATATGAGTGTCTAGTGGTCTAATGCATACATCCCACTATTAAAACTATACTTTCACCATACAATTTGATTGCTATATGTCATTTTATGAGATTTGATCGGTTATGGCGGCCATTTTGGACGCCATCTTGCATAATCCCTTAGCATTATGACAATATTGTTGGTAACATCCTGATTATGTCTTAGGATCATGAAGTAAAAAAAAGTTGGTTTGGGGGAGTCCTTGGGAGGGGGGGGGGGGGGGTGCACGCTAACCCTCTGTATATACCCGACTTAAACTCCTGTTGTTACTGATTTGTCCTTCAGCACGCGGGTAATGGAGAGGACAATGCTAAACAACTTCAGATAACTATATACATGCTGCGAAACAAGTAAGATAAACCGACAACATTTTGCTATTAGGATAATTTCTTTGATTCAATAGACTACTTTTAAAATTAGACACAGGAATACAAAATATGTAATAAAGGGTCAAATCGACAGATAAATAATAACAATAATTTACAAAAAGACCAATATCCATCCTTTGAAAATAACAATCATCTGTTTGCTTAGTTGTTGTTTTTCTTTGGGTTGCACGGCCCTGATTATACCAAGAAAGCCTCACAGGAATTAGCTCGTCAACTTTTTATTCTATCTTTATTTGTTGTATATTTAGGGATTATATAATGTTTCAGCGTATGTGCATCACCAATCGCGTCAACGCAAGTTGTCGATGCACATACGCTGAAACATGATTTAATCCCTTTCAACAACGACCAGGGACTTGAATACCATTTCATAAATAGATAATGCAAATAAGAACATTTAAAATTTAGTTTAATATTGTACTTCCTTATTAAATTAACAATTTCATACACTTTTAAAAAATCCCAATAAAACTGAAATGACCTAAGGCCCCAGGCATCTACTCATACCATCAGTGGCTTAATCCAGCCAATCTGCCAATCTGCCACATTTTAGCAATACAGGGCGTTGCAATACCAAATATTTTAAATGCCTTTGACTATTTAATTGATATCCATGTTCAGTAGACTCCGATTCCTTTCAAATGGTTAAATGTATTTTCAAATATTGTTCGTATAAATCAGTTGATATAACAAAGATAAACGATAAGAAACGTAAACATGTAATTTTGACGATGCCCCTTTTTAAAAATTAATTTATCACCATAGATTCTGTATTTTTTAAATATTATCTAGTAAGATTCACAGTCAGTTTGTCCACCATTTAGTAGATACCTGGGGTTTTAAACTAATAAAACAGGTTTCAAAAGTCGATGTAACCAGTTGGCACGACCATTCCAAAAACAACGTAACCACACTGTCCGCGTTGTGCGGTTCATCAGCGTGCTGGTTGCTCATAGCAGCGTTGTTTAACTCAAATTGACAACGCTTTGCTACTGTACTTAACATGTTTAAGGTATGGAGGAGTTTTTGAATTGAGAATATTGACTTTTGTGTAATATTATGTATAAGAACGCATCAGGCGAGAAGACCGATGCCACTGTTCCAAAAGTGTATGTCCAATTTTTTTAAATTTTTATATATATAATTCAATTGAAGATAAGTTAAAATGTGTCCATACAAATGGATTGCATTGTGTTTGATAAATTTTCTGTATATCTGTGATAATAAAGTGGAATCGTTCAAATAAAAAAAAAGTCCAGTAGTACACCTTTCATCAAACCCAGCTATTTGCGTATATCAGATTCGGGGAAATCTCGTTACCAACTGTCAATCAAAGTTGTTATGATGTTTTGCGTAATATGGGCCAATCAAGATAAGGTTCATATCGCCGTCGATAGCTATTTATTATTATTGGCCAATCACAGCGCAGATAAGAGAATTTTGGTGTGAGACTTGAGAAGAAGTTGACAAGATACAACATTATTGGTTGCATAAGAAATAAAGAAAATATAAACAGAAGGAACTGTCGCCTGTTTCGATTTAGTGTAATTTAATGAGTTGAAAGCACCGATCGGCTACTCGACTGTCATAGCATAATAATCAAGCTGCATACATCATTTTACTTTGAATTAGCTGAGGAAATTAATCCATATGAAAAGCTAATAGTATAACAAATGGCTTCAGAGAATATTCTCATCATTATCAGGAATCCATGGAACATAGGTCTTATTAAAAGTGGAAAACAAAAACCAAAAAAAAATTGAACTTACTGTTTACACACAGTTTCGACGTGATATGATGTCTTTAGCAAAAGTGTATGACCGCGAATTTGAAACAAAACTCTGAGAAACGTCACTCGACAGTGTATTGCCCTTTTCACAGGAAATATCGTGTGCATCTTAAAAATCTCTAGCGCTTCACGAACAAGTCGCATACCAAGATTGAAAACCTGTCCAATGCTGTTAGTTTGGTTCTATAGTGGGTCGATCATGACCTTCTTCACACGCATGTTTCAGACAAGCTGACCTTTAAAGGCCAAAATAGAAGGCCGGTGGTATCCTATTTTAAGAGCTCTTTTCAGAGCCACCAACTCTCGTCGGTGGACAAGGGGCAGTTCACTTGAACGGCTCCTTTCAGAACCATCAATATTGCTCACGAAATGGGCACCTACATGCTATTGAACCTAACTATTAAAAGCTCTTTTCAGAGCCACTAATTTCGCAAGTAGGATAGGGTCACCTACTCTCTAATCATCCGCAAAGGGGCAGCACACATGATGATAATGAAAAGAGAAGTGGATTATAACAGTTTGGTCATGATGAAGGCAGAACTAATTCTGACGAAAGTTCGATAGTTTTAAACTTGTCCGAAGGTATAAACTCTTAGTAACCTATATAGCATAATAGTATGAGCGGAACTACTCACGTCTATAATGTCCAAACGAATATATGCAGTATTTTGCACCAGGTATTAACATTTTGTAATATTTATTAATATATTGTTTATTTTATATATTTTGCAGGCACATTCAACTAGGAACTGCTCAGTAGTGGAAGTTATTAAATTAAATGGATTCTACAATCATAATATGAATGGTGACGGTTAATGTTAATTATTAATTCGGCGTGCAACGTAATAAAACTTCAATAATACCACAGTACACAAACGTGTCAGTATTCGTTAATTTTAACCGAGTCTCATATCTCAATTAAAGTACACTTCAGTTTTTATTTGACATCATAAATAAATCGTTTAATGTGTGTTTATATCATTGTGAATCAAAAAGAAGTTGTACGAGAATAAATATGTTCCCCTAAAAGACCAAACAAATTTGACAATCCAATGAAGCAGTACTTAAAGATATACTAAGAGATCTTTAAGTTTCTTTTTTTTAACAAAATTAAATTAATATTAAAGATATTCATTATAATTGGCCATTATTGTTGTTTCTACTCACAAAAAAGCAGCAAAACTTGATTAAGACAATGATTAAATGTGTTGAAATATCATCGCTATTTATCGACACTTTTTTTTGAAACGCCCTCTTTGTAAAATCGTATGTAATTTGAATCGAAAAGAAATATAGCGTAACGCTGTTTACCATAAAATGCTGTCTAAGCCGGGGATGGAATATTTTGAAATTGCACAAAGACGGCTGATTTTCTTAATCCTTACAGCTGTAAGTTTGTGTATGTAATACAATTGTAAAAATGTAGAGATCCCGGTTTTTATCCTTATTGATAATGAGGGCGCAGCATTCAACACATCTCTTAGTACCCCTTTAAAGAGCATATTCTTCAGCTCTATGGAAAACAAATCACTGAAATTGATCCTTGCTATCAAGATGCAAACCTGTTAGGCCAAACAAAAAATAGGTTTGTCTCAAAGCTTGCGCGCGCATTGGTTTTGAAATGCCAAAAATACCGCGACTGAAATGCAGGAAATTGTAAAAAGTATATTTTTCCCTACACATTTTTGTCTTCGAGTTTTTCAGCAGATATCAGCAGATTTTCCTTTTCTCAAACTTCTACATGACTCAGTTCTTCGAAAAACGCTGTACAATTGTTCTTTACACAACTTCATCACAATATTCATTTCAAATAGAAAAAAAAACAATATCAGAGAGTGTCAACGGTTGCAAATAGTAAGAGTAAAAATTGACACCCCCCCCCCAAAAAAGATGTTAACAAATAAAAATGGAAGACAAAAAGCCGCGCGCGTCACCCAATTTTGAAGCCTTTGTAAGCTTTGAGACAAACTTCATTTTTTTTGCCTTATAATAAATAAACCACCGTTTTTGAGCTGTCTATGGCAAGTATTTTGCACAATACACATAGATTAGAAGTATAAACTGTGCCCCCTGCCCTCTATCGACCATAAACAGTTATTGAAAGTCTCCAACATATTGGATTGACACCAAGATTATATAACCACTTGCCAACAACTAGCAACCGGGTCATCAAAGGTTCACCTCTATGTTAATTAGTTGCTCACGGAGGTATTGATTCTATAAGATTGTGTACATGCTATCTGAGACTAATATACCTAAAGAGATAAGAAGCACGGTACTACTGCTATACATCGCTGTACACAAGGTCCGATGCGGATATTGTTTAGTCAATCGCCAATCGATTATCATCATTCAGTTTAATTTGTAGCACGACCTCATTATTTGAGTAAGCGCGCTATTTGAATCCAGTATTATCCACACGTTCATTACACTTTTTAGATATGACCTACATTTATATCGCTATATTTTTGGCATTTCAAAAGAGATATGACAATTAAAACCTATTGGGTACATTCTTGGGCATATACACAAGGTATTATGATAACAAAGTTCATGGTAATGTGTTTATATTTAACATGAATTGAGAAACAATTGTTATACTTTAATTCATAAACAAGTTCTTCAAAACATCACTTTTTTAGTTTAATTCATAATGAATCTAAATACAAAGCATGATATTTGGTTATCACAATACATTGTTTATGTTCAAGAATGTACCCAATAGGTTTTAATTGGAATATCTCTTCAGAAATACCATAATTTTAGCGATATTAACTCTAATCCAATATTTCCTGCTTAAGAATGTAGGATATCCAATATTGATCGGCTGATAAACTTCTTATTTTTTTCAAAAACTATGACAATCGAATCGAAAATCAAGGTTTATCAAATCGAAAACCAAGTTTATCGTTGATTGTCATAGTTTTCTTTAAAAAAAACTAGGTTTCTCGACCGATAAACTTGGTTTTTCGTCGAATTTTGTTTTACAAAACTAGGTTTCTCGATCGATAAACTTAGATTTTCGTCGAAAAAACAGGTTTCTCTACCGAAAAACCTGGTTTATCTCTTTTATTCACATATATTACGGTCTTATTATATTCCTATAATTATACGCACTGCCCTCAATAGTCGGGTAAGGGTTAGAGTTAGGGTCCCTTACCCTAATATTTGATCAACCTGGCCAGGTTTTTTCGATCGAAAAACCTGGTTTATCTCTTCTATTGAGCAAAATACTTGCCATAGCTGTCCACAAAATGCTAAATCCTTTGAAACTAACTGTCTCAGGGAGGAGCAAAGAGTGCAGATTCATTCAAATTCAAAAGGTATTTATACTCGAGATATTCAAACAATAAATCAAATATTAAAAAAACCCATATTTCCCCCACGCACACTCCTCACAATATCAAATTTTCATACACATACGAGTACGACGAGAAACATAGCTCCTGTTTTGCAATGGCTACAAAAAACCCCACATCATGACTATAAATATACCTACGTTTTACGCTAGTTCTAACGAAGGTATATAAATGGGTCGGCCGGGTCCGTAGAACGTTGTCTTCCTCGCTGATGGGCCCCTCACATGTATCCGTGTGAGCTGGGCGGCCCCTTACCGTCTTTTAGAAAAACAACAGAGTCCAACACGGTGAACATTCAGCAATAGATGTCAACGGCCGCATTGATTTTATTGGACACCGGGTTCATACCGTTCTATACCGGGTCCTCATCGGCCTGGAACCGGGCTCAGACCACCTCCTCACCGGCCGAAACGCTTGGGTACCGACCGAACCGCCTTGATAACGTCATCAAACTGCCCTGTATAAGCTGAGCGCTCAAGCTCGCCGCTTCACTCACATTCCGGGAATCTCTGTATTACTCACATGTATCCGTGTAAGCTGGCCGGCCCTTTACCGTGTGACGAATTGGTGCAGACGGCGGCACACAATGATGTCACACAGTGGGCCGTTTCCCGTCCGTTGAACACGTTGCCGGGGACATTGCCGACCATCCGTGCCCGGCAGGAACTTTGACCGTTCTCAAAACTCCTGCCAGGTGAGTAAAAGCGGCGGCAAACAATCAGTAAAAACAATCAGTCCAAACAATCAGTAAAAAATGTCAACGGGCGCATTGATTTTTGTTGGTGGTCACCGGGTCCATACCGTTATATACCGGGTCTATGCGGGGTCCTCACCGGCCTGGTACCGGGCTCACCGTCCTTATACGAGGGTCATTCAATAAGTTCTACCTCCTACCTCCTAACTTTATTATTGTATAAGCCAGTCTTATGAAATATCACACAATTGTAGCTTGGAACCTCAACTACAAATTCATTGTAAATTGATCTGAGTACTGGTTGTACTTTTCTAGAGGTGCAGTGAAAACCAACCTTACATTTAGTGTGACGGAAACGGATGAAAAACAGCAAAAAATCGCCGAAGTGCTATTCATTTGGCCTATTGTAAGAAGCAAAACATACCTATTGGTCAATTATAACCGTTCAAAATGTCACATATCTCTTTAACAGACCCTAAACATTGAATGTGACTGATTTATTTGGAAATATTATGCCCTCTGATTAACCAGAACCAGATCGGGACAACCATAAGTTTCCCCTCCCCTAAAGCACCCTGTAAATGGCATATTTAACTTTCATAAGAACCAAGTGATTTTCAATATACCCGACTAAATAGAGGAAGTACAAGTCTCCCAAAGATACATTTTTCTATCATTTACTACCTGATTGACAATTCTGAAGGTAGCACATAATGAAAACTCATAAAGTGACTATTATGTTAATGTTTTAACGTTGAGGCATCACTGTGGCTTGAGTTGTAACAACGAAAATTATACTGATTATCAGTATTCCAGTATGCCAAAGGCATAGCAATACATTTGAGTTGATATTACACTATTTGCGAGCCTATAATAGTTAATATTGCTTACAATCTCATTCATACATGATAATACTATACTTTTATTAGATATCATTCATTGATTTTCATTTTCAGTATTAAAATCATGCTGTTATATTAAACCATATAATACGGAAAACCCCCGAAAAACACGCATTTATTTTTAAGGTAATTTTCCGTTTCCGTTGTCCAAAATCTCTCTCCGGATTTGACCGCATCATATGAAAAGTAAAACAGATATCGATTATCATTTACTATAAATGTGTAGCTATGATACAGAGCTATAATTATGACAAATGTCATGAGGCTGACATTCATATTAGCAATGTTATGAGGGAGGAGGTAGAACTTATTGAATGACCCTCGTACATAGCTAGCTTACCGTTCTCACCGGGTGCATAACACCTCCTCACCGGTCCTCGGTCCATACCGCTCTACACCGGGTCTGTACCGGGTCCTCACCGGCCTGGTACCTGGCTCACCGGCCTCATACAGGTCTAGCTTACCGTTCTCACCGTGTCCTCACACCTCCATACCGGTTCCTAACCGGTCGGAGCGCCTGGGTACCGGCCGAAACGTCTTGATTACATCATCAAACCGCCCTTTTTAAGCTGAGCGCTCAGCTCTTCTAAGAAGTGAAGTTCACTCTTTTTAGAGTGATTTATAACTCTTTTAAGAGTGATTTCTACTCTTTTCAGAGTGATTTTAATTCTTTTTAGAGTGAAAATCGCTCTTGTAAGAGTGAACTTCATTCCAAAAAAGAGCTGTCCCTCCTAGAGCTCTCGAAAGAGTGAGTTTTAGCTCTTTTACATTTAGAGAGTTGCCTGCTGAGAGTCCGTTCTGCGAACGGTTACCAGGTTGCATGCGGCCATTCGCAGCCCGTCGCTAAGATGGTCGACGTCCACCACCGTCCACCACCGCCCTGCGAATGGGCGCGAAACGGGTGCGAAACGGGTGCGAAACGGGTGCGAACGGGTGCGCCGTCCTTATACCGTCTTCACACCGGCCGCCGCTTTTACTCACCCGCCAGGAGTTTTGAGCATGTTCAAAATTCCGGTGGCCGGCAAAGTCCCCTGAACGTGTTCAACGGACGGGAAACGGGAAAAGGGGCCGCCCAGCTCACACGGATACATGTGAGGGGCCCATTAGGGAGTTGCAACAGCGTTAGTAAATCATGGTAGTAGTACAATATTATATTCAAAAGTTCAATTTAAATTCAACATGCAATATATATTTACAAAAAGTAACACATACAAATCTAATAGGAATGTTGCTAAATTCTTGTAACAAAGAATGTATGTTTCAATTACATTCTACAAATCGCGACACACTTATGTGTACAAAATACAACAACATATTGTACAAAACACAACAAAATATTGTACAAAACACAACAAAATATTGTACAAAACACAACAAAATATTGTACAAAACGCGACAAAATATTAACCAATCTGAGTAAAATATAAAAATACATTCAACAAATTATACGCAATATTTATCTTCAAAGATAAATGAAAGAAAATCATACGAATCAAAAACACTAATTACGGCCGAGTGCACCAATGACGGGTAACTTAATAGGGAGGTAAGCTACCTCCCTAGTAGTTATGCTCTAACTGTAGCGTAACTTACTAACGATGTAACTCTTAGAGCATGACTGGCGAGTAACACCAGAAAGTAAATATCCACATTAATCAGCATCGTCCCCTTACAAAATTAACTGGCGCATATGCCATGCCATTTTATGGCCAAAAATTTCGAAGTTTGTTTACCGCTTTTTCAAAAATAAGGACTATCATGAAATTACAAACATAATTATTTTGGGCGAGGGGCACATACAACAAACATTGCACCAAAAAGCACAATTTTAATGACAAACACAAGCACCCGATGAAAACAATTATATACAATTATAACACATCTCTTAACACAAATACTTCCGTGGCGTGGATACCTTGTCCTTCGCTGGTTAACCCGGTTCGATCCCCAGACTACGCACGGCAAGATATGGGTTTTTTTCCCTTTTCGTTCTTCTAGTTAATCTAGTTCTACACTGCAAAAAGGTTGCTTAAATATTTACTCAACATTTTACACAACGTTGTTGAAGTATGCAACAGCTTAACAGTTGCGTAAACCGTTGGTTAACATGTTTTCACCAACAGTTGAACAATTCCAGTTACTCAGCAGTTGCACAGTTTTAATTACACCACAGTTGGGTATTATGAATTAACCATTTGTTGGGCATTTTGTGACTGTTGCTTAATTTGTGAATTGTTTTTATTATACATTGAGCATTTTGTATAGCAACTGTTGCTTAATTTATCAAATCTAGCCATATGTTGGGTATTTTATTTGTGACAAGTTTTTATTATATATTGAGCATTTTTGTATAGCAACACGGGGGTAGACAAATAATTTGAATTCCTGGCGATGCAGCAGAGCTACATACATCACTTCCTCCCGGTAGTGAACCGGTAAATTGTAATGGGAATTCTAGGCGATGCAGCAGAGCTACATGCACTATTCCCTTTCGGTAGTGAATTTGTAATTTATTTGAACATGTTATTTAACTAGGCCTATATATATGATATCTGACATAATAATAATAATAATAAACAGTTCTTATTAAGCGCCCGTAACCAAGGTCTCAGGGCGCTTTACAAAGTTAAAAATACCAAAGTAGCAGCATTACTATTGCACAATACATAATAAAAAGAGCAAAAAAGGATCAATGGTGTTATCAATGGTGTTATTTACTATTTACTGTAAACGTTTGCCAAACGTATTCTTGCTATCTGGGTATGAAGGTATAAATAGTCCATATTATATAATACATCCTTGTATAAACATACTTATGTGATTCTTTTGGTGGAAAATAGATCACATGACATGAACTATTCAGTATATGTCCATGTCGTGTATTTTTTTGGCTATACAAATCGACTATTCAATATTCATCGCTACTGACGTCGCAATAACACCTCTGAAATGATATTCATAAACAAATATATGTCAAACAAGGATGGCAATTTTAAAATATTTTGTCAGTGTTAGCGATTTATTCCGTTTCGAATGCCAAGACAGAATAAATCTAACTGTGGTCCTGCGCTGCAAAAAGGTTGCTTAGATATTTACTCAACATTTTACACAACGTTGTTCAAGTATGCAACCGCTCAACTGTTAAGTAAAATTTGCCCAACACCGTTAGATAACATGTTTTCACCAACAGTTGAACAATTCTAGTTACTCAAAAGTTAGGCAATTATATTCACTCAACAGTTGTTCAAGTATGCCAACTCACGAAATTGGCTTTTTTTGGACAACAGTTGCCTAAAATTCACATGTGCGTAACTTGCATCAACTGATGCGTGATTGTTCTCAATGCTCATGCAACAGTTGCCAAAGTGGAATATTTTACGCAACATATTTTAGCAATAGAAACAGTTTCCACCAACATTTTAAGGACATTGTTTTTGACGAATTGCTCAACGCTGGGGATCTTTTACTTTTATACAACGCCTAACTTTCTACATATATTGAATGAATTTTAATCAACTCGTCAACCAACGGATGATAAAAGTACTTTTAGCAAAGTATTTTAAGCAACCTTTTTGCAGTGTACCCTTCCACTTACAATAATGTTGAAACTTGGCTTCATCAGTTTTTAATTAATAAAAACAATAATAAGTTTATTTATTTAGTCAATATTTAAGATCCTTGCACAATTAGTACATTTTGGTCAACAGATGACCCAAAGTCGGTGCGATTAGTGTTTGAATGGGCAAAAGGAGTTGATCTAAATGTTGACTAAAAAAAATCACCAAATTGCATGAATGGATTTTTAAAAATATAAAATCTTTCAGCTTATGAGGGGTCACATTCCACTTCAAATAGACACCCCCTGGACATGCAAGCGCAATTGGTCCTTCAGCATCAGCGAATCATCCCCTCCAATGTTCACAACAAATTTACGCTACTGCTAGAATCGACTGACTTGTGTAAATAAAACGTTATGCCCCAACTTACTCTTGGGTCCGGTCAGGTATAACATTTAGCGTAAATTACCCGCCAGTTTCTAGCCTAGTAGCTTACCCCGCATTGGCGCTCTCAAAATGTTGGGTTACGCCTCAGTTACTAGCGAGGTAGCGCTATTCTTCAGCTACCCGTCATTGGTGCACTCGGCCGTAAAAGTACAAGATATACTTAGAAGATTACTATACAATGTTGAAATTATATGAAAAAATAATAATCATGGTTATCTATGTGACAATGTAATATTATGTATCACCCATTACACATGTTTTTGGAAATTGAATTGAAATTAAGGCAAATATTGTCACCAATAGATCCATGCTACTAATTGTCATTAGTATTTTTCACTGGGTGATAGGAAATTATGCATCATTGTGAAAAAGTGAAAAATTTAAATCACTTTTACACTGAAGCTCAAATCTATAAAGTACTTAGTTTGGTTGTATGTACGTACATTGTAAATCCATTCATTTGATACTTTTCACTACTCATTTTTGTATCCATTTAATAAAAACCGTTTACACAATGTAAGTCAAAATAAGTATTATAATCAATAGGCTTTCCCTATGCAACTCTCTTATTTGGGATAATTATTATCACATTTTTACATTAAATGATGGTATTTAATAGTGTACACATGCACCTTTACTATTTTAAAAGCAACCATTCTTGATCTATGAATTTGATTTTCTTCATATTGATGATATCATTGATATGTTGATTAAATTTTACTATAAAACACTGGATTGTCTGTTGTTTCTGTTGTTTAGTATTTTGTTTCATAAGTTAGAAAAATGAGATCAGTTAAAGGTAGATGTTCCGATTTTCAACTTGAAGTTTTCTATTCTACATGAAAGGTCATCCTTAAAAGAGTTGTATTCCAAAGTTTGAGTTGCATAACTCTATGGTTCTTAATTTAGACGCACAAGATGCCGTGAAATGTGCCCATTGAGTTGTACACAAACTATATTGGTGGTTAACCACCTTTCGCGGTAATTCGATGTTATTTCATCAGAAAAGTATGATCTTTCATAGATATGAAAATCTCTATATATGTTTGAGAAAAATCTGTGTTATGAAAATGTGATCGGGTCATCTACCTTTAAAGGAGGTGTCCCGCAAGCATAACAGTGTGCATTATATGTTAGAAAAATAACTATCGAGCCCAACTTTTGTAATTAAATAGAACAAAACACCACACTTATGACAAAACCAAATAAAAACCGCAATCTCTCAACATGCACTTTTTAAAATTCGCAGCGATCGAAAGTCCCAGTGTCGATGATGTCATAGTTATACAATGCACATGCGCAAATTTGAGCACCGATACCCATGACGTCATCGACACCGGAACTTTCGATCGCC
This sequence comes from Ophiura sarsii, assembly GCA_035610835.1. Lineage (NCBI taxonomy): Eukaryota > Metazoa > Echinodermata > Ophiuroidea > Amphilepidida > Ophiuridae > Ophiura > Ophiura sarsii. The sequence goes on along the minus strand of CM069445.1, from coordinate 21,878,834 downwards.
GCGAATTTAAAAAAATGCATGTTGAGTGATGGCAGTTTTTATTCATTTTTGTGACTAGTATGGTGTTTTGTTCTAAACTGCTCACAAAAAGTTAGGAAACTTTTTTTAATCACGTATATCTTTATTATTTATTTCCCTCTTGTATCATATTGCCTATCAATGGAAAGCTGAAGTGGTCTTCTTTAAAATGATACCAAATGTGCAATGATGACATGTTACTGGACTTGGCCACATGAATGAATGAGAATGAGGCAAAGTCACAAATCAAATGTGCCAAAATTAGCAATTTTGTGTTACTTTGTGAACAAACAAATTGACACTGTAATGAAAACAAGCAAGACAACTTGCTTTATTGAGACAAGAACTGAGTTCAGTAACGAGTGGATGATCCGAAGGCGTTGATGACAGTCTGGCACTTCATGACTTTCCACCTGTTAACCAAGTCTTGCAAATACCCAAACAATGTTTTTCTAAAGAGATGAGGGTTAACTTGTATGTGTTGTGCTCACTGGTGCAAATCTTTGTGTAAACCATTCATGGTTCTCAAGCATGACTGGTTTGATTATTGATCATTACCTATTGACTATTTAGCCAGGGACAATCGAATGAAGGGACAAGAAACGGCCTATTGTATCGTTACATCATCGCATTCAATTACAAAACATGCGAGTTGCGGGTGTGTTTTTATTCAAGGAACTTAAAGGTTGCCCTATAATCTTTCGAAAAATGATCAAAATATATTTTTCCAAAAAACTTAGGCCTAGGTCAAACTGAATACAATTTATACGTGATTTGTTCAAAAAATAACGTTCTAGTGTTAATAATAATCGGTATATTTGAGAAAAATGTGATAATTTTAGATTTATAAAAAATGTGAAAACATGCTAGAACAAAGTAATTAATATTTTTCCTGGGAAGTTTAAACTATAGACATTTTATTCCTATTGATTCCAATATCCAAATTAATCGGAAAATGATGTTCTTTGATGATATATATTTGCATTTCTAGAGTATAGTAGTTCAGTAGGAATTTCACAGGTATGTAGTCAAGTGGATATCTTGTTCACAGTCGTGTCGTGCAGTATGATTGCTGAGATTTGTACCAGCGCCCATTCATGAATGTATTGTATATGCTTGCTCAACTGATGATGTTTGCACCCCCGCAACACGCATACTTATATAATAGAACAATAGTTTCTTGTCCCTTCATTCGATTGTCCCTGATTTAGCACAGATAACGGTAATTTTGGCACATTTGATTTGTGACTTTGCCTCATTCTCATTCATGTGGCCAAGTTCAGCAACATGTAATCATTGCAAATGTGGTATAATTTTAAAGAGAAACACTTCAGCTTTCCATTGATATATAACATAAACAAAGAGGGTAATAAATAATAAATAATATACTTGATTAAAAAAAGTTTCCTAACTTTTTGTGAGCAGTTTATATAATTATGTAATTTCGGCTCGATAATTATCTTTCTAACAAATAATGCTAAATGTTGTGCTTGCGGGACCCTTCCTTTACATCTTGGTTTGAAATTACCACGATCGACGATACAAAATAAATCTTGCCAAAGTCACTAACATATTGATAGTGATGAGATAAGAAACTAAACAATTTTCTAGTATTTCAACAACACAAGGCTACACAGAAACAAACTGGAGGCGCGGAAAAAATGCACCCAAAGCGCGCGAAAATGTTGCCGTTTTTAAACAATTGCCTGAAATTACCTATTTTTTCTTCTGAATTCAACATTTCTACCGATTTCAATATAATTTTAAGTTATTTTGACATTGACATCCGTTGCAAAAAAAGCAAATTTGTAATAAATTTATTATGAATTACAATCATCAGGCCATATTCAGCATGTTCAGTATTATATATATTTTGGTAACTATCTCTTCCCGGGTTGCACAAAGTGCGGGAGCAGGGAGCACCACTCCCGGGAAATAATGAGCAGTATTGGGGAAATAATGCCAAGTGGGAAAACAAATTGGGTGAAAGGATCTACGGTGGGGGAGGGGGGGGGGGGGGGGGGGAGGCTGACCCCCAGGGGCGGAAATTTCTTGTTAGGTGTGGGGGATGATAAGTGTGGCCCCCAACTTAATGAAATTGAGCTGCTGGTACCATCTACACTGTAAAAACAAACGTTTGACTATTTATAAACACTACAACACGTTTATTTTTTGTTGTTTACGTGTAAAGGTATAGGAGGTCGTTTACGATAAACGGGTTGCATAAACGCTACAACGTGTTGAAACGTTTATTAACTGTTATCAAAAACGTGTTTATACCAGCAATTATAAACACATGATTGCTGATATAAACACGATTTTGATAACAGTTAATAAACGTATCAACGCGTTGTAGCGATTATGCAACCCGTTTATCTTTAACAACCTCCTATACCTTTACACGTAGGCCTAAACAACAACAAATAAACGTGTTGTAGTGTTTATCAATAGTCAAACGTTTGTTTTTACAGTGTATGCGGTGCGCAGCACCGCTCTCCGAGCTATGCTCAGACAGGGTGGTGTCTGAAAAAATTTCAATTTTCAAACTCATTTGGTGCGATCTGGTGTATTATATACTTTTGACCAATATTGTATTGAAAATTCATCGCTTCATTTTCTATAAATATTTTGTTTTTTATCAATGTACGAAAGAATTAGAGCATTTTTATACTGATATATTCTTGATTTTAGTATAGATGGTTTAAAAGCTCCAACAGGGGGGAGTCGTGAGGTGGATGTGCCCCCCTCAGAAGTAGATTTTTTTTCAATTTTCAAACTCATTTGGTGTGATCTGGTGTATACTTTTAACCAATATTGTATTGAAAAGCCATCGCTTCATTTTCAATAAATATTTTGTTTTTTATCAATGCACGAAAGAAGTTGAGCATTTTTTTATACTGATATATTCTTGATTTTAGTATACTAAAATCAAGAATATATCAGTATGATGGTTTAAAAGCTCGAACTTCTGGGATTCTGAGGGGGATGTGCCCCCCGCTCAGAATTTGATTTTTTTTAATTTTCGAACCCATTTGGTGCGATTTGGTGTGTACTTTTGACCAATATTTTATTGAAAAGCAATCACTTTATTTCTTATCAATATTGGCTTTTTAAATAGGCAGATAGGCCTATGCCATAAAGAAGTTAATTAGTTACCTCCAAAAGATGGATTCTAGTCAACTTACGTACGTACGCGTATGTATCCTGACCAACGTCAAAAATTCCAAACGTTGTTATGTCCCTCGCATGCCTCCCTATCCGCCTTTCTTTCTCTTTTTCCTTTTTTTCCCTCCTTTTTCCCTTTCTTTTTCCTTTCTTTTTTCCCTTTTTTACACCTTTTCCCCTTTTTTGTGAAAAATCAGGGGGGATGATTACATTGACCATCCCCCCGGTCAAAAAGTGGGGGGGGGGGGGGGGGGGGAATATCCCCCCCCCCCCCATCCCCCGGGATTTCCGCCCTTGGCTGACCAAGCCTGTTTTGTCCAGGAAAGGTAAATTGGACCAGCAAATCGTAATAGGTGGCCAATTTATTTTGCCGCCAGCTCGTGAAATCCTGATAAGTGGGAATGGGGCGGGAGGAGGGTAGCGATGTGGTTTAAAAAAAGCATTAGTACAATCTGGGGGTGTGGGTGGGGGGGGGGGGGGGGGGGGGGGGGGTTAAACTTTTAACATCTAATACTTTACCGTAGCAATTAAAATCTTAATCATTTAACGTCAGCATAATCCTTTACGGGAGTGATGCAACTTTGTAATCTTTTAACGTTTAATACTTTAACGTACCTATTCAAATGTTAATCTTTTACCGTCAATATAATCCTTTAACGTCTAATCCTTTAATGTACCTATTCAAATCTTAATCTTTTACCGTCAATATAATCCTTTAACGTCTAATCCTTTAACGTACCTATTCAAATCTTAATCTTTTACCGTCAATATAATCCTTTAACGTCTAATCCTTTAACGTACCTATTCAAATCTTAATCTTTTACCGTCAATATAATCCTTTAACGTCTAATCCTTTACCTACCTATTCAAATCTTAATCTGTTAACGTGACAATAGCATTGGTGACACGAACCCAACGTTTACTGCAAGCTTTTTTGGTGTGCATGTAGGCGCGGCATTTTAATCGGGGGTGAGTGGCTCATATTGAAATTGGATATGGCCATTGCGGGGGCCATTGCTGCGCTAGTGTGCCTTATATACAGTCAGTACGCAACAGTCGCTTTTAAAGCGTGACTTTGCCGATTTCTAACCCGCAGAATGATCGATTTCAGGATGTCTCCCTTTAGCTAAATACCCTATGTCAGCCTTACGACAAGTTAGTTTTACCAGCATACACTACGATAGGATCAGTTTGCAGCCAAATAGCTAGATAGGTATAATCACCGTAATTTTCTTAATAATATTGGACCAAATTGACCATTTTTGGTCCACAAACAGTGATTTTATCGCTTATTTTAGAATCTAACAACTTTTGTGACTTTGCTTCTTGTAACTATTCACTTGACTGGACTAAGAATCGTACGATATTTTAAGAGCAATTTTCATACTAACGGAAGTTCAAGCTTTAATTTCATATCAAAATCATTGATGCCCGAGTTCTTTTTTGATGAGAAAATCGAGTCTTAATTTTCAGCGATTTTCGGTCAGAAAACGAAACTTACGATCCCCCGTTAGGCCTCGCCAACTTGATTTTTAGTTTCCTATAACCCGCCCGCGCTTCATTTTCATGCCCGCGTTTGAATTCATTAGAAATTTTGGGAAAAAATACCGTTTTTGCAATGAAAACGTCCGAATTTATGTATTTTGTGTGATGAAATTGTGAAAAATGATTTTGACGAGAAAAAAAATATCATATGAAATTGTGCCGAGCAGAAGGATCGATTTCGAACCCCGGACCTCTCGCTCTTCAGTCTAACGCTCTACCATCTGAGCTATCAAGCGAAACTAATTCTATTCGTGAGATTTAAACACTTCATCAACAACCCAACGACGGTACGAAATGAATATAGCTCGAGCCAGATTCGGACACCCATTTTATTAACTATTCACTTGACTGGACTAAATAATTTCATAATATTTTAAGCATGTTTCTAGTTACAAAAGACTATGAATAATATGATACCATCAATACAATTGGTGCCTAATTCTTCAAAAAGGGAATAATTACTGTTAATTTGGCTTTAGTTTCGTCAAGTTTTTCCCGAATTCGGCTGTGTGTGATGACAATAATTTGCACCGAAAATGCAACATGTCATGAAGTCACAGCTAATATTAGATAATATAATTCGCATAATATGCCTTTTTATTTTACAATTTCATGGCAAATGTGTTTGAAATGTGTGATTATAATCATGAAAAGAGCTCATTTACATCGTGCTATTACGAGGTCAACTATGACTGCGAAGCAGTATCGTTACGGGTGAATACTTCCGGGTCGCTTTGCTGGGTTAGAAAAGGAACGACTTTTCGTGTGGTTGCATACTGGCTGTATACGCCTCTTTAGTATGGTATACATTCATACATCTGCTGACGCTTCATTGGGACCTTCACTCAACAGCTTTCCCTACGACGCCCTTTTCACAATCATGATAAGAACCCACCGTTTAATGCAAGTTGTTTTGGTGTCCATATACGCTGCATTAGTATCGCGGTGGGTGGGTGGGGTGGGTGGGGTGGGGGGGGGGGGGGGGGGGGGGGGGGTCTGGGTTCACATTGAAATCCGATATGGCCCATTGCGGCACTAGTGTGTCTTATACGCCTCTTTAGTATGGTACATGTATATATATAGTACCTACGACGCCCTGTTCACTTATGATCAAATGGGTTGATTTCTATATTAGTCGATTATTTCTTTGTTTTTTTGCTGATGTTTTTTTTACTTGATTTGTATGCAGTGGCGTAACTATGTAAATGGGGTCATCAATTTGGAGGTGGGGTGGGGATAAGAGGAGATCGACCGGGGAGGGAACATCCGGGGGGGGGGGGTTACTCACGTATGTAAGGCATACGGGGACGTGCCGCTCCAGTGGGTCGTTTTTTCATGAGACATCCTTAGCCATGGGTAGGCTTTTCAACTGAAAAATCCTTAGACATGGCGTCTATTTTCGTGGAAATTGGCAAAAATTAGGTCTTTTTCCCGATAATTTGCGAAAATTTGGTCTAAAATGAAGCAAAACCCCTAACAATGAGTTACCGATTTTTCCAAAATCACCCTTAGAAATGGGTAGGGGTTTGAATCTCCAGCGGCACCCCCCGACCAAACCAAATCTGAGTACCCCCAATATACATTGAGTTAGTTAGTTATTTCATTTGGGTGGAAGGGCAAGGGCATGGGGTATCGATGCCCTGCCCCTTCCACTGTAAAAAATAATTACCCAGTATGGTGTAAAATATTACACATCTCAGCGGTTCTGGGGAAACATGGTCGTCACTGGAGTAAGCTTTACACAGCAAAGGGGAGTAACAAATTTACACCAGTTCGGAGTAACATTTTACCGAAAATGGGGTAACTTTTACACAATTGCTCGCATGTTTCCCCAGAACCGCCGAATGGGGTAAACTTTACCAAATTCAACAGCGGTAGTAGTTTTACCCCTCAATTGTGTATTATTTTACACATAAATGGGGTTAAATATTCTTACCCCATAGAGTTGTGTAATATTTTTACAACTGTTTGTGTACATTTGTTGTAGATATTTACACAATTTTGTGTAAACATGATGAAACCTGCAGGAAATAAATTACACATCACAATGAAATGAACATCACTGAATACATTTATTCAATTTTTGCAAAAGCCTTTATTCTGAACATGTTTCTTTCAACGTTACACATGAGCTTTTTATTGCCATTATTTCAAGGTATGTGTTTCTATTGATATCCTAAATATGTCATTATCAAATCATTGCATGCATCATGTGAAAACTTCCAAGCGGTCTGAGTACTATACGGAGGATAACAACCAAGTACATTGTTCATATGTTTGTTTGAAGTGATAAGCTTAAACTTTTATAAACACATGCAATGCATGCATGCAGGTCATTTTTTTATCGTCATGTACCGTGCTTTACCAGCCTGTATATGTTTTTGAGTCAGCGTACACCTTTAAATTTGATAATGACATATTTAGGATATCAATAGAAACACATACCTTGAAATAATGGCAATAAAAAGCTCATGTCGTTTTCCATCAGGAACACCGTGACCGTCTTCGACGCCATCATTGCAGCATGTGTCGTTCGTATAGTCAAGTTTCGCACATCATTTTGGCAATAAATGCCGCGCGCGGTGTCATCATGGTTGCTTTTACCCCGTTGCCGGGGAAACCGTCACTCATCTGCCACGGTAAAAGTTTACCGGTGTGTGTTGTGAATCAAAAATTGTTTATTCACTCATTTTGGGGTAAAAAATGCACAATATATTCACCCCATT